>JABTTQ020003410.1:0-406303 GCA_016081115.2 Rehmannia glutinosa
AGTTACGTATTGCTCTATGAAATGGCTTTCTTCATGTTGGAGGGAACACACTTCACTTCCATCAAGGCCAATTACAAGTGCCATAGCCTGCAGATCCTCCAAATGTCCCATCGTCTCGAAGACTTATTTATGAACATTTCCTCCTCGCGTAGTCCGTGGATGCACTTCGCCTCACTGACTCTTCTTCTCCTCCATGATCGCAACCATGCCGACGCCTTGGTTTTGGGACACCGATTGAAGCTTCTAAACTTTATGTCTACACATTTCGCAACGATATCCAACAGGTTTATGATAATCATACTAAAGAACTTCAGCCTTGGTTTATGTAGACAACTTTTGCAAAGACACTCGCTATGGCCACTCCTCTTCCATGTAGCGACCAAATCAACGCCGCTTATATATTCTGCACGCCCGACGGCAATAAGCGAAACACTCGCAAGGTCCTTGTCGTAATTACTATGTCCTTGCGGTGGGCGAGGACTTAATCCCCTGCCCCCATGCCCTCGGCGTTACGAGAACTGTAATGACTTCCTCTCACGTATGTCATAGAATATTCCATCATCGTAAAGGGTTTCAACCTGCATTTTTCGATCTTATTAGCTATCTTCTTCACAGGGTTTCATTGGAACCTCATGCTTACCATCGAGTCAAAATCCACTTCCGGCCGATCCGATTATTGGATTTGCTTGGAGCTTAGCAAAATCATGTGTTGGTGCCATTTCGATTTTAACGAAACTTGACAAACTTGCTTTGAAGACTGGTAGGGTTTTGAGAGAAAAGATACTTGCTTTTCTTGCTTTGGGAGAGATGAACAATTTTTGAAAGAGAGAAAATCAACAAACGGGTATATAAGGGTATGAAAGGACGTGTTTTCGGTTTTAAAATATTGATCAAGATCAACGGCTCGATTCAACACGCCTCATTTGCATTTAATTGCTCGCATTTAATGCGGCAACATTTATATCCAATCATATGCTTATCGTGACTTTTTGACTATACCCGTCATTATTACGGGCCGACGCCATTCTTAAAAAACATTCCGCTCATTAAAAACGATCGCATTTTTTATCACTTAGCTCATAAATGACTCAACTTACTTAACTTACTCAACTCTTCTTCTCTCTATACGATAGTGACTCAGTCACCGCCGCCTAACTCGATACAACCGACTCTTCTCGACACTACCGATTCACTGGGCCGGGATTTATAAGATCTCCGCTGCTTTTCATCTTATCAAGTTTCATCTCTTCTCATTGAGTCTCACAGAGTGTCAACTCAGCTCAATTAACCCTAGCTCATGCTTGAGTTCTTCAAATCTTGATTCACATAATGGCTTTGTGAATATGTCGCCTAATGTTTATCATTGAGATGTATTCCAAAGTGATATCTTTCTTTTCAACATGATCTCTTATGAAATGATATCTGACATCAATGTGCTTTGTTCTTGAATACAACACAGATTCTCGAGTGATTGCAATAAAGACTTCGTATTTATCACATAATCGGAATCTCTTTTTCTTCAACATCATAATCTCTTAGATGTTGTCTCATCCATAGACTTGGCACAACAAATGGCCCTAGCTATGTACTCCGGCCTAATTTGTAGATGTTGCTATTGGGTTTTGCTTTGCTAAACCGAAACCAATCTGTTCCAAGCATTTGACATGTACTGTAGTACTCTTTTTCTCATCAACTCTACATCCAAAGATAGTCGTAGTCCGAGTAACCAATTAGCTTGAATCCACCTTCCTTCGATACCATAAGCCAACTTCGCATCCCTTCGATATCTTAGGATTCTCTTAGCTTTTGCGCGATGTGACTTTCTTTTGACGCAGATTGAAATATCGCACATACACCTACTACAAAGGTGATGTCCGCCTGGCTTTGTTAAATGAAGCGTTGATCCAATGAGTGCTTTGATCCGGTTTTTGATCCATAGCTTACCATCCGCATCCATATCCATCTTGACTGATGTATTCATTGGTATTTTCACGGAAGACTTCTCTCCCATACCAAATTTCTTCATTAAATCTCTCGTGTACTTTGTTTAACTTATGAAGGTTCCATCCTTCAATTGTTTAACTTGAAGTCCTAGAAAAAGAATGTCACCCTCTCCCATCATGCTAATCTCAAATTTGTCTTGCATAAGGTTTGAGAACTTATCACACATCTATTTGTTCGTGGATCCAAAATGATGTCATCCACATATATTTGAACAAGAAGTATACTCTCTCCATCTTCAAGCAGTGTTCTCCACTTGCCTTTTGTGAATCCATTATCTATCGAAATTGAGATAATGTATCATACCATGCTCTCTAGGTGCCATTTCAATCCATAGAGCTTGAGCTTGTACACCTTATCTCCAAGAGTCTTCGCTTCAAAACTTGAGGTTACTCAACATAGACTTCTTCTTCCAACAATCCATTTAAGAATGCACTCTTCACATCCATTTGATATACAATAAAGTTCTTCAAAAAGATGCATAGACTAAAACATCCTTATTGCTTCTAATCTTGCAACAGAGCAAATGTTTCATCAAAATCTATTCCTTCTTCGCAATACCCTTTGGCTACCAATCTTACTTTGTTCCTTACCACTTAACCTTCCTCATTCATCTTGTTTCAATACCCATTTTGTACAATAACATTTTGAAGGGTTGGTCTTTGCACCAATTCCCATACTTTGTTTCTTTCAAATCGATTGATTCTTCTTGCATGGCTTGAATCCAATGTGTGTCATCCAATGCTTGGGACACATCTTTTGGCTCTATTTGAGAAATAAAACAAGTGAACATCGCTTCTTTGAGATCTGGATCCAGTTCTTACACTATCTCTTACATCTCCAATAACTAGCTCGTGGATGGTCTTAGCCATCTCACATCAAAGTTGGAGTAAATCAGTTGGTTCAGCCGTCTTGCAAGCGTGTTGTCTTGAGCAGCTCTCTCATCATCACTTAGTCAGCAGATTCTCCAGCTATCTTTGGTGATTCACTATCTCATCTTCATCTTGATTATTTACTCCAGCCTTCAACATAAGGACTCTTCTCGCATAGTTGGTCGATTGACTTATCGCCTAATTCTTCAATGTCTTCTCCATTTACATTAGGTTCATCAAAACCACATGGATAGACTCTTCGTGACCATAGTCCTCTTGTTCAAAGACTGCAGGCTTGAATTTTGAAAGATTTTTCTTGTTTCTGTCGTCATGTGTCCGGGAATGTACCACTATCCATGCACTTGCACTGCACTCACTTCCTTGAACTGGCAATCAAGGATATGTTTTAGTACCCATACTTGCCTGGGTCCCGAGGGGTTAATCTTGTAAAAGATGATCCAACCAACCTATAGCCAAATGATCGACTCAAGAGGTTGCCATCTATCTCGCCATAATCATAATTCACCTTCGCAAATTGCTTGGGGGCTTTTGTGTTCATACATTTGTCTCTTTTGTCTTATGCTGTGTGTGAGTTTTAGCAATTGCCTTCTTTGGGTAGTTGTGATATTTTGAGTGTAAGTGCTGGGGTGCATATGTGTGCCGATGATAGCTCTTTTGCCTTTGAAATGACCTTTGCTGAGTTCTGTGCCTTGCCATTTAGGCATATATTCCATATGTCTTTGCCGATATTTTACATTATTCCAATCAGCTTGGCTTGGGTAGTTTCTACCATTCCCATCATTTGTGTTCCTTTGATAGAACTTCCCGGGGATTCTCGTAGCTCTGTTTTTTCTTCACAGTACTTCCTGTTTTGGAGTTCTTTGAGGCACTCTCTTTGATTTCTTCTCACTGCCCTTCCTTCAAAGATACTCAATCGGCCGTTTTCCTTTTCCTTTATATCCAAGGCGCTTTATTTGTGATTGTGCTTTGAGTGAATGGGTGCAACATTTGGTGTCTTCGGGTTTTTGAGATGCTTCATTACTTGAAGATCCTTTTTCCAAGATCACTTTGAGTTTGACTGCACAAAGGAATTAAATCCTATGCCCGTCTTGTCTCCACACTCTTTTTGCTCATAATAAGGTCATCCAATGATTTAGATGCCTTTGTGGAATGAAGCAATCACATTTTTGAGATCATTTTCTCTCTTTTCTATAGCACTATCTCTCGCTTATTAGTTTAGCATTCTCAGCCTTCAATTGACTCTTTGTTCTCATCACCTATGTGACTTAGAGTACTCAGCTCCTTAGTCACCTGTGAGTTTTGGCTTTTGAGCTGGCGTTTTCCCTCATTTAATAGTGTGTGTGTGAGGACTTAATGTGCTCAAAGTCTTTCATCATTTTGCTAATGAATCATAAAGATCAGTGGGTGATGAAGTGTGTGTGTCACAATCACTATCACTAGAACCGAGTGAGATGAGTTAGAGTGTACCTCATCTTCTTGGTCGGAGTTGATCTTGTTCTTTAGCCATTAGACAAATTATTGCTTCTTCTTCGTAATCACTTGAGTAGTCACCACTACTCTCGAGTCTCAAAGATCTCAAAGCCCAATATAGCCTTTTCTTCTCTTGTTTCTTTCTCTCAAGACTCTTCTTTCTTCTTTCATTCTCGTATTTATTGACTAATGATATGGATAATAATAGCAAAGTCCTCTGGTTGTCTACAGTTCCAACATAGGTTTTCGATCTTTGATCACTCTTTTCCGTTCTTAGGTTATCACGATATTCAACTTTTTGATGCTCGCTCTCTTGGGTGGCCCGCTTCCTTGACTTGGAAGGAGCCGAATGTCTTCTCGGAGGATTCACCATTGTTTCTTTTATAGTTCTTGTTGAAGAACTTGTTGAATCTTTTGACCTCCTCTTTTCCCATCCTTGACTATGAGTGCTGACTATTTTGGGTACAATTGTCTCCTCTTGATCTTTTCTTCTCACTCGAACTCGTAGGCTTGGAGGTCCGAGAATAGCTCATGATTGGATGTTGTTGTGAGGTTCATTGAATGTCTTAGAGCCATGACCTTCATTTCCCATTCAATTTGGGAGGCTTTTAGAATCTTCATACACATTTTCTTCTCTGCAGTATATTCTTTCCCAAGTGCGAGAGTTCATTGGTAATCTCGGTGAATCGAGCATCCAATGATCCAAGGTTTCACCCGCAAAGCATTTTAAAATTTTTAAATTTTTGTACAACAACGGACAATTTGTTTACTTTAATTTTCGGATCCTTCACAAATTAAAGTTAGTTTATCCTGCATTTGTTTGCGATTTGACAAGATTTGACTTTATTGAACATTGCTTTGTCCAAGGTTTTGTAAAAGTATGTCCTTGGCCACATTGTCCAAGTTGTATCTTTTTATGTCCTTGTTTGTCCATTGGGCTTGGTTTTTCAACCAGGGTCGGTCTTTCTTCTCGCCAGAGAGCTTCTCCTTCCACCGTGCGGTTGCTCTCCGTGACAACCGTGTTCACTTTTAGTATTTGCGGTGGCCCATCCTCTATCACTATCCACATTTCATCATGTAAAGTCGATAGGTGAGCTGCGCATGCGAATTTTTCATCATCAAATTCCTCAATAGTGAGCATAGTAATGTGTGTCAAATTTGCTTCCATGATAATAACTTTGCTGAATAAAAATAGCTTTTTGAAAGAACAAGTGTTAAAAACTTCTTGGAGAGATTGAGATCTAGATAAGAACTGCGGATGAAGGCTCAATGCACCAACCGCTCCGATACCACTTGTAGGTCCCAAGGGTGAGTAAGGTTTAGAAGGGGGTTGAATAAACCTTACCAACTTTTCAAATTTAGTCCTTTTTAAAATAATAAGGAGTTAAATACACGCCTAAGTCCTTGAGGGATAGCTAAGTTAGTTAACCCGCCAGAGTTCGCCACCAACCGACTCGATTGAGCTATTGATAGAATAACGCACTGCTTAGTCTAAACCTTAACTTGGTTGTGATGAGATTTTCAAAATGGGAAGACTTAACACCCTTGAATTTGGTTTAAGTTTGTTTTAACACTTGGTTTTAGCACTTTGTTAATTATCAGTTGGATAGCAAATTATCAGCAGATATAAGATAATATGCAGAAATAAAAATGCTGAAATGTAAATGACACAATAATTTTTATAGAGGTTCGAAGATGGGGTAATTCTTCTACTCCTCTCTTCTCCAACTCCTGGAGGAATCCACTAACTATTGATCAGAGTACAAAGTGGTTATCAGTCCAGATACAAGTCTTGATCACACAGCTGACTTGATCCTTTGGGACTCAGTCTGGAGATGCCTTGGTCACACAAAGCTCGTCCGACTGGGCCTTTCTTCACAGGGCGGCCCGCACTACTTCAAACTCACTTGCTCAAGCTTCTTAGATTTGATCACGAAGCCCTCCAATGACTTGAGAGACGGGTTCGACCTTGAACCTTTCTACAATCCTCCTTGGAATATAGACCCTTTGATTCTTCAAAAGTTTCCTCTTCAACATTTAGAAGTTGTCTTTCCTTCACAGCTTGGTGTTGGATCGATTTCCTTCAAGTTTAGGCTTGAGGATTTGCTTGAATAACTTGAGAATATTTTGCAGGTTACAAAGATGAATAATTGCTTGAATGCTCGTATGCAAGGTCACATTTTCTCAAAGTGATTCCTCGGCCTTTTATAGTGAACTTTCAAAAATCTGCCCGTTGAAGAGATAGGCTGATTTTCGAAAAGTCACTTGTGTTCGTTGGCTTGTCTTGTTGCGATCCTTGATGTTGACATTTCCTTGTATTAAATGAATGTTCAGCTTTTTTAGTCGACACGAGGTGCGATGTTTCCCATTGGTTTATTCCTTTTGCACGCTTCTCGGGATCGAGCACTTTAAGACATGGCAACATGGAAGTATTACTAGTTTAGGTAATATTCTTGACTTATGTGCAACGGATTCTTTTCTTGTCTTTGACTAAACTGCAGCTTCTCTAACTTCCCCAGGTGACTTGAGTTAGCTTCCAATCAATGGATGACTCATCCGTCACTTCAACTTGAGACTTGGCTTCTTGAGTTGACTTGACCGACACTTCTCAATCAGATCCCACTGATACTCCTTCAGTCGAGTTCTTGACTTCTCATTCTTGCCATACTCAGCTGTTTCACAGTGAGTCTTCATTTCATCTTGACTTCTTGTATATCCAGTGCATAGTGACTTGACCTAAATGCAGACAGCCCTATCTATTACAATGCAAATTACAAGGAAAATGGGGTGCCAACTTTCTAGTCTAAGTTTGACATGGCATTCATCAAAATCTAAACAATAAATTTCCCAACAAAGATTCAAGAACAAAGCAGTGATGTTAGGTGTCATTTTATTAGAGATCATGTTGAAAAGAAAGACATCACTTTGGAATATATCTAAATTGATAAGCGATTAGTCGACATATTCACTAAACCTCTACGTGAATCAAGATTTGAAGAGCTTAAGCATGAGCTAGGTTAATTGAGCTGATTTAACACTTAAGACTCAATCACAGAGATGGAAGATGAGAAGATGAAAATTGAACAAGTTTCACGAATCAAAGTTGAAACAATATGTCGAAAAGTCACCAGACGAGTTACCGACAACCTAAGTCACTTAATGAAAAGAGAGAAGCAGTAGTTAAGTCATATTTGATATCTTTCGAGTATTTTATGAGCTAAGTGACACAAACACAAGCCATTTTTAATGAGCGGGAATGTTTTTAGCGATGACGTACGCCGTAATAATGACTGTACAAGTAAAAAGTTGCACAAAGAAGCATATGATTGGATATAAATGCTACCGCATTAAATGTGAGGAATTAAATGCGGTTCGACGCCCTAAATGAATCGCTTATCTCGATCAAAATTTCAAAAATCAAGACATGTCCTTTCATAACCCTTATATATTCATTTTCCACCTTTCTTTCTCTCATACGTAAACCTGCTCATCTTCAAGCAAAATAAAGCGAGCCATTTCTCTCTCGAAAACCCTAAGTGTCCTCAAGCAAGTTCGCCAAGTTTTAATCGATGAAAATCTCGAAAACGGCACCTAAGTTCGATTTAAGCTATCGGTTGCATCCACACTAGTTCATCGGTGGACTTTGAAGGGATGGTGAAGCGGGGTTCGATGAAACCCTAGTCAAGAAGATAGCTAAGATGCTAGAAAAGTCGGTCTTAAGGCTTTTCTTCGACCATGGAGTACTCTCATACCTACCTAGAAGAAGTGGCGCATCTATGTCAATGCGGAGGTACGGACGAAGGGATCAAGTCTTCTATCCACCGCAAGGACATAATGATAAATGCTAAGGACCTTGGAGCACTCGCTTGTTGCCATCTCAAGGCATGAAGGAGGTTAATGAAGCCGATGTTGATTTGGTCGCAAGGAAAGAGGTAGCCAAACCAGTAGGCTAAGGTAGTAGTCACACAGGTGATAAAGAATCAAGGGCGACTATCATAAGTTGATGGATGTTGTCTCCAAGTGTGTAGACATGAAGTTTGGAAGCTTTAATCACCGTCCAAAACAAAGCCGCGTCATGCCACGCGATCATGCAGGCAAGAAAGTAAACTGGCCGAGTTCGTACAATGCATCACCGAATGTAATGAATAAGACGTTCATGATGATGGATCCTTTGGAGGATCTCTTGGATATGGCCTCGTGATTGGCCACTTGATGGAGGTGAAGGGTATTCTTCGACATGGAAAATCTTTCCATGTCAACAAGAAGATGTTTAGGGCTAACCTATCCGGAGCCTAGAAGAGAGCCCATGTAAAGAAGGCAAAACCGCAGGGGAATCACCAACCCGAGGACACATCTCGCTATCCCTCCTCCCAAAATCTCTCAATCGCCCCTGACCAAACGCGATCCATCACAAGAAGCCAGCTTCCACAATCGCAACAAGAACGACTACACAGCTTGTCAGGCTCCATTTGTGACCGTGACCATCGGCGCATTTAAGCTATCGCGGCTGAGGTACGAAGAGTGAATCATCATAGGCACAACCTCACAAACAATCCCATTTATAAGTGATGATGCCTTTCCAAAGGTATTCCCTTTCACGCCGATCCTACCGTGATTTGGAAGAAGAGACCTTTGAACAATGAAGATTCATCGTGAGAGAAGATCCAATCATCCCTATCGACACAATTGTTCCAAACAGTTCAACTTTTTGTCAAGAGTGGCCTCGAATCGAATCAAGTGAAACAAATTTTCATGAAATCTTCAAGAAGATATGTGAAGAGATTGAGAAGATCGAAAGACATCGGGACTCACTCGACTTAACACGGAAAACAAGTGACGCTACCCTCACAAAGAGATTTGAGAGGGATAGTGGTGCGATCCGCGAATGGTCTCAACGGCCCAGCTTGCCATGCGAATTGAGCAAGTTCGTTATTTCAAAGCACTATATGGCGGCGTAATGCTTGTCTGGGATGGTCGCAACGCGATCAAGCAAAGGATACAAAGTATATTGAAAGGTTACATGCATCTCACAAAAAAAATGAAGCTTCCGCATGAATTTGAGAGAAAAGAAGTTATGCGCCTGAGGAGACCATGAATGCAAAATTCAGCCTCCCTCATGGTCGAAATGAAATTAGTGGTAGGAGTCCAAAGACACTCGCTCGAGAATTGGATAGCTTATGCACCACAGACTCCAAATAGAATTTTTGCGCTCAGCAGAATCGACTTTATGCTCGTAGGAATGTTCCCTAGTGGTCCATCTTTTTTTGATGATGCCAAAAAGGGGGAAGAGGATGCCCTAAGGAAGTTGAAAGAAGAAAAGTTGAGGGAATGCGGTGAGAAGAAGGGAAAAGGTGAGGGGAACGTTCAAAGGATTTGACATTAATGATTTTTGAAACCCCGAGCGGGGGTTAAGTTCGACCTCGATCTTGAGTAAACTCCCCATATCCCTACCCATTGAGCACTCGATGTGCTAATGTCAAGAAAAAAATCATCGGCGGGGATGGTAGAGTTCGACAAGAAGATGGGTGCCCGCATCGAAGAAGTGTTGAAACAATATGGTGGCATTCCGGTAGGGAAAGATCAAGATCTTTATTCCCGACAATGGATCCGAGAAATTTAAGATCGGTTGAAGAATTCAAGACGCTCGAATCCGAAGGCTATTTCAAAGGGATGTCACTAGCCCAAGCCACGGGATCATCTTTGGGAAAAGGGTCTTACATTGTGCGAAGAAGATGATAAGCGAGAGACTACCACCTGACCATTTGGGTAAGCGAAGACTCGTGAAGTACACATCCGAGGAGGAGGAGGAAAAAGTGGTGGAGGAAGAGGTTCTCGACCTCGTCCAAGTCCTAAGAATATCGAATATATGGATCCCGAGAAAGAATGAGAGGATCTCTTTTGGGTTGGGTGCGATGAAGTGGCAAACCCGGGAAGTGGCAAGGAAGAATCCGAGGCCGTAAAAATACAAGAAGAGAAAAATGAAAGACAAACTCAGCTATGGCTCGAAAGGAAGAGAAAGGATGATGCTGCGAAGAGAGCCTATGAGAAGAAGAAGAGAGCCGAGGAAGAAGAAAGAAAAAGGAAGAGAGCTGATGACTTTGACAGAGCTGAAGAGGAAAGAAGGAGGCAGCGAAAGCAATGAAGTGTTGTTGCGAACCCTTCATGTACTTTACTTATGTAAATACATTCATGTAAGCCATCTGTATACTTAGTGAAGTGTTCTGTAATTTTTCACTTTGTATTTATTCTAGTATCCTAGCATAGATGTATGTACTTTTGCTTTGATATAGAATGCTATGATACCAAATGTAAACAAGCGTGTAAAGGACAAGAATGCTATGGTCAATAAAACGATCTATTCTACGCATACATTCTTTGTTCTTGCATTATCAGTATGTATCTTTGTTGTTTATATTTTGTTGAATGTTTTAAGTTTTGGCATCATCAAAAAGGGAAAAATTTATTTTATAGATTTTGATGAATGCCATGTAAAACTTAAAATAGAAAGTTGGCACTCCATTTTCCTTGTAATTTTTATTGTAATAGATAAAATGAAAAAGGTGAGTCAAGTCACCTACACTGGAAATACAAGAAGTCAATCAAGATCGAGTGAAGACTCATTTGTGGAAAATTTGAGTATGGCAAGATAGAAGATTAATAACTCGATGAAGAAGTATCGGTGAGGAACAAGTGTGTGAAGAATAAGTCAAGTCAACTCTAAGAAGTCAAGTCTCAAGTTGAAAGTGATAGATGAGTCATCCAAGGATTCGAAGTCGACTCAAGTCACCTGGGGTATATAAAAGATCGTAGTCAAGTCAAGACAACCGAATGAGATCCGTTGATGAAAGTCAAGAATGTTACTCGAGAATGGTAACATATTAAAGTTGTCGAGAGATAAAGTGTTAGTTCGATTATGTGCAAAAGGAACAAACCAATGAGAAGCACCGCAAGAAGTGTCGAATCGTTGCAACGCCGCAAGACAATAAATCCGAGGAAATGTCAACATCAAGGATGCAACAAGATAAGCCAACGAACACAAGTGATTTTGAAATCAGCCTATCTCTTCAATGGCGATTTTGAAAGTTCACTATAAAAGGCCGAGGAAATTCATTGAGAAAAGGTTACCGAACCACGAACAAGCCAACAATATTCAAGCTAGTAACCCGCAATATTCTCAAGTATATTCAAGCAAATCCTCAAGCCTCGAAACTCGAAGGAAATAGATCCAACACAAGTTGTGAAGGAAAGACAACTTCAAACCTGTTGAAGAGGAAACTTTTGAAGAATCAAAAGGGGTCTACTTTCCAAGGAGGATTGTAGGAAGGTTCAAGGTTGAACCAAGATCAAGTTATTGGAGGACTTCGTGATGAAATTCAAGAGCTTGAGAAAGTGAGTCAAGTAGCAAAAGGCAAGTCGCCTGCGTGAAGAAGTCGAGTCGAAAGAGAAGCTTTCATTTGTGTGACCAAGGTTCTCTAGACTATTGACCACTTTGTAAACAGATATTTTACATAGTGGATTCCTCCAGGAGTTGGAGAAGAGAGGATTAGAAGAATTACCCCATCTTCGAACCTCTATAAAAGTCAATTGTGTCATTTATTTTTCAGCATATTTACATTTCTGCATACTTACATTATATCTGCTGATAAACTTATTTGCTATCCAACTGATCAATGACCAAGTGCTAAAATCAAGTGTTAAAACAAGTTTAAAACAAATCAAATGGTGTTAAGTCTTCCGCTGATAAAACCAATACAGCCAAGTTAAGATTCGGAGTTAAACACGAAAGTTATTCTATAAATGACTCTATCGAAGTCCGTTGAGTGGCTAAATTTGAATAACCAACTTAGTTGTCCCTCAAGGACTCAGCTGTTTGTGTTAACTCTGTAATATTTTAAAAGGACTAAAATCGAAAAGTTGGTAAGGTTTATTCAATCCCCCCCTTCTAAACCTTACTCACACCCCTTGGGACCTACAAAGAAAACACCCCCTATTGCGCAAGGAATAGTGAAACTCCCCGTATCTTTGAGCTTTTGAGGTAGTTTTCCTTGAATGATGACACCTTTCAAGAAAATTTCTTGTCTCAAATTATGTCATCTTTTTTTTTTAGACATCATATCTTTTAGAAACTTCGCATAGTTGGGCATTTGCTCTAATGCGTCTACAAAAGGTATGTTAATGTGGAGTTTCTTAAAGATGTCAAGAAATTTAGCAAATCGGACATCTAACTTTTTCTTTTGAAAGCATTGAGGAATAGGAAGTGGAGTAGAAAGTTTTGAAAAATCGGTGTTAGAAGAAGATTTAAGCTTCTTAGAACCTTTTTGTTCATTTGTGTCCTTCGTTTCCATCATCGACCTCAATTTTGCCGTTTGCTTACTGATGTCCTCTTTTCCGTGGGCCTCGGAATTATGTCATTTGGCATGCCCCCAGTGACCATGTGTACACGCACGGCCTGCATGCATTTCTCCAAATATTCATGATTTTTCGGAATCTTTGGCCCCTCGTATTTTGTACCACTCCTCAAACGAATAGTTTTACATCGCTCCTTTGAGTTGACTTGATGTTGCTCAAAAATTGGCCCTTCCGATGATGTCCACCTACGATCGTAGCTAACTGGCCAATTTGAGTTTCAAGATTTTTCATTTGTGTGCCCATGTATTTCCCAATTGCGTAACATGTGTCTCAATCTTGTCCACTTTAGCATCATCTTTATTAAATCGATTCCTCATTTCATTCATAAACAAACTCGCTCGACTCATAAACGAAGCAAGTACGTCCTCCATAAATGGCTTTGCCTCTGCATTAATAACTCCATTCGTCACACTAAAGCCTGGTGGTGGTTGAATCACATTTTTCGTGTTAGCATATGAGAAAATTTCATGATTCCTCAAACTCGGATGATAATGAGTAGAGTCGAATTATTCTTAAATTGTTGAAATTCCGATTATTGACATAATGAGCCTCTTCCATAGGATCTCGCTAAACTCCCCATTATTTGCACCCACGTCCCGCCTCTACCCCTTGAGTTAAAACACTTAACTGATTCATCAAAGTAGTCATTTGAGCCGTTAATGCTTGGATCGGATCCGAATCAGAAACTTCAACTACCCTTTTGATGTTTGTCCTCTCGGAGGGCTACTGATAACTGTTCATCGCCATCTCCTCAAGCAAATTAAATGCATCTTGTGGGATTTTTACTAATAAAGCCCCTCTTGCTGCAGCGTCCACAAATGATCTTGTCTGTCCCAACAACCCATTATAGAAGAAACACAGTTGCTGATCCTCTGGAAATCCATGTTGAGGACACCTCCTCGACAAGTCTATGGATCTCTCCCAAGCCTTGTATAATGGTTCAGAATTGAGTTGTCTGAACTGTGTGATCTCGCTCTTGAGCTGCAGTGTTTTGCTTCGTGGAAAAAACTTGAATAAGAATTTCTGGCTCAGATCGTCCCAGCTATTAACACTCCCTTGAGTTAATGTGCCTAACCAATTTCTCGCCTTATCCCTTAAACATAATGGATACAGGCGCAGACGTATAACATCGTCTGACACTCCATTCATCTTGATCGTGTTACAGATTTGAATGAAATGTGCAAGATTAGAATTGGGATCCTTAAATGGAAATCCCCCAAACTAGTTTTGCTGAATCATCAAAATCAATGTCGGTTTTAACTCGAAGTTATTAGCATTAATTGGTACATGGGCAATTCCACCATAATTGCGATTTCTTTAAGGGCGCAAGTAATCGCGAATTGCTTGTTGCTGGGCCGCATGTACTTCTGGCTGAGATACCTAATTGTTCCCATTGTTCGGATTGTTATTCTCGTTGTTCTCGTTCACACCCTCCATAGCATGGTCTTGATTCCTTATTGCTCGTCTATTTTTTTTAGCTTCATTGCAAGTGAACGGCTTAGTTAATAGATATGGTGAGCAATGTCGATCCCACAAGGACTAATGAATTAATGTACTAAGTATTGAAATTATAATAGAACTAATTTTATTTAGACGATCCAAATTGTGATTGATAATCTATAAAAACTAAGAAAATATTCTACCACAAAACTAACAAAGCAAAGAATAACAAGGGAAAAGATCAATTAATGGATGGATTCCAGGGTTATGGTTTCAGTTAATCACTCTCTTGTTATCAGATCAATCAAACCAAAGTTATTATCTATCTTCCCTAGAATATGATCACATAAGTTATTATTCTCTCTCTCGAGACAAAATAAACATGTTGATTGGATTACGTATGCTAGAATCTCTACTCAAGATAGAATAACCAACTCCCAAAAGCATAAAAGATTAATAAATCCTCACAAAAAATTACAGACTTCTCACAATATATTTATGTCAAGTACTCAAGATCTAATATTGAAACTTATCTCTTGATTTATGAATCAACACATCAAACATGCTAAATCATTGGCCAAATGATAAAACAAACAATAAATTAAAGTACTCGAATAGGGTTCAAAATATAACTTCAATTAAAAGCAATCATCTAACAAGAGGTAAATTAACCTACTCCCAAGACCCTGAATCATAAGATGTTTAGCCGGACATTGGAAAGAAGAATTCATAGACAAATTATCCATATCCATATCAACTAGATGAAAAATAAAATACAATGGAGAAGGAAAACTCAGTGATTTCAATGGATCTCTCAATCAATCTTCAATCCTCAAGCATGGATGCGATCTTGACTTTTCTCTCGGTTCCTCTTAAAGACGGATGTTGTTTTCTCTGTTTTCTAGGGTAAAAGTATGTGTCCCCCGTTTGAGTCCGCCTCCTATCAATTTATACCCTTGTAGGATGAAATTTGATTGGATACAAAAATCATCAAATCCATACGGATGCACGGTCGTGCTAAAGCGCATGGGCCTGCCCGTAAGGCCAAGTCGGCCATCAATTTTAACCCACACACAGTGCACGGGCTGTCCGTGCGTCTGCTGAACTTCATTCTGCTTTTCACCCAAACGGGCGTGCGCACATGCACGGGCTGCCCGTGTGTGGTCATTTTCTCGCCAGTTAGGCCGATTTCTTCTCGATTCAACTCCTTACTTCGTTCAATCGTTGTTTCACATAACTTTCCACAACTCACAAGGGTTCTAATAACTACAATGCTCCAAACTGCCACAAAAGTACTCCAAAAATAGTTATTTTCCTGCAAAACTAGCAAACCGTAATATCTTTTCCAAATATTAAGAACACAACCATTATTAGTATTTTAATGCATGTTTATCATCTCATTTTAGTCAAAACCATGTCCAAAATACATTCAAAACTCACACTTAACAAAACAAACATTAGCTTTTTTCTTTTACGTATTATAACATTTCTTAAATCCAACGGAAGAACATACATAATATTTCTCAATGGCAACACCTGTTTCAGCTGTGGATTTTCTAGTAGTTGATTTATGTATGCTAAACCCAATAGCACGAGCATGACGACAATACAACTGACGCATATCCTTAATTGTTTCCTGTTAGGAAATTTATTGAGTAGATTTTGATGATACCATGTAAAACTTAAACTATGAAGTTGGCACCCCATTTTCCTTGTAATTTTGTATTGTAATAGATAGGGCTGAGAAAACTGATTCAAGTCAGCTATGCCAAGGAATACAAGAAGTCAACTATGGACTGGATTGAAGACTCTGTTGTGTGTCAGCTGAGTATGGCCAAGAAGGAAGTCAAGGACTCGACTGAAGGAGTGTCAGCTGAGGAACAACTGTAAGAAGTGTCAGTCAAGTCATCTCAAGGAGCCAAGCCTCGAAGTTGAAGTGATAGTTAAGAATGACTAGAGCTAACTCAAGTCACTCCAGGGGTAAATGCATCGTCTAGTCAAGACAATCGACTTAGATCCGTTGATAAAAGTCAAGAATATTACTCAATATAGTAATATGTCAAAGCCGCTGCCAGTCTAAAGTGTTAGTCCAGGAATTGTGCAAAAGAAATAAACCAATGGGAAACATTGCACTTGTGTCGAGGCACCTAAAATGTTGCGAAGACATTTAATATGAGGAAATGTCAACATCAAGGATTTGCACTATCTCTTCAACGGGCAAAATTTTAGATGTACACTATAAAAGGCTGAGGAAGTTATTGAGAAGAGGTTACGAACCACGAACAAGCAAGTAATATTTAAGTATTTAACTGCAATTTTCTCATAACCAAGCCATCAATTCCTCAAGCACGAAACTCGAAGGAAATCAATCCAACATAAGTAGTGAAGGAAAGACAACTTCAAATGTTTGTTGAAGAGGAAACTTTTGAAGAAATCAAAGGGTCTACTTTCCAAGCTAGGATTGTAGAAAGGTTCGTGTCGAACCATTATCAAGTTTGTTGGAGGGCTTCGTGATCAAATCCAAGAACTTGAGAAGTGAGTGAAGTAGAAGAGGCAAAATACTGTGAAGAAAAGCCGAGTCAGTAAGAGAAGTCATTTGTGTGATCAAAGCATGCCGCTTGATGTTCACCGCTTTGTAAAAGCGATCTGTTACATAGTGGATTTCTCCGGGGAGTTGTAGAAGAGAGGATTAGAAGAATTACCCATCTTGAACCTCTATAAAATATTTGTATCATTTACTTTCCGAATATTTACATTATATCTCATTGTTAGAATCATATTTGATATCCAAGCGATTAATAACCAAGTGCTAAGAATCAAGTGTTAAAAACAAACTTAAAGCAAATCTAAGGGTGTTAAGTCTTCATTTGTTAAAAATCAATCAGCCGAGTTAAGTATTTGGCTTGAGCGTGAGTTATATTATCAATAGCTCTATCGAGTTTGAGTGGGTAACTTATTTGAAAAGCCAACTTAGCTATCCATCAAGGACACAAATGTTTAAATTAACTCTGTTGAATTATTTTAAAAGGACTAAATCGAAAATTTGGTAAGGTTTATTCAACCCCTCTTCTAAACCTTACTTCACACCCCTTGGGACCTACAATCGGGATCAGCGGTTGGTTCATTGAGCCTTCCATGACCTTCAAGTTCTTGAACTAGATCTCTATCTTTTCAAAAGTTTTTAAACATTTGTATTTTCAAAGTCTTTCATTTTAAACAAAGTTATCATCATGGAAGCAAATCGACACGCATCCCTATGTTCACTTGTTGAAGAATTTGATGATTGGAAAATTCGTATGCGAGTGCTCATCTATCCGCATTACATGATGAAATGTGGCTTGTGATAGAGGATGGCCACCGCAAATACTAAAAGTGAATACGGCCTGTAAGAAGAAGCGATTCTGTTGAAGGAGAAAAAGCAGGCTGAGGAAAGACTGACCATGGTTGAAAAGCCAAGGATCGAGTGGACTAATGAAGATAGGAAGAGATACAACTTGGACAATGTGGCCAATGACATACTCTACATGACATTGGACAAAGCCATGTTCAATAAAGTCAAATCTTGCAAATCGCAAAAGAAATGGAATAAACTGACTTTAATTTGTGAAGGATCAAAACAAATTAAAGAAAATAAATTGTCTATTCTTTGTTCAAAAATTTGAAAATTTCAAAATGCTTGCGGGTGAAACCATGGATGTTTGGATGCAGTTTCGAGATCACAAATGAGCTTTCAACTCTTGGGAAGGAATATACACAAAAGGAAATGTGTATGAAGATCTTAAGAAGCCTCCCACCTGAATGGGAAATGAAGACTATGGCCCCGAGATATTCAATGGACCTCTCAAGAACATCTAACCATGAGCTATTCTCGGACCACAAAGCCTATGAGTTTGAGTGAGAAGAAAAGAGCAAGAGGAGACAGCTATACCCAAGACAAGTGCTCACGATGGCCAATGATGGAAAGAGAGCCGAACCAAGGAAGCCATAGACAGGAGGAAATTGCCCCGATGGTCAAAAGATTCAACAAGTTCTTCAATAAGAACTATAAAAGAAACAAGAGTGAAACCTCCAAAAGACATTGACTCCTTCCAAGTCAAGGGAAGACAGCCACCCAAGAGAGATGAACATCAAAGGGTTGAATATCAGAATCGAGAATCCAAGAACATAAAGCTTCTGATCAAAGAGCCGAGAACCCGTGTTGAACTGCAGACAACCAGGACATTTTGCGATTGATTGTTCATATCCACCACCAACAAATATAGGAATGAGTAAGATAGAAGAGTCTTGGGGAAAGAAGAGGGGAAAAGAAGAAAGCCATGTTGGCCTTTGAGACGATCAAGTCTAATGAAGAAGCAGACTTCGAGAAAGTAGTGAAGCCGACTACTCAAGTGACTCTAAGGAAGAGGCTATGATTTGCCTTATGGCTAAAGAACAAGATCAACCCGGATCAAAAGATGAGGTACACTCTAACTCATCTCATTCGATTTAAGTGATAGTGATTGTGATACGCACACTTTATCACCCATTTTCCGATCTTTATGATTCATTAGGCAAAATGATGAAAGATTTTGAACACATAAAATCCTCACACACAATTCTAAATGAGGAAAACACCCGACTTAAAAGCCAAAACTCACACGGTGACTAAAGAGTGAGTACTACGAGCCATATAGTCAAGAGAACAATTTGAAGGCCAAAATGCAAAGATCACAAGCAGAGTTAGTGCTATAGAAAATAGGGAAAAAGATCTCAAAATGTGATTGCCTCATTTACAAAGGCATCCAAATCATTGGATGGTCTTATCATGAGTCAAAAAGAATGTGGAGATAAGGCATGCATAGGATTTAATTCCTTTGTGCACAAATCAAACTCAAGAGTGATTTTTGAAAAAGGATCTTCAAGTAATGAAGCATCTCAAAAATCTAAAACACCAAATCTGCACCCACATTCACTCCAAAGCATAATCACAAACAAACCGACCTTGGATACAAAGGAAAAGGAAAATAGCCGAGTTGAGTATCTTTGAGAGGACAAGCGAGAAGAAATCAGCCGAGTTCCTCAAAGAAACTCCAAACAGAAAATACTTTGTGAAAAGCAAACAGAGCTACCGTAAACCCTTAAGTTTCATCGAGAAACACACATGATGGGAATGGTAGAAACTATCCAAACTATCTTGATTGGAATAATGGGACAAATCAAAGAAAGACTATGCAATACAAGCCAAGATGGCAAAGACCTAAAACTCAGCAAAGGTCATTCCAAAGGCAAAAGAGCTATTATCATCACACATACGCACCCAAGCACTACACTCAGAAATACCACAACTATCCCAAGAAAGCAATTGCTAAAACACAAACACAGGCATACAGACAAAAGAGACAGTTGTATGAACCTAAAACCCTCAAGCAATTTGCTAATGTGCACTATGATTATGGCACTGATAGATGGCAACCTCTTAGAGTTAAGTCTTTTGGCAAGTATGGGTACCTAAAAACTGATTTCCTTGATTGCAGGTTCAAGGAACAGCTGAGTGCCAAGGAACCTGGTACATGGATAGTGGTTGTTTCAGACATATGACAGGAAACAAGAAAAACCTATCAAGATTCAAAGAAATTAGAGGTGCAAAAGTTATATTTGGAGGAAATGAAGCTCCAGGGGAAATCTAAGGCACATGATCTATCAAGAAGAATGGATTGGAAATCACAGATGTTGCTTATGTTGAAGGCCTCAACTTCAACTTGTTAAGCATCGACCAACTCGTGATAAAGGCTACAATGTTGGATTCAACATGGGAGTGTGCCGATCAAAGATCTTTGAATCAAATGAAAAATAGTCGCAAGGATCAAGCGAGAAAAATATGTATGTGGTAGATTGGTCTCTTTGCTACACCAAGCACTTGTCTACTAGCAAAGAGCACAGAAAACCCGTTGTCGAACTTGATTAATAGCCCTTAAAAAAAAAGAATACTTTCTTTTTGTTGACAAAAACACAAGATACTCAGTTTTCTTTTTAGTATATTTCCTAATTTCCAAGGTGGGGGTATTATTTTCCCCCTCAAACTATTTGTAATAGTTATATAAGGTTTTCTTTTTTGTACAACTTTCTTACTTTTGTATTGTCTCTATATTCTCCTATATAGACCTTTACTTCTCAATACAATTTCTTTCAAATTCATTAAAATTTCGTGGACCGATTCTTGAATACAGTTATAGTAGAATATTCATGGGGACGTTCTCGAGATTTTACACGTGTGATAGATGTTCCTTCTATTTCTCCAAGCAAAGCTCTTCGCATCGCAATGCCTATTGTGTCGGCTTGGCCTTTCATAAGTGGAGATATGAAAGATCTCCTCCAAGCCGTACATACGACTTTAATCGAATACGCTTTCCATGAGAATTCTATATGTATCTATGAGATCGAGTATGGAATTCTCGTTTTACTCACTTTAAATTGAGTATCCGTTTCCTCCTTCGCTAGGATTGGAAATCCTGTATTTTACATATCCATACGATTGAGTCCTTGGGTTTCCAAATTGTGTAAAAAGAAGTGCTTCAATCATTGCTATTTGACTCGGACTGTTCTAAAAAAGTCGAGGTATTTGAATTGTTTGTTGACACGGACCGGAACACTTAGAGGAGCTCCCGTATCAATCACTTCCATTCCTCTCATCGGACCATCCGTAGCACTCATAGCTACTGACTCTAACTCGATTATTCCCTAATAATTGTTGTACCTCACAAGTCACATTAATTGGTTGACCAACAAAAGATATCTCGGCCTTTAACTACCAGGCGTTATAAATATTAGGCATCTTGCCGTGGAAAGGCTACATCTAATCAGGACCGATAATTTGGACGATACGCCCCAGGTTTTTTTTTCAAGCGTGGAAACCCCGAACCGTAAGTAGTAGGATTAATTCTCATAATATAATAAAAATAATAACTTGCCAAGGTTGTATGTCTTTTTCAACCTACTCAAGTCCAATCCATTTGGACCTCTTAGAGGTTCTAACCAAGGAGCACGCAGATCCCAAAAACGCATAGTTTCTCCTCCAAAAATGACTTCTCCGGTCGGGAACGATTAGATATTTACCTAAACCAAGAGGGTCCTTGAGCGGATCCTACATTAGCCCCAAGACGTTTTATCTAATGAATGTCAATGAAAATTATGACAATTCAAGATTTAAAATTTTTGATAAAAAACTGAAAATAACGAATAGAAAATAAACTATAAACTGGATTTTTGAATTATTTTTATTAAATACTAAATTAAATACTAAAATAAATGATTCAAAAGTAATATCAAAAAGTATAAAGTAATAAAAAAATTGATAAACAAGAGAAATAGACGAAAAGATAAGAAGAAATACGACCACCCCCTACATATTTGATACCTTCTCCTACAAAGAAACTCATTAGACCAACCCCATTTGCAATTCCATCAATTATTCGTCTATCAAAAAAATGAGTTAATTGAGCCAATCCTCTTATGGCCCCAGTAAGAAAGGATGTTGTATAAAAAGCATCTATATAAGCACGATTATATGACCAATCATATAAGGCGTTTAGAATTTTGTCCCAACGGCTTCTCTTCGGACTTATTTTAAATAATGAATTAATTAAGTAGAAATTTTTGAAAGAAGAATAGATGGGTTTATATAAAAGGACGCTAAAAATATTCCGAAATAAGCTATACTAACTGACAAAATTGCATCTTTCAAAAATTCATACCAATCCGCCGAATCTTTTGACTTTTGGTGTGAAAGGTTAATAGTTGGAGCTAACCATTTTGATAATATATCCAAATCTGTTCCTTCTTGATTAAAAAGAAATTCCTAGAGATCCAACAAACAAAGTAAATAGAACTAATACAAGTAAAGGAAATAACATAGTATTGTCCGATTCATAAGGATAGGAAAAAGGCTTTTTATAATCGAGTTGGTTGTGGCACAAGAAGCCGAGTCATCGAATTTCAAGACAACCAACAAGCTTGCAAGAAGTCATCTTGTAGAAGGATTGCCAGACTCAGTGTACAAGAAAGAAAGTGTATGTGATGCATGACAGATGGGAAAGTAAATAAATTCTTCATTCAAGGATAAGCCAAGTCCTTCTTCAACAAGGATATTACATCTACATTGCATATGGATTTATTTGGTCCAATTGAGCCACCAAAGATAAGTGGAAAGAAATACACCTTAGTGGTGGTAGATGATTACTCAAGATATACATGGACAATCTTCATGTGTAAAAAGAAGGAAACTTTGCAGAAGTTACCTCAGCTGATGAAAAGAGTTCAAAATGAAAAGAGTCAAACCATTATAAAAATAAGATCTGGCAGCAGAACTGAGTTTGTCAATGGGATAATAACTCAGTATTGTGTTAAAAATGGTATTGCTCATGAGTTATCAGCTGCAAGAACTCCACAACATAATGGAGTGGCTGAAAGAAGGAATAGAACATTCAAGGAAGTTGCAAGGACCATGTTAGCTGAAGCTGGATTGCCTAAGATATTTTGGGCTGAAGCCATTAACACAGCATGCTACACTCAAAATAGATGCATGATCAACAGGCAATTGACCAAGACTCCCTATGAGATTTGGACAGGGAGAAAGCCAAATGTTGGATATTTCAGGATATTTAGATGTAAATGTTTCATCCATAAAAGTGGCAAAGATAATTTAAAGGCTTTTGATGCTAAAGCTGATGAAGGTATCTTTTTGCGATACTCAGCTGAGAGTAAAGCCTATATAGTGCTGAACAAGAGGACTATGGTTACAGAAGAGTCTATCCATGTGGTTTTTGATGAACCTAATGTAAATGGAGAACACATTGAAGAGTTAGATGATAAGATGAATCAGCCAACTATACAAAAGAGTTCGTATGTTGAAGTCAAGTAAGAGCAATCAACCTGGATGAAGGTGAGATAGTGAATCTCAAAGACAGCTGGAAAGTCTACAGCTGAATGAAGATGAAAGAGCTATTCAAGACAACTTAGCTGCGAGACGGCTGAGGGACCATCCACCAGAGTTAGTTATTGGAGATGTTAGAGATGACATAAGAACCAGATCCAGATGTAGGTCCCAAGGGGTGTGAGTGTAAGGTTTAGAAGGGGGGAGGGTTGAATAAACCTTACCAACTTTTCGAAATTTAGTCCTTTTAAAATTATTCAGAGTTAATTTCACAGCTAAGTCCTTGATGGATAGCTAAGTTAGTTAACCAGCAGAGTTAGCCACTCAACAGACTCAACTGAGCTGTTGATAGAATAACTCAGCTGCTTAGTCTTATACTTAACTTGGTTGTGATAAGATTTTCAGTGGAAGACTTAACACCCTTGAATTTGGTTTAAGTTTGTTTTAACACTTGATTTTTGCACTTTGTTAAATATCAATTGGATAGCAAATTATCGTGAGATATTAAATGATATGCAGTAAGTAAATCTTTGAAATGTAAATGACACAATAAATTTTATAGAGGTTCAAAGATGGGGTAATTCTTCTAATCCTCTCTTCTCCAACTCCTGGAGGAATCCACTAAGTATTGATCAGAGTACAAAGTGGTTATCGGTCCAGATACAAGTCTTGATCACACGGTGACTTGATCCTTTGGGACTCGGTCTGGAGATGCCTTGGTCACCAGCTGGCTTCTCGCACGACTCGCTTCTTCACACAGGGCAGTTGCCTTGCTACTCTGACTCACTTGCTCAAGCTTCTTGGATTTGATCACGAAGCCCCCAATAGCTTGAGACTGGTTCGACCTTGAACCTTTCTACAATCCTCCTTGGAATGTAGAACCCTTTTGATTCTTCAAAAGTTTCTCTTCAACAATTTGAAGTTATCTTTTCTTCATGACTTGGTGTTGGATTGATTTCCTTGAAATTTTGGCTTGAGGATTTGCTTGAATAACTTGAGAATATTTTGCGGGTTAAAGTTCGAATGTTAGCTTGAATGTTCGTGATTCGTATGTAAGGTAACCTCTTCTCAAATTGATTCCTTCGCTTTTATAGTGCTCTTTCAAAAATCGCCCATTGAAGAGACATGTTGATTTTAAAAAGACACTAGTGGTCATTGGCTTGTCTTGTTGCGATCCTTGAAATTAACATTACCTCGTATTAAATGAACCTTGACTTTTTGAGCTTGACACAGTGCGATCTTCCCATTGGTTTATTCCTTTTGCACACTTCGAGGATCGAGCACTTTAGAATATTGCAAAGCATGGAAGTATTACTTATTTAAGTAACTTTCTTGACTTACGGCAACGGGCACTTTTGATTGTCTTGACTTGATTGCAGTTCCTTAACTTCCCCAGGTGACTTCGAGTCGCCTCCCAATCATTGGAAGACTCATCTGTCACTTCAACTGACTTGGTTGTCTTAAGTTGACTTGACCGACACTTCTCCGATTGTAACGGTGATACTCCTTGATCGAGTTCTTGACTTCTCCTCCTTGCCATACTCACCGCTTCACAAGTGAGTCTTCATTTTAGCCTTCAGTTGACTTCTTGCATATCCATGCATACCGACTTGACTCACTAAATGACCTTTATCTATTACAATGCAAATTACAAAGAAAATGGGGTGCCAACTTTCTAGTCTAAGTTTTACATGGCATTCATCAAAATCTAAACAATAAATTTCCCAACAATTTCCCCTTTTTGATGATGCCAAAACTTAAAACATACATGCAAAAATGTAAGCATCAAAGATACATACGGTAGTGCAAGAATGAGAGAATGTATGCGTAGAATCAATCTTTTATTGATCATAACATTCTTGTCCTTTACATAGTTGTTTACAAAGTGTATCGAGCAAACATCTATGTCTACGCAAAAAAAAAAAATTCGAGAAATTACAGATTTCTTATTCAATGTCTGAGAAGACTTACATACTTATGTATTTACAATAGTAAATTACATAAAGGGTGACAACAACACTTCATCTCCTTCTCCGCCTCCTTCTTTCTTCATCACTCTCCGCTGCCGTCTTCGACCTTTTTCTCTTCTTCTCTTCTTCACCGCTTTCTTTTTCTCATAAGCTCTTCCTCCGGGACTTCATCTTTTCTTCTTTCTTGTCTCTCTTCCACAAATTTGAGTTTGTCTTTTATTTTCTTCTTCGATTCTCTTTACATATTCAAAGCATTGTTCTTGGACACTTGCATGTTGGCTACTTCGTCAAACCCACCCCAATAGATCCCTCCTTTCTTCCCTCGGATCTATATATTCGATGTTTTTGGGTAGAGGTCTAGGTTTGAAACCTCTTCCTCCACCGCTTCAACCTCTTCCTCTAGGTGTGTATTGTCTTTGGGGCCTTCTTCTTTCCAAGAGAGTGACCCAGAGCGATTGTTTGGAGTCTGGCCGCTTATCGCCTTCTTCGCACGACTTGAGGCCTTTTTCCCAATACAAGTCCCAGGCTTGGGCCATGGTCATATTCTCGAAGTATCCCTCGAATGCGGCGTCTTGAATTTATCAACGAGATCTCGGCTCGGTTCCGACGTCCGAAATGGCATCGTGTCTCTTCCTCCTGAATGCCTCCGTATTGTTTGATATGTCCATCGCACGGCATCCATTTTTCTTTCAATCTCCGTCATCTCTCGCTTCTACTATCTTCCTCTTTTCGAGACATGGGCACAAAGAAAGTGTTGGAGCGCAGAGTCATGGGAGTTTCTTGATGATATCGAGTTGTGACAAGTCCTTGTTGAGGGGTTCTAGCAACCATTAAAGTCATGTCTTTTGAACCTTCCCCTCAACCGATTTTCCCTTTTCTTTCTTTCGCTCTTGATTTGTGTTCTCCTTCACATCCGTGTCCTTCTTCTCGGCCTACGGACCCTTCCAACGTCTTTAAGTATTCCTCTTCCCCCTTTTTGGCATCATCAAAGAGAGAGAACCCCTGAAACATGCCAAGCATGAAATCTAGGCGGATCGATAGGCGAGTTCGCTTAGATTCTGCTGCGGAGTATTCGAAAGTCCGAGCGAGTGGCGTTGGATTCGTCATCACCAACTTCATTTCAGCCATAAGAATGCTGAATTTTTCATTCATGTTCTCCTCTACGCCGCAAGTTATTTTCGATGAAATTCGCGCAGCGATTCCATTTTCGTGGTATGAGATATATGCATTCTATCAATGTTTTCTTGCATCCTCTTCTTCATGTTAGCATTATCGGCGTTCAGATTAGCATCTTATTGTACAATGCTTTGAAGTATCGAACTTGTTCCACGCGCATTGTCTCTTGCCATTGCCACCATTCTTGGATCGACTATTATTCCACGCAGACGTAGTAAGATTAGCATCTCGGTTATCCGGACCGCATATCTAATGAGGCCTGGTGCCTTTCCATCTTCTCTATCTCCCCAAATATTGCCTTGAAAACTTCTCGAACCTCAGTTGTTACCTATGTCTCAGCTGGCGGCCAAGCAGCGTCAAAGTTAAAGTCTACTGGGACGATGGTATCTGTTGGAATGACGGGATCAGGTTTGTGGAAACATCGTTTATCTCTAGCTGATTGTTCATCAAGATCAGGCAGCTCCAGTGAGAAAGGGAATGTTTGTTCAAACGCATCATCACAGAAATAGGGAATCTGTTCAACTGTGACTTGTGGCCGTGATGTGCCCGGTTGAGTCGATTCTGCAGCTTTGGGAGCCTGCGCAGTTGACTGTGATTCAGCTGGGGTCTGTTGTGGTATTGACCCAGCTGGCTGAGCCTCAGCTGTCTTAACAGCTTCATCGGTCTCAGCTGGTTTTTCCATATGAGTTGTCTGGTCCTCGGCCGTATCAGTAGCGTCATCGGACGATGATGAGACTTGTAGGGGTGGCTCATCATCAAAATTGAACTTTTGACGAGCAGCCTTGAATTCTGGCTTACTCGTGCTGGGAAGAACATCCTCAGCTGAGTCGGTTGGACTTGCAACAGGGGATGACTCAGCCTCATCTTCACCTTCAGATCCCAGAAAAGTTACATCAGGGTTGTCTTGGGAATCATGAAGGGCACTTATCTCCTTCTCAGATGCATCGATGATAATTGGAGGGATGTTCTGTGCTTCTTCCTCTTTACCCCGGGAAGTCTCAACCTCCCGTAGGCCTTCAGTACCTCCTGCAGTCTCAACTGCAGCAAGGCCTTGGACAATCCCTTCGACAGACTCAGCTGTCTTGGGGTCTTCTACGGTGGCATCCACAGGAGCCTCAACTCCGTGGATTGCACTTTCATTGCCCAGAGTGTTAACTCCCAGGGCAGATCCATCCTGTGCCTCGGCTGCATCAGCAGCGTCCTCGGCTAGCTGGAAGCGAGTTGGCACTGAGACCGAGTCTCAATCGTCCGAGCTTCGTCAGTGACAACTTTGTGTATCTTTTTCCTGTTCCTTCTCCACTTCGCCTCCTAGATTCATTGTGGAGTCATCTGCAGCAACCTCCGACCTAGCTGCAGTGGAGGGAGTTTCCCCCTCAGCTGGCACACCAGCTGAGTGACTTGGAATGGGGTCACTCTTCTCCAGACTCCCGGCTGTTTCCTGTGAGTGTTCAGCCGTTGGGGCAGGTGGTAAGACACCTTCAATAGGGGTTGGCTCGACTTGGGTCCCCGAATTCCCAGTTTCATCGCCATTACCCTTATGACCTTCCTCAGAGTGAGCTGGGGAAGTGGTCGCAGCAACAACAGTTGCAATCTGCTGCACCACTCCCATAGGGTCAATTTCCAGCTGTGATTTGGAAGACTCTCCGGTCCTTCTATTAGCTATTGCTCATGCATCATTCTCGATTCCCGCATGGCTTGTCTGCGTTTCTAGCTCTTCTTTCGCAGAAAGAGTCCAAATCTTCATCACTCTCGAAAGTATGTCGAGATGTGGATGAGTGTGATCAGTGGTTCCAGTGAGAGGACAAATACTAGCTTTCTCACGAGCTTCTGCTTCCTCTGCCAATCTATTTCCTTCTCCTTATCTTTGAAGATCTGCAAGATATCTATGCAGTTCTCTTCATCCAGTACTTGGACCACTGTTGTCAAACCAAGGAAATTCATCAGTTCTTCCTCTTCTTCAATAAACTCAGGTCTTTGGAACTGTTCCCTTGAATGGCTTAGCTTCCACTTCCTCCATTCTCGCAAACGATTTTGGATGTCCGGATATGGTGGAGATACCATGATCACATCATCATCATCTTCATCTTGAACTTCTTTCTCGGGAATGGAGGGTAGCGAGTTTCTTCGCTCTTCACCTCAGCGTGTCTGCCGCAAAGCGGAGACACAATCCTATCAACATGAGACTTTAGCTCATTGTTACTAGCTCCTCGGTTGTTCGATCCACAGTGGTCTTCGACTTGCCTCTGCTGATCGGCCTCAGCCAGACTTGGCGGTTTCATCAATAATCTCTCGGAGACTCTACTTCTCCAAATTGTTTCAATGATCTGTTCGGTGAGTGGCGGACTCATTTGTTTTCTCAAGCTACGAGCGCTTGAAGATTTTTCTTCTTCTTCTTTTGGTTTTCACCAGATGAATGTCCGGTTCCACTTCCTCCGGTTCTTGAAGGTAAAGGCCTTCTTGATTGTCTTAGAGGCATTTGCCTTTCTCGCCTTAGCGCCTTCTTTCTTCTTGATCCGGGGAGAAGGTACTAAGGATTCCTTCTCTTCATTTGTACAGGGGCGGGAGACACGGCCGCAGGGGCAGTGACTCGGCCGCAGGGGCGGTGCGATTGTTTTTTTTTTATTTCGCAGCAGCTAGCTTCTTCTTTCGGTGCGGGCGCCTTTCTTCTTGGGAGGGAAACAACGTTTGTTTCTCAGGGTCACGGATTCCCCTCACCGGTATCCGCTCTCTTGGCATAAGCTCTCTTCGAGCTCCGAGGAAAGATTTGATCGGAACATTTTCTTGTTGACATGGAACGCTTTCCATGTCGGAGTAGAACTCCCTTCACCTCCATCAATAGGCTAATAACAAGGCCATACCCAAGGATCCTCCGAACGACCCATCTTTTTGAAAGACTTATTTCCAACATTTTGTCGTGAGTCCGTTGTATACAAACTCAACTTTGATTTACCTTCTTTTCCTCCATGATCGCAGCCCATCACGATCGCCTTAGTTTTGGATAGCTGATTAAAGCTTCCAAATTTGATGTCTACGCACTTGGCAACAATATCCAAAGAACTTATGGTAATCTTCCTTCAAAGACTTCTTGTCGTTTGTGTAGACAACCTTCGCGAAGATCGAGGTTTGGCCACTTCCTTCCATGCAGCCAAGTTGACATCAGCCTTGAGATCTCGGTACTCCTTCCGGCAGCAAACAATGCTCCGCTAGATCTCGGCAGTGATCGTAAACTCCTTTTCATGAGCAGATGACTTGATGCCCTCGTCGTGAACTTCAAAGCATTCACGTAGAACTAAGCGACTTCTTCAACATAAGTCATCCGAAACTCCATCGTGAGAAAGGGTTTCACCCGGACTTTCTCCACTTTCTCAAAGAATCTTCTTCACAAGGGTCTCATCGAACCTCTGTTTGATCATACCTTCAAAATTAGAGCCGTATGGATTTGCTTTCCCAACTTAACAAAATCGTAAGTAGATGCCATTACTTGAAGTTTTACCGAACGAAACTTCTAGAAATTTACTTTGGAGATCTGTAGGGTTTCGAGAGAAAAGTTGCTTTCTTTGCTTTTGAGAGAGATGATCGGTTTGTGTAAAGTGAGAGAGAAAAGGAAGAAAGGGTATATATGTGGGTTATGAAAGGACATGCATATGGTTTTTGAAATTTGATCAAGATCAAATTTCAGTTTAGCACGCCGATTAGCATTTAATTGCTCGTATTTAATGCGGCAAAGCATTTATATCCAATCATATACTTTGTCGTGACTTTTGATCGCGGTCTGTCATTATTACGCCGACGTCGTCCTTAAAAACATTCCCACTTCATAAAAACGATCGCTTTTTTGTCACTTAGCTCATAAATGACTAAACCTTACTCCTTAGCCGATTCAACTCTTCTTCTCTCTTTTTACATAGGTACTCATTTGTTAGCTAACTCGATGTAGTTGATTTTTCGATGATTCACTTAGCCCGATTCTGAACTTAGTTCCATTTTCATATTTTCTTGTTTCATCTCTTATCTTTGAGTTTTAAAGTGTTAACTCAGCTCAATTAACCCTAGCTCATGCTTGAGTTCTTCAAATCTTGATTCACATTGTGGCTTTGTGAATATATCACCTAACTCGTTTATCGGTTGAGATGTATTCCAAGGTGATGTCGTTTCTTTTCAACATGATCTCTTATAAAATGATATCGACATCAATGTGTTTTGTTCTTGAGTGCAACAGAGGATTTTGAGTGATTGCAATAGCACTTGTGTTATCACACATAATTGGAATCTCTTTTTTTCAACATCATAATCTCTCGATTTGTTGTCTCATCCATAAGACTTGGGCACAACATTTGCCAACAAGCCTATGTACTCGGCTTGCCATTGTGGATGTGGCTATTTAGTTTTGCTTCTTGCTAAACCAGAAACCAATCTGTTTCCAAGCATTTGACATGTACCTGAAGTACTCTTCTGTCAATTCTAGATCCAAGATAGTCGAGTCCGAGTAACCAATAAGCTTGAATCCACCTTCCTTTGGATACCATAAGCCGACTTCCTGGCATCCTGACTCACTCGTACAACCCTATCTATTACAATGCAAATTACAAAGAAAATGGGGTGCCAACTTTCTAGTCTAAGTTTTACGTGGCATTCATCAAAATCTAAACAATAAATTTCCCAACACCAGAGTACAGCATGAAGCTATGTTCACTTGTTTCATTTCTCAGATAGAGCCTGAAGATGTGTCTCAAGCATTGGATGACACACATTGGATTCAAGCCATGCAAGAAGAGCTGAATCAGTTTGAAAGAAACAAAGTATGGGAATTAGTGCAGAGACCAACCCATCAAAATGTTATTGGCACAAAATGGGTTTTTAGAAACAAGATGAATGAAGAAGGATCTGTTGCAAAAAATAAAGCAAGATTGGTAGCCAAAGGGTATTGCCAAGATGATGGTATAGAGTTTGAGGAAACCTTTGCTCCTGTTGCAAGATTGGAAGCAATAAGGATGTTTCTTGCTTATGATGCACATAAGAATTTATCTGTATACCAAATGGATGTGAAGAGTGCATTTCTAAATGGACTATTATAGGAAGAAGTCTGTTGAACTACCTCTAGGTTTTGAGCATAAAACTATTGGAGATAAGGTATATAAGCTCAAGAAAGCATTATATGGATTGAAACAAGCACCAAGAGCATGGTATGATACATTGTCTCAATTTCTAATCGACAATGGATTCACCAAACGCAAAGTTGATACAACACTCTATAGAATTCAGGATGGAGAGAGTATACTGCTTGTTCAAATATATGTGGATGACTTAATTTTTGGTTCCACAAATAAAGAGCTATGTGTCAAGTTCTCAAACCTCATGCACGGTAAATTTGAGATGAGCAAGATGGGAGAGATGACTTTCTTCCTAGGACTTCAAGTCAAGCAAATGAAGGATGGAACCTTCATAAGTCAAACAAAATATACCGGATATTTGGTGAAGAAATTTGGTATGGAAGAGAAGTCTTCTGTGAAAATTTCAATGAATACATCGGTCAAGATGGACATGGATGCGGATGGCAAAGTGTTGATCAAACGGATATAGAGCACTCATTGGATCATTGCTCTATCTAACAAAGAAGCAGCGGACATCACCTTTGCAAAGGTGTATGTGCAAGATTTCAATGCGCACTAAAGGAGAGCCACATGATGCAGCCTAAGAGAATCCTAAGATATTTGAAGGGATGTTAGGAAGTTGGCATATGGTATCCAAAGGAAGGTGAATTCAAGCCGATTGGTTACTCGGACTAATTATCTTGGATGTAGAGTTGATAGGAAGAGTACCTCAGGTACATGTCAAATGCTTGGAAATATATTGGTTTCTTGGTTCAGTAAGAAACAAAATTCAGTTGCCACATCCACAGCTGAAGCAGAGTACATAGCTGCGAGCAACTGTTGTGCCCAAGTCTTATAGATGAGACGACAGCTGAGAGACTATGATATTGAAGAAAAAGAGATTCCAATTATGTGTGATAACACTAGTGGTATTGCAATCACTCCAGAATCCTGTGTTGCATTCAAGAACAAAGAACATTGATGTCGATATCATTTTAGAAGAGATCATGTTGAAAATAAAGACATCACCTTGGAATACATCTCAAGCGATAAACAATTAGGTGATATATTCACAAAGCCTCTTTGTGAATCAAGATTTGAAGAGCTCAAGAATGAGTTAGGGTTAATTGAGCTGAGTTGAATCTCAAAAGACTCAATCGTGAGAGAAAGAAGATGAGAAAATCAAAGCAGAGCAAGTTTCACACTTGAGCAAGTGAAACGACCTTATCGGGAAGTCAATCAATCAAGTTATTTGACAATTTGAGTAACTTCATAAGAAGAGAGAATCGGAGTTAAGTCATGTTGGATATAAGTTGAATCATTTATGAGCTAAGTGACAAGAATGCAATGTCGTTTTAATTGAGTGGAATGTTTTTAAGGATGACGTCAAAGATAATAAAGACGGTCACACAAAAAAAGCTTCGCACAAAGAAGCCATATGATTGGATATAAATGCCGCATTTAATGCGGGAAATAAAATGCGGTGTTGACGTTTTAATCTTAGCCGTTGATTTTGATCAAAAATTTCAAAATCCAAAATATGTCCTTTCATGACCTTTCTATACGGAACTTTGCACTTCTCTCTCCTCACGCAAATTGTTCATCTTCAAGCAAGGGAAGCATTTTTCTCTCAAACCGAGTGTAATCCCTATTCTTTCTCAAGCAAGATTTTCGTATTTTCGATCGGTAGAAACGCGTCCGAAAATGGCCCCAAAGTATGATTTTGTAAAGCTTTCAAAGCAAATCCACACTTTGGTTTTAGGTGGATTTTGACGGGATGATCAAACAAGGTGTCGATGAAACCCTGGTTCGAGGAAGATAGTCTGCGATGTTGGAAAAGTCTCGGCTGAAGGACTTTTTGACAATGGAATACTCTCATACGTACCTCGAGGAGGTAGCTATGTTCTACGTAAACGCAGAAGTGCAGGACGACGAAATAAAATCTTCCGTCCACAGCAAGGTCATAAAACGCAGTGCAAAAGACCTTGTTGAGAATTGTTTATTGCCTTCTGAGGGCTTGAGGGAGATCTATGAGGCTGATGTCGACTTAGCTGCTGCTTGGAAGGAAGTTGCCAAGCCTGAGTATGTTGCGAAAGTGGTCTATACGGCCAAGAAAGATCAACTGAAAGACGAGTATCACAAGTTGATGGATGTTTTCTCGAAATGCATTGACATGAAATTTGGAAGCTTCAATCAGCTGTCCAAAACTAAGCTGATCGTGATGGCTGCGATCATGCAAGGAAAGAAGGTTAACTGGGATGAGTTTGTTTACATCAGACTCTGTCAGAATGTGCTGAACAGGACCTTCAAGAAGGATGAGTCCTTTGGATGATCATTGGGCTATGGCCTTGTGATTGGCCATCTCATGGAGGTAAAGGGCATTGCTCTTCGCCATGGCAAGCCTTTCCACGTGAAGACGCAATTCTTGTAATTAAAGAATGGTGCCAATACTCATAACTCAATTCATAAATTCAAATCCCAACTGCGCGAACGGAAGAATTTGTCTTGTAGGGGTTAAAGTCGGGCACCCAATTCATGAGACGTATTTTCCTGGTCGCAAATTCCAAGACGATTTTACAAAAACCCGATTTCAATCCATCATAAAATTAAATTGAATATTATAGTAACCCATTCCAAGTGGAATTCCACCTGCTTGAAGGTTGCCATATATGTTGAATGCAATTTTCCCTTTAAATTCTCCAGCAAATAAGGCTTAACGCCTTTGGGTAGAAGAATGCGTCCAATCAGAGAATTTTTTAACTCATCCGTCCTTTGTTGATAGATTTCTTCGTCCATAGTAACGGAGAAGTAATCTCCTTTCTTGACGGGTCAAAAATCCTTTCCCCGGGCTAGGATTTGGGCAAAAAATTGGACTCCATGCATAGAATTGTACGTCAAGGCGATGTCGTGCGCTGAGAATTGAGAGGACAATAAGGATCCGAACGCTGAACTTCGTGTTGTTTTTGAGAATCAGAGGTTTGATTTTTGTGTGGTGATATCGAAATAAGAGTAGGGTTTAACGTAGGGTTTGTAGGTCCCAAGGGGTGTGAGTAAGGTTTAGAAGGGGGGTTGAATAAACCTTACCAACTTTTCGAATTTAGTCCTTTTAAAATAATACGAGTTAAATACACAACTAAGTCCTTGAGGACAGCTAAGTTAGTGAACTTTCAAAAATCGCCCGTTGAAGAGATATGTTGAATTTCAAAAGTCACTTGTGTTTGTTGGCTTGTCTTGTTGCGATCCTTCATGTTGACATTTCCTCGTATTAAATGAATGTTCACTTTTCGTAGTCGACACGAGGTGCAATTTTTCCCATTGGTTTATTCCTTTTGCACACTTCGGGATCGAGCACTTTAAGACATGGCGACATGGAAGTATTACTAGTTTAGGTAATATTCTTGACTTACAGGCAACGGATTCTTTTCAGTTGTGTTGACTTGATCTGCAGTTCTCTAACTTCCCAGGTGACTTCGAGTTAGCTTCCAATCAGTGGATGACTCATCCTGTCACTTCAACTTGAGACTTGGCTTCGAGTTGACTTGTCCCGACACTTCACATAGATGTATCTCGGTGATACTCATTGATCGAGTTCTTGACATCTCTTCCTTGCCATACTCGGTTGTTACACGGGAGTCTTCATTTGATCTTGATTGACTTCTTGTATATCCAGGCATAGGCCGACTTGACTCACTCGTACAGCCCTATCAATTACAATGCAAATTATAAGGAAAATGGGGTGCCAACTTTCTAGTCTAAGTTTTACATGGCATTCATCAAAATCTAAACAATAAATTTTCCAATAGGGTTTATCCTAGAGTTTACAGGAGCCATGTCACAAACCCTAGGAAGGGGAGAATGAACTTCCATAGTTGTCCCCAGATGTTGAGAAACCTGCAAACTTGAAGAAACCGTGTGGTCCTAGGGTGCACCTGTCGATCTGAAAGGGGCCATCGAAAAATAAGGAAGCGATCGATCATGTAGCGTAGGATTAGGGTTTTCATTGAAAATCTCCTTAGAAAAAGATGAACGAGAATTATCGTGAGAAGCAGTATATTGAGCATGATTAGATCTATGAATTTCATGGAACAAAAATGAATCAATCTCCATGATCGAATAAATTAAGATTGAATGGAAGAGAGAAGGCGGTTGCCGTTGAGAGAGAGCATTGCCTCAACCTGTGACGGCTAGGGTTCAGTCATTTAATCGTTGGGAGTTCGGAAAATCTCCTCTGTATTGTGGAAAGTTAATTTTTGTTGAATGAAAATTTCAAATTTTCCTTGGTCTGTAAAAACTAAAAAAATAATTGAGATCTATTTTTTTTTACTCTGAAAATTTATGTTAGAATGTTTATTATCTTTTTTTTTGTGGTTTTTAGTTTGAGATCTTTTTTTAGTACTCCAGGTCAATTATTCTAATCTTTTTTGTGGGTTAAGGGATGGGAAAATTGCAATTTTGGTCCCATAACTTTGGGGGGTGTCAAAACTAGTCCCACTCGATTTTACTTTTCAAAAACACTGTAATTTACAAATTGTATCAAAACTAGTCCCACTCAATTTTACTTTTTCAAAAACACACCTGTAATTTACAAATTGTATCAATTTGAGGACAAATCACACCGCCGATTGGAATTTTCGTCGGAATTCGTCACGTGATAAGCACGTGACCTGAATTTTGGGGATTTCTCACCCTCTTTGACACGGTGGAAATAAAATGCTAACATGGAAAGAGATTTGGAGGAAAAAAACTCGTCACCACCATTTCCCCCAAAACATATGCCCAATTACGTGGTGTTGACGAGTTTTTTCCCTCCAAATCTCGGTGACGAGTTTCCCCCTCCCCCAAAATCTCTTTCCACGCTGGCATTTTATTTTCACCGTGTCACGGAGGGTGAGAAATCCCCCAAAATTTTAGGTCACGTGCTAATCACGTGACGAATCAGCGAAAATTCCAATTGGCGGTGGGATTTGTCCTCAAATTGATAAAATTTGTAAATTACAGGTGTTTTTCAAAAAGTAAAATCAAGTGGAACTAGTTTTGATATAATTTGTAAATTACAATGTATTTTTGAAAAAGTAAAATCAAGTGGGACTAGTTTTGACACCCCCAAAGTTATGGGACCAAAATTGCAATTTTCCCTTAAGGGATGTTGGCTTGACCGATTGAGATTGTCAATGAGGAGTTATTTAATGGTGCTCCAAAGAAACTAAAACACGGTAGTTTTTCTTATTTCCTTGTATATAGAAATAATTATTTTTTTAATTTTTGAATTATGATTTTTTCTGAAAAATATTTAGTATTCAGTTGTTTACAAAAATGTGGTTACACTTACTCTTGTGCTACTCTCGTTGAGTGAATGTTGGTCAATTGATGCTTTTAGTTTATGTGGCTTGCATGTTTATTAATTACTTTTTCTTCACTCAAAAACCTATTTTTATAATATGCTTTAGAGAAAATAATTTTGTTTTGTTGCTTATATTTGCTTTAGACACTATAAGATATAGTTTTGAATCTTTTTCTCAAAGTTTTCTTTGTTGGCATGAATTCATTATTATTTGCTTGATTGCATTTTCATTGTGAAAAGAGAAAAAAGAAAATCATAATGCTCTTTATTGCATATTTTTGTGGTTATCAAAATTCGTAATTGTCTTTGTGGGCTCAATTTTTAATATCTTTCCAGATTCTGTTTCTGATCTTTTCCGACAATCGAATAAATTTGTTCGACATTGCTTTTATCTATTAGTGTATTTAGTTTTTCTTTTCTTTTTAAAAGAAAATACTTTTTTCATAAACACCATGAGGGTGGAATTTATTAGAGCTCAAAGATATTTGTACATGTTACATTAATACAAAAAACATAACCTACATAGATTTATTGGTTCTAAATGATGGAATTTCAATTTGATCTATTCTAGTTAAACCATGTACTACAATCGGAGCAGTAATTTTGTACAAAACTTTGCTGAGAAAAACAAATGTTTGGGAGGGCATTAGCAACACTATTCCATTCTCTAAAGATGTATGTGATTGCAACTTTTCTTTTGTTCTTTTTTCTGGTGTTGTGGCTTTAATGACCTATTTGGTTTGCTACTGATTCCATCTGCCATAAGTAAAGTCTGCATCTGGTAGGTACACTTGGCTAGCTTAAACTTTTTACAAATAAATAAAATAAATTAAACCTCTTGTTGAAATATTGTTCTTATGACGTTTGTGAGCTTCTTTATCTTCTTGCGTTCAATTGTGCCTTTATCCTTCCGCGGTCAAATTTGAATGCTAAGCATCCCTTTTCCTCCTCCTCCCCCTCCTCCTTCTCTTTGTGTATTTTTCTTTTGAATGGTGTATGCAAATATTTAGAACACTTCCAAAAATAAAAAGTCTATACCTGTTAATTTTTTGAAACAAGACACAATATTTCAAGCATCTCTAAGCTTTCAAGTAATGTTGGTTTTCTGATAATGACAGAGTTTGAGGCTGATGACATGAAGAAAAACTCGATGGAATTTGTTCATAAATCCCTTTGAGAATTGGTAATCTAAGGCACATATCATCTAAAGGAGTACCATATAAGATATTATGTGTGAAAGAGGTAAATTCTAATGTTGAAATATTGAAGATGGATTTTGTAAGCTGATTGCCATTAGTATTCAACCAATTCAAATTTACGACTATTCTCTATAATTCTGGAGCTTTTTTTTTTTCTTCTGCAGTTATTTCTTTTTTTAGCCCTTCTGCAGCTATGTATGGTTTATATATATATATATATATAGGATTTAGTTCAAATGAGCACCACCCTCCAGGTGAGGCATAAAGGACTCATCTTACCCATTGATCTTAAAAAATGAAGGGATGTGATTAATTCAGTTTTTTAATTAAGATCAAATGAGACCACCCTCCTAGGTGAGACATTGTGGACTACTCATCTCTAGGTGAGACACAATGGACTAATCTCAACCATCCCCCACTATTAATCAATGGATATGATTTAATGGATAAAAAATATATTAAAAAACTGAATTAATCACATCCCTTTATTTTTTAAGATCAATGGGTAAGATGAGTCCACAATGTCTCACCTAGGGAGGGTGGTCTCATTTTGTACTAAATCCTATATATATATATATATATATATATATATATATTCCGAATGGAATTTTTGATTTATATTTAGTTGATAACAATGTGTGAGTTTTTGGAAGATAAATTTTGTCTATTTATAGCGATTTTTAACTGAAGGCTCCAAGGGCCTTTTTAGCTGCCCAACGCATTCATATTCAATGAATTATATTTTATATACAATCAACAATACAACTTTTATATATTGAAATCTATTGTATTTGAATCGAAAGCTGAAGAGTTTTTGGGAATATAAAAATGAATATAAAATGATATTAAAAATTAAATATGTCTTCTATATTTAATAGACACGTGACCGGGTTCCAAGGGTATTTTTAGTTACTCAATACATTCAAAATCAATGTGTTGTATTTTCATTGCATGCAGATGTGGTACCGCAATTAATTTTTGCTGCAACCAAAAGTTGAGCTATTTTTCAACATTAAAACAAATAATTAATTAAAAACAATCTGTTACTATATTTGGCAATATAATTTTAGCGGGATTTTTCTAAAATAGGACTTTCTTGCTTTTATATATATATATATATATATATATATATATATATAGGAATAGGATCAAATGAGACCAAATAATTAGAGTGAGACAGTGTGGACTAATCCTAGCCACAAATCTCAAATTTTAGATGGTTGGGATTTTCCCAATTTAATAATTATTTTAGATTTATTTTAAAAGCGAAAAGGGCATGATTGTCATTACACAATTACATAATATCATAATATCATTTTAATTATGGTTTAAGCAACAATTTCGATGGGAAGAAGTGGAAGATGATTCTTCTTCGCCATCATTATGTTATCATCAAATCCAAAGAAGAAATTCCGATAGATTCCACCACTTCTCCACAATTACCCACCAAGACCTACCCCCACCTCTCACCCAATACCCTCAAAACTCCATTTTTATTTGGTATATAGATACATAGATGTGTATGTATATGCCCTGAATTTTTGGGTGAATCAATCGAGACGCTAATTAGGAGGAATATCTTCTCAAGCTTCCTCGGTGATGATTCATTTGATGATTTTTCCCTTATTTCCGAAAAACGCGAAAAGAATTTCACAAGTTTTGCCAAATAATTTTCATCTGCATTTCCTATCCGCAATACGTTTGTACGAGTTTTTAATGCAATTTATCCGGTTGTTGAGATTTTTAAAGTGATTTATTACTCATTTGTCTTGATTTATCGCATTTTTATTCATTCACTAGCGAGTCCACCCGCAATGCACAGAGATCATATATTAAATAAAAATAATTTTAATATTTTAGTAATTCTAATAGAATAAATTTAATAATTTATTTAAATATAAAACCAAATAACGGTGGATTAAAACATAAATAATTATATAGTAATGGAAATTTAATAAATTATTTAATTTGAAAACCAAATAACAATGGATAAAATAAATGATTATATAGTAATGGAAAATTACAAAATAATATATATATATATATATATTCAAATAAAAAAAATAGATAGTTAAAATGTAAAGACAAATAAAGATAAATTAAAGAATAGAACAATAAATCATAAGAGCATGCTAAAAACCTATTCGCGAAAAAACTTTAATTTTTAAATAAAAATAGAATTTATTAAACTAATTATACACTGAAAAGAATTAATATATTTTTAAAATTTCTTTCAATACAATATTTAATCAAACTTCTATGATCTTTGGGATTGGTAACTCTGGACACATCAATATACAATTAAATGTGACCAAAAAGACTTTCATATAAACTCTTACATTAGACAAAAATTGACCTCGATTTTTAGTTGTGAGACATTTGCTTAATACATAATCAACAAAAAAATGTCATCGTCGGAATTAATATTGTAAAGTATTTCAATATTGTTTTAGATGAAGATAACTTGACAAAATAAATCATTTGATATCCTATTACAGGCATGTTTCGACATCCACAAATTATTCTACTAATTTCTTTCAATCCAGCTTCTTGTTTAAGTATAAAAATGTTACTAAGCAAGGAACATAAAGAAGAAAACATCTAAACAAAAATCTCTTCTTTTTCTACGAAATAAAAAAGCATATAGAACGTACAAATAGAAAAACTCATATTATTTTACATTGAGTTGCACACAAATCTTTATCTAAATGTATTTTCTTGCTTTGTATGTCACATTGTCACTAACAAAAGGATTCAAGACAATCTTCATCATTTGTTAAATCAATAATCGATGAAACACTTGGAGCTTTAAATGATAAAACCCAAGGAAGTGGAAATTTCTGCAATCCGTAACGATGTGCTATCTATTAAAAAAATTGTTATTCAAAATTTATATAAATAAAAATATATAAATGAAATTTCATTTAATAAATAGAAAAAACCATACCATTTGTTAGATCGGACAAATGAGAAAGTAAATTGATATAACATGCTTTTCATCGAATTTTCAACTTTACATTGTTGAAAATCAATGTTTCCTGCAAAAATATATATATATATATATATATATATATATATACACACACACGATAGTTCAATTATAAGAACAATAAAAAAATAGCAAAATAACATTACAAAAAAAGAGGAAAGATGAAATTATCTCATTCCAACTATTAACACAATAATAATAATAATAATAATAATAATAATAATAATAATAATAATATTAATAATATTAATAATAATAAAATATCTAAATTGCCGAACATGTCCATAACTCAATTCAATCTTTGTGGATACCAAAAATTAAAAGTATACGACATTTAATTCAATTGATTATGTAATAAATTCCAATTTTTTTTATTTTTTTGTTATAATAACTTTGGATAAGATGAATACACGCAAAAAAAAAGGAATTATATCTACATTTTCTTATGAGATCTGGATTTTTAAGAATCTCTCATTACTTTCAACATTTCTTTATATTTATGTTCAGATTTCGGAAAAAGTGAAGGAATTTTTTTCAAATGGACGTTCTTGGTGTTGTTTTAAGGATTTTTTTCCCAAGTAATATATTCCAATTTCTAAAACCCTTTTCAAAGAATGTTTTTGACTTTCACCTACAGATTCGGTAAAATATAAGGAAACGACTTAGGCAAACCATTACTGATTTCTTTGAAAACTGTATTTTTCTATAAGGTATGTATATTTTTATTTATTAAGATCGGTCACCCATTTATTTAAAAAAATATCTAAAAACATAAGTAGATTATTATTTGGTTATATTGACGTGCGTAGCAATAAAAATAATTTGATGAGCATATAGTTATACTTTACCGAAGACATGGACGTTGGATATCCAGCAGCGAAAAATCAAGGTAAGTTTGGATTCTTCATCAAGTGTATTATTTTTATTTCGACAGTAGTATTTGGCTTAGATGTCTTATTGAGCACATGAGCGGATCTGCGTACAAAAAAATTTTTTACCCTGTTTTTTTAGTGGAAACATTTTTAAAAAAATTATATATATATTTTTTAAGGGTAAGAAATAGTTGGGCTAGGGGAAAAAAATTTGGCTAGGGTATTTGGTGCACTGACACGCCCGATTGATTGAACATGATAATGAACCTTTTGTTTTTCATTACATGTGATTCGGATATACGTGTACAAACCTAGAAAACTGAAATCCTTAATTTTTGGTTCTATGCTCATTATTAGAGTTTTTGCCTGCAGAGAAAATTAGATTAAGATACACTATAGAAATTTAACATAAATGTGATAGTCTTAAAACAAAAAATAAGTAAAATCCTTGGAAGCTTGATAAATTTTTCAGAGGTATCGTTGTCTCCAACGTTCGCTTCACCTTCAAATTAATTCCCTATCCAAGTTCATTGTCTCAACATTACAAATTCCATTCTCATAACTGGAAGATTACAAAAGTAAATCTGCAGGAAATAATTTAACTTTTTCTACTTTAACTATATCTCCAAAGTTCAACCATAAACTTCATCCAGGGTTTAAGACCAAAGGCACCATATCTTTTTTATGTATATTATCTTTTAGACAGTATAAAAGACATGCATTATAAACGTGCATGTAGAAAAAATACTATAAAAGTCATTCATTATAAATGACATAATAAAATAAAGGTGCATATTGAAAAAATTGAAGGCAAAATGTTTCACACTCCAAAAGATTAAACACTACTCTGCCGTTCACACTATTTTCATTTTTGTCTTTTGAAACGAGTCCACACCATTTTCAAATACACCAAATCTGCAAAAACTATTACAGACAAAATTAGAATCATGGTTATATTGTTCAGTTTGGTTAAAAATCTCAACCCAAGTCCTTCCACTTTTGAGTGTGCATTTCATGATAAAAAGGTATGTTAACTAATTTTTTTCCTCAAAAAAAAAAAAAAACTAATTTTTTAACCAAACTGAACAATAAAACCATGATTCTAATTTTTGTCTCGTAATAGTTTTTGCAGATTTGGTGTATTTGAAAATGGTGTGGACTCGTTTCAAAAGACAAAAATGAAAATAGTGTGAACGGCAGAGTAGTGTTTAATCTTTTGGAGTGTGAAACATTTTGCCTTCATGTTATTTATAATGGTTGATAGCCTGGTACATGTTATTTAATGTGAGATTATTTTTTTATATTTTATTATTGGAATGTGGATTGCAACAATTATTATATTAGAAAAGTATTTTAATTTTTATGTATAGGGCGTCTGGATTGATTTTGGACCTGCATTTTCAAGATGATATTAATGAATGACAACTATTTATCACTAACAATTAAAGCTTTAATTTTGAAATCGTACACATTCAAATTTTTAGATCTCCATTTATATTTTTCGTTCATTTACAAAACCAAACCCAATTGATAAATGGACATTTCAAGGAGACGTCGACATTAACAATACGGTGTTGGTACTTGAGATAAAAAAGGCAAGCGAAATAATCTTAATGTCGATGTTGTATCGATTTTCAATATAAAAATTAATAAATATATAACAAATAATAACAACTTTATTTTTTTATTTTTTAAGATTTCCAAAAATAGAAACTCATTTTGGGGGATTTTTCCTAAAATAGCACTATTCAAACTTTTATATATATATAGATTTCTCGTGATTCTAGATTTCCACTTATTGAAATTAGTCTATGTATTAGAATTAGATTATTTGGTTGAATTTCATGATAATCTCAAGTTTAATCATCATTTATTGCTAATCGATAGTCGTGAGTCAATTCCGGGGAATAATTTTGTATCACGTTATTCTACTCGTATTTCTTTGATTCTAAATCAAATTTCTCCATTCAATTGAATCAGTAGCTCCATACTTTCTAATCAATTCTTGATTCCCGAACCTGGGGATTAATTTATAAGACGAAACTTTTGTTGCGTAAAAAGTCGATCGGTTTTGGGGGATCGATGAGATTTTTGATTGAGAATGGTGGATTTGAGGGCGACGTTGGGGATGACGGTGGAGACATCTCTGCGTATTTGTCGGGGAAGAGTGGGTATGAATTTGTACATGAAGAGGAGCGGTGGGAGAAGAGGATGGCGCTCCGATCGACCAACCTGTTTTAAACGATCCAGATGGATTCATGATTTGTCGGTCCAAAAAATCAATGAAAGCGTTAAGTTTGATTAATTTTGTCGTAGTAGATCCCGATTCGGTTCTTAGGGTTTCGGGAGTGAGATCACGTTGATTTTTATTTTTCCGTGATGGTGGTTAAGCTTTTGTTAATGGAGGTTCTAGTTTTTTCTAGTTGAAGAAGACGAAGTAATATTTGTAGGTTTGATGTATACTTATATTTTTGTATAAGTAAATGTACACTTAGATATTTTTCGATATATATTTAGATGTGTTTCTTTGTATAAATAGTTAATTTTTGATGTATATATTTATGTTGTTGTATACTTATGTTTTTTTGTTGTATATTTATGTGTGATTTGTTGTATATTTAAATGTGTTTTGTTGTATACTTATATTTTTGTTTGACAATTGTAATATGCAAAGTAAAATTATGTTAAACATACAAAGAAAATAGTGTTCAAAGATATACATCAAATATATGCTAAATATACAACACAATAATGAGCGTGATTTTCTCTCCCTATAATTGATTTACTTAATCCACGGTCCCCACATATTTTTGTTTGACCATTTTAATATGTGGTAAAATAATGTTAAACATACAAAGAAAATAGTGTTAAGTGTACATCAAATATATGCTAAATATACAACACAATAATGAGCGTGATTTTTTCTCTCTCTCTCTATAATTAATTTACTTAATTCACAAAGTCCCCACATGTTAATGAGCGTGATTCGCTCTCTATATAATCGATTTCTTGATTCACGGTCCCCACATATTTTTGTTTGACCATTTTAATATGCAAAGAAAATTATGCTAAACATACAAAGAAAAAAATAGTGTTAAGTATACAACAAATATATGATAAGTGTACAACATCTTCGCATGGCAGAGCACATGCGCGATTTTCTCTCCAGGCGTGATTTTCTCGGGATTTTCTCTCTCCTAATAATCGATTCCATATTTGGATGGTGTCCCACTTGGTTAATTTGACAATTATACCCTTATTTTGCATTAATTAAATATTTAATGTAATTTTAACCCCTATTTATCTCAATCATTGATGTAGATAATGGAGGATTGAGAAGAGTCCACACTGCCTCACTATAATATGTGGTCTCATTTTAACCTCCCATATATATATATATATATATATATATATATATATAGGTAGATAGATAGATAGATATATAGATATAGATGTCTAGTTTGTTATCAATGTCATGATTATCAAATGAATTGAAAAGGAAAGTGAGTTTTCCATGCACTTGCTATAAATTCAATCTAGGGGTGGCTACGTTTATGAATCGTTCGGTTCCGGTTCCTCATTTTGGAGGAATTGGAACCGTTGCTTCACCGTTCGATTTGGTACCCGATCCTCCACGGTTCTAGTTACGGTTTTAACCGAAACCGTTTGTCTATCTTTTGATAATTTTTGATTTTTTTAAAAATGGTTTATCAATTGCGATTACAAAAAGGGAAAAAGAAAAGAAAAAAAAGACTTGGACTTAATATTCAATTGAGTTTTGTACTTGATATTAATAACAATATTAAACTGCCTATATATACTATTAGAGCATAAATGAATAATTGTTCATATAGTTCGCTTACAACATTTGGTTTAAATCGTGTCTCATGTGGTTACGAATATAAAACATCATAATAAACATTTAACATTTCTAATAGCATATATTTCCAAATAAAAATAGAAAACATTGGTTTTAACCTTGAAACCGTCGGTTCCACCATGGTTCCACAGACGGCTAAAACCACGGGTTCCACGATTTTTGAGAACCATTGACCGATCAACGGTTCATGGAACTGTTGACCACGATTGCATTTCCGATTTAGAACCTGATTTCGGCTCCATTTGGCCACCCCTAATTTAATCAATGTTTTGCTAATCTCTAACATAGCGATAACATTTTCGATGATCAAAAAGATATTAATTTGTTAATATATATCTTCTGTTAAGATGGGCCACTGCTTTTAGTTTTGTCCCTTTCTTTTCGTGGACGAGAAGCATGCTTGATGCTCCTCTTTTTTAGAACATGTATGTACATATGTGTTCTAAAAATTAATCGATTTTCTTCAAACATGTTAATTTGGTAATTAACTATAGAAAATATCTAACGTAGATTAACCATAGTACAATAGTCAATACGTAGTATAATTAGAAGACACGCATCGCATAATTCCCAAATTATATATATGAATGAATACTGTTGTACCTTCACATATTCAATCAGTTAATCATTAAATAAATGGTTCTCTCTCTTCTCGCCCTCGCTATTATCATTCATTTTCTTCTTCTTTTTTTATCATGTATGCGAGATAAATTAATTACGGTTAATGTTGGTATATATTTTGCAGGAAAACCATGAAAGTTGTGAAGGAGAGATATCAGTTGGGGCATGGGGAGGTTCGAGTGGTAATAATTGGAGTTACAAAGCCAAACATGGCATTAAACAAATAATCATCAAATATGGTGATATTATCGACTCCATCATGTTTAAAGGTGACACCGATGATGCTTCCCCCGCTGATTACTCCTCAAAATTTGGTGGTGATGGTGGTGCTCGAACTGATAAAGTTAGTAATACATCATCTTCTTATTTATTAAACTTTTACTTAAAAAAAAGAAAAATCTATAAGTAAGTATTAAGATAATTTGTATATATATAATTATGTCTTATATAGTATGAAAAATTAATTTGGTATTTAAAATTGCAAATTATTTTTTTTATTTAAGTAATCATTTTAAAATTATAAAGTGAGTTCAGTTGGTGTTATGGTCCCGTCAAGTTTAGGCCGGACTGCATTTATATCAGTTCTCCAAATCCGTCCAAATATCCAATTGGTATTCATACTTTCATAAGAATTTCATGTCAGTCCAACGTGTGACATTCCATAGGGGATTTTAATCCTTTAACTATAGGAATTGACAAAAATAGTATTGTCAAAATTTACTATTAGCAAAAAAATCCGATAAATTTTCAAAAAAAAATTCAGACTTTAGTCATTTGATCGCATAAATTGGAAAAGTTGCCGGAAAATCCACACGTCCACATTTTCGGCCAAATCCCATGATGTGGAAATCATTTTAATTATGGGTACATCCTCAAATGAAATTTTATCTCATGGCTTTTATCCCAACTAACACGTCAACTTACTTTAGAACGCCTACACGGGAGAAATTGGTTTCAAAGGTTTGACCACAATATGGTCACGTGGATTTTTCCGGCAAAATTTGCAATTTGCGACCAAAGAATTAAAATCGAGAGTAAGTTGAAAAATATAGGACTTTTTTACAAATACGATTTTTGTACGATTTATTTTATAAACCTCTACCAGCTAAGTGACTAAAATTGGAATTTAGCCTTGGTCGTCTAAAATAATAATACTTATTTTTCCAGATCGATATTGATTTTCCTTCAGAGTTTGTGACGGGCATTAGTGTGACACACGGGCGTTGGGGGAATTTTCCTGATCTGGTGACCTCAATTAAATTCCAGACGAATCGGACTCAATACGGGCCCTTCGGAAAGGGATCGGGTGACCCATTTACGTTCAATGCTGAAGGTGGAGTGGTAACTGGATTTCACGGTCGGGCCGGGCGTTATCTGGATGCCATAGGCGTGTACATTAAACCAGCTTGCTCACTTTTCAAGGTGGTTGAAATGAAACAACATTCAGAAATTACTTTGAGAGGTTCGGGTCTTTTGCCCCGAAGTCCCGGACCTTGGGGTTGTGTTAACGGCGGCGGCAGAGAATGGGATGACGGAGTTTTCTCTGCCGTGAAAGGGGTTCATGTCCACGTATCTGGGTCGGGTGTGATATCCGCCGTCCGATTTGAGTACGAGAAGAGAGATGGCACTGTTTTTTTGTCCCCAAAGCATGGTGGCTCTGGTGGTGTTGTAGATTTTGTCCATAAGGTAAGCATAAATGCAGCAGTGATTGAATATGCCTTTAGGTGTTTAATAAGCCATTACTTGCACAAATGTTAAACCGGCTCGGGCCCGCGGGCCAGCCTGTTTAACCCGGAATTTTAACAAGGTTAGGGCCAGTTTTTCCTGCCCCTTTTTCAAATCCGGGCCTTTTTGGCCCGGACCGGTTAAACCACGGGCTGGCTCGTCGGGCTCCTGGGTTGTCCTGCCAATCCGGGTTTTTTTTTCTTTTTTTTTTTTGCTTTTTTTGTTTTTTAAATAGAGGGTTGGTGAATTAAGGGATAACAAAACTTACTAAATATTTCCTAAGAAAGATATTTTTATAGTGATTTAAAATGTGATCAATTTTTTTTGAGGAAAAAATGTGATCAATTATGATGACTTAAAATGTTATATAATTTGTATCCCTATAATAAATACAACACTATAGTCTAAATAGTTTAAATACTTCATGACTTAAAATGTAACAAATAGTTGAAGCTTTATGCAAATAAATCATAAAGATAAATTTGCTGCATTTTGAGATTCCAACTCCTCTCACACACAAATATTGAACATCAAATCGCATTTTATCATTCTTTACATTTATTTAATTTACAAAAGTCAAAAGGTATTGTACAAATATTATTATATAAGTGTTTATCATTCTACATTATAGTTTGTTGTTTCTATTTTCATTTTAGAAATGAGTTTTACTTGCACATATTTTTGTTTTAATTCTTATTACAGTAAGCATCTTACTAAAGTTTCAAAATCTTTGACAATGATGATGATGCTTGAATTGTATTTGAATTTTAAGATTTTTATCCTTGTAATGCAACATAAAAAAATTGTGTAATTTAGTTTTACATATTTAGTTTGAATGTTATATTTTTATACATGCTTTAGCTTAAAACTTAGATTTAAAAAAAAAAATTTGGCTTGTAGCCCGATAGTGGTCCGTTTAACCCAAAGCCCGCTAGGTTAGGATTAGGTTCGTAATATTCTAGCTCATTTAATAGTGAATGTTTATCATAATTTCGTTAGTTATGCTAAATTTATGCGCTGGCCACTGCTTAACATCTCCAATTACTTGTATGGTAATAAATCTTTTTTTTTCTAGGAGATCTTATCCGAGACTATCTTATTCATTTAAGTTCATAAGATGGATCTTAAGAAACACAAAAAAATATGAATTCTTTTTATTTAAATATAATATCTGTTTCATACCGTCTTATACAAATTTCCGTGTTCTTTATTATTTTTAATTTTAATTGAATATGATTCACAGGTTCAAATTGATGGTAATAGTGAGTTCTTGATTGGCGTTGAAGGGTTTTATGGGCCGGTGGAAGGTGTGGATGTTATAAGATCGGTTACATTTCACACAAATAAGGGAAAATATGGTTCAATGGGTAATGAAATTGGCATGTACTTCAATTCAATGAGTTCTGTGGCAAGCCATGGAAAGGTAGTTGGATTTCATGGTCGAAGTGGTGCTTATTTAAATGCCATTGGCCTCCACACTGAATATCTCTGAATATCTTGCTTCTTTGGTTGGATGATAAATAATTTATGAAGAATGTAATAAATTGTAGGAAACACGTTAATTGGATTATAATAATCGATGGAGAATGTAAGTAATAGTTGGAATAAATTTATTTGGATAGTAAATTAGTTAAAACAGTTATTATATGTGTATTTTTACTGATATTTATGTGAATTATTATGTTTTTTTTACCAATTTATCATTTTACTAAAGATAATGACACAAACTTTGGTCAGATTATCTAACGGGTTTTTTCCATGAGACAGCATCCAACCCAACCCATTTTTTTTTGATAATTTCATGCACCGATGATATTTTTGTAATATTCAGAAGGGCGTGTCATAGGATCTTTGGACCGGTGGCATTTTTATAATATTATAGGTCGTTACAAATATTAATTTTCCCATGAAAATTATTAGTAGTACATTTGAAAAGTATTTTAGTAATCCTCTTAAATAATATTTTTAGTAGCCCTCATGAAAAAAAAATTTCCTCCAAAGAATTAGTAATCCTTCCAAAATGTATTAATTGTCCCCCGAAAAGTATTAGCGTGTGACGAAATATTAGGCAATACCTCAAAAGTATTAGTTTTTCTCGTGAAAAGTATCGGCCAATCCTCGGAAAAGTATTAGTAATCCCTTGAACAATTTTTTTAGTAATCCTCATGAAAAGAATTATTTTTTTCTTGCAAAAGTATTAGTATTCTCCGTAAAACGTATTAATAGTCTTATTGAAAAGTATTAGGCTTTTCAATTAAAGGTATTTTAGTGTTTCTCCTTAAAAGTATTAGTAGTCCTCTCAAAAATTATAAGTAGCTCTCCTAAAAGGTATTAGCAAAATGGATATGGTTGTTGTGGTGTTAATAGTTGTGCGGGTCAATTGGCGGATTAACCGCGAGCCGAGTGTTTGGATTCGTCTAACGAATTAGATCCATTAGACGGCCTAATGAAGACCAACCCAAAGATATTTCATAAGTTAGTTTAGGTTAATTGTGATTTATAATTAAATTTATATTTGTGAGGTCTTGAAAACATGTCATTCGCCATTATATATGGATTTGTAGTTTTAATCGGAGTAGATTATCAAGTTAAATCAAATAGTGGGCTTAGTTATCCAATTAAACAAAACAATCATAAACTTGAATATGAACATTGGAGTTAATAAATAATTAGATCTCACAATGAATCAAGGTTTACACAAGTCTTTAATTAGAAAATAAAAATTTAGTTCAACATGAGCTTTATAGAGCTTTTATGATGAAGGTGGTGAGATGTGATGTGAAAATAGACGACGGGATATAGTGGTCAAGGGGAGCACGGGGGCCTCGAGTTTTTTAAAAAATTAAGGGTATATTTGTCTTTTCCTTTATAACATTAATAAATAAAAAAGAAAAAGGAACTATTAACTCTTCAAAGTCACATTTAGAGATCACATATTAAACATTCAAGCAATTGTGGGATGGAGGTCGGGGTTCAAATCCTGCTCCATCAAATTGTTTGTGGGGTGGAGGTCGGGGTTCATATCCCTACTCCATCAAATTGCTCCCAGGGGCATATGCGAGCTGGTGAAGATTTGGTGGGAACTCATCTTGAATAGCATCGTGTGGGTTCGATTCGGGAGAGATCGTTATTAGTAGATTCGGGGGGTCGAACATAATTTGTTCTCTTTACCTGGGAGGATCTGGTTGTACGTCAGCCCGAGACCCGTCGAACATCGCTGATGCGTGCACATCCCGCAGTTTACCTTGGCGGCAAAGCAATGAGGAGCGGAGCTGTTGTCTCAGCATAGTCGGGCGTAAGCCGGGAAGCCGAGTTATCAAAAAAAAAAAAAAAAAAATTAAACATTCAAGCCCCGACCCAACCGTCACGCCCAGACAAAGAAAAGCATCCCAACCACAAGTGAAGAAAATTGCTCTGGTGTCGTGGGTGCGTGAGATTTAACAATTCAAAGAGGAATGATGTATTCAATTTGTTAAGTTGGTTTTATACCAACGTATTGAGTATTCTAGACCGAGATTTTGTGTTGTTTTCGGGTATTTTTAGTGTCGTTTGAATCGAATTTATATAATTAGTATCGTTTGAGAGTAGGGAGTAATCTTGAAAGTCGAAATTGATCAAAACGATGAAAAACTTGTTTGGGAGGTGAAGATTGCATTTTAGAAGCGAGTAAAAACGAAAAAATATCGCGAGGATGAGCGCCGCAGGTGTTAACACCCCGCGCGCCGTAGTGCGGGAGAAGAAAATTGAACAAAGGGCGCAGGGGAAGGAGGGCGGCAGGCGACTAAAGCAAGCGCAGCGCCGAACGTATTGCAGCAGTATCAAGCGCGCAAACACAGGAGAAGAGAGAGAGAGACTACAGCGCGCCCTTTTGCGTAGGAGGGTCTTTTCACAGCTGCAGCGCTTCAAGGCGTTTGACGAGCGGCAAAGAGCGATGAGCAAAAGGCAGCGTATGGGCCCAACGCGCGAGCTATTTTTTTGGCCCTTTTGACGGATTTTCGAGGTTTAAAGTTATAAATACAATAAGTCATGAACATAACGGGTCGGACATTATTTTGAGCACAACGCAAGGCAAGAGGCACAAAGCTAGGGTTCGGGATGGCAATTGGAGGCACTTCTCGTCTGACACGAGAGAATTCCTTCTCTTTTCTTCTCAATTCTTTCATTGCTTTTCTTTGTCGATTTCTTGAGATGTATAATTATTTCTTCATGAGTTTTTGTACATCCAATATGAGCTAAACCCATTTTCTAGGGATTGATGTAACTTACGTTTGAACCTATGTTTTGATTTCGAGTTTATGAAATTCGCATATTTATTTATCTATTTGTGCTATTTGATTTGATTGCATCCGGATTATCCGATCAATAAGTTAGATTGTTTGGCGTGTTTGATTTGACGCTCAAGAGAGGTAATTGAACGCATGGCCATAGAATAGCACAACCTAGGGTTTCATAGAACCGAGAGGTTTATGAATCTTTTGAAACCTTGTGATGAAGAATATTCATTGAGCGTATTAGGATTTAATTTATGATTTTTATAGAGATATCAAAATCGAAATTGGAACCTAGAATCACTTGGCACTCGAGAGAGGAAGAGATAAACGGTAGGAATATTGGCTTATAGATTAATAATTTGTGATTAATAAATCGGATTGAAAACATAGGGGATAACTAGGTGAAATCAACCCTCTAGAAAAATGGGTTTAGCTCATATATTGTATGTACAAAAACTCATGAAGATATAATTATACATCTCAAGAAATCGACAAAGAAAAGCAAAGAAAGAATTGAGTAGAAAAGAGAAGAAATTATCTCGTGTCGCACGAGAAGTGCCTCCAATTGTCGCCCCCAACCCTAGCTTTGTGTCTCTTGCCTTGTGTTGTGCTCAAAATAATGTCCGACCCCGATTATGTTCATGACTTATTGTATTTATAACTTTAAACCTCGAAAATTCGTCAAAAGGCCAAAAAAATAACTCGCGCACTTTCACGCCCATAAAGCGCTGATGCTTGAACGCGTTGCTCATCATCTTCTTTGTCATGCGCTCGTCACATGCCCGGCGCCGTAAGCCCCTTGTCGGGCGCCGCAGAGCGCCAAGACCTCATACGCACGCCCGGTGCCGCAGTGCGCCCTAATACGCCGCCGCAATACGTCGGGCGCCGCAGCCCTTGCTTTGGCATCGGCGCCCCTCCTTCCCTGCGCTCTTGTCGATTTCGCCGACCCCACCGTGGCGCTCGTCCTCGCGCGATATTTTTCCATTTTTCTCGCTTCTAAAATGCGATCTTCACCTTCCAAACACGTTTTTATCTTTTTGATCAATTTCACTTCCAAGATTAGTCCCGACTCTCAAACGACACTAACTATATTAATTCGACTCAAACGACACTAAAAATACCCGAAAACAACACAAAATCTCGTCTAGAATACTCAATACGTTGGTATAAAACCAACTTAACAAATACCCCAAACTTAAACGTTTGCTTGTCCTCAAGCAATTACGGACTCTATGTTAGGAAATTTATTGTTTAGATTTTGATGAATGCCATGTAAAACTTAGAATAGGATGTTGGCACCCCATTTTTTGTTGTAAAATGCATTGTAATAAATAAGTACGCAAGCCGAGTTAAGTCGCCACGCCTAACATGCAAAAAGACAATCAAGACTAGAAGGAAGACTCATTGCGAGACAACCGAGTATGGCAAAGAAGAGTAGACGGGAACTCTCAAGAAGCGGTGAGATATAGGCCGAGTGGAGCATCGGTCAAGTCAACTCAAGAAAAGCCAAGTCTCAAGTTGAAGTGACAGAAGAGTCATCCATGATTGGAAGCGACTCTAAGTCACCTCGGGGAAAGCAAAGAAATGCGTCAAGTCGAGATAATCGAAAAAGATCCGTTGCCACGTAAATCAAGAGAATTACTTAAACAAGTAATATCTCCATACCACCTTTATCGGAGTGCTCGGTCGAAGCGTGCAAGAGGAATAAACCAATGGGAAGCATTACACCGTGTCGAACTCCGAAAAAGGTGAAGAACAATTCATACGAGGAAATGGCAATTCCAAGGATCGCAACAAGACAAGCCAACGACGCAAGTGACTTTCAAAAATAAGCCTATCTCTTCAACGGGCAAATTTTTGAAAGATCACTATAAAAGGTCGAGGAGTTTATTTGAGAATAAAAAGAAATACACAAGACACGGACCAACCAAAAAAAAAAAGTTCAAGCAATTATTAGAAAATCAAATATTCTCAATCCTCAAGCCTACACTACGAAGAACATCAATCCAACACTCTTTGTGAAGGAAAGATAACTTCAATCGGTTGAAGAGGAAAATCTTGAAAAATCAAGGGGTCTACATTCCACGAAGGATTGTAGGAAGGTTCAAGGTCGAACCAAGTCTTAAGCTTTTGGAGGGTTTCGTGATCAAATCCAAAGAGCTTGAGCAAGTGAGTGTAGTAGCAAGCGCAAAGCCCCACGTGAAGAAGTTAGTTCGAGTCGCACGAGAAGCGGTGAGTGATCAAGGCGTCTCAGATCGAGTCCCAAAGGATCAAGTCGGTTTGTGTGATCAAGACTTGTATCCGGATGTTACCACTTTGTATATCGATCAATACCTAGTGGATTCCTCCAGGAGTTGGAGAAGAGAGGAGTAGAAGAATTACCCCATCTTCGAACCTCTATAAAAATTTCATTGTGTCATTTACATTTCAAAGACTTTAATTCCTGCATTTTAATTGTTTAAATCACTTTGATAAATTTGCTATCCACTTGATAATTTCTAAGTACTAAACCAAGCACTAAATCCTTGCTTAACCAAACTTAAGGGTGTTAAGTCTTCCAATAAAAACAAACCATAGTTGAGTTAATTTAGACCCAACGGTGAGTTATTCCATCAACGGCTCGGTTGAGTCCGTTGAGAGACTAACTCTCTTGATTAACTTAATTATTTGTCCATCAAGGACACGGTGTGTAGTATCAACTCGAATATTTAAAAGGACTAAATCGAAAATTTGGTAAGGTTTATTGAACCCCCTTCTAAACCTTACACTTACACCCCTTGGGACCTACAAGTGGTATCGAGTCGTTGGTTCATTGAACCCTCCTCCGCACTGTTCTTGAACTAGATCTCCAAACTTTTCAAAGTCCGCTTTAGTACTTAAACTTTCAAAACTCTTTTTATCATTAAAAGTTATTATCATGGAAGCAAATTTGACACGCATCCCTATGTTCACTATTGAAGAATTTGATGATTGGAAAATTCGTATGCGCAGCTCATCTATCAAAGATTACATGATGAGATGTGGATAGTGATAGAAGATGGGCCACTGAAATCTTAAAGGTGAACACGGCTATAAGAAGAGTCAGAGTCAAGGAGAAGAGAATATAGCTCCCGGACGTCATGGTTGAAAACCAAGAACCGAATGGACAAATGATGACAGAGTAAAAAGATACAACGTGGACAATGTAGCCAAGGACATCCTTTACAAAACCTTGACAAAGCCATGTTCAATAAAGTCAAATCATGCAAAACGGCTAAAGAAATGGGACAAGCTAACATTGATTTGTGAAGGCTCGTGAGCAAATCAAAGAAAACAAATTATCGGTGGGTCATGAGAAATTTGAGAATTTCAAAATGATCTCGGAGAAAACCTGGATCAATGGATGCTCGGTTCACGTAAATCACCAATGAACTATCTCGCACTTGGAAAGGAATATACATGAAGGAAATGTGTATGAAGATCCTAAAAAGTCTTCCGGTGAATGGGAAATGAAGGTCATGGCACCGAGACATTCCATGGACCTATCAAAGACATCCAACCATGAATTATTCTCGGACCTCAAAGCCTACGAGTTTGAGCCGAGAAGAAAAGACAGGAAGAGACAGTTGTACCCAAAACAACTCGCTCTAATTGTTAAAGATGGGAAGAGAGCGAGGTCAAAGAAGTCATTGATCCGGAAGAAATAGCCACGATGGTTAAAAGGTTCAACAAGTTCTTCAATAAGAACTACAAGAGAAGAAAGGGCGAATCTTCCAGAAGACACTCGGCTCCCTCCAAATCAAGGAAGATAGACCAACCAAGAGAACAAATCATCAACAAGTGAATACCAAAGAGTCGACAATCCAAGAATGGAAAGAGTGATCAAAAGGTCGAATATCTATCTTTGAGCGTAGACAACCAGGTCACTATGCTATGCCATTATTTGCTCATATCCTGTAGTTAACAAATACATGAATGAAGAAGAAAGAAAGGTCTTGAGAAAGAAGACAAGAAAAGAGAAAGGCAATGTTGGCTGCAGAGATCAAAAAAAACAGCCAAGTCAAAAGACATAGCCGATTTAGAGAGTAGTGAAGGCGACTATTAAAGTGACTACGAAGAAGAAGCCCGATCCGCTTGATGGCCAAGGAACAAGATCAACGACCAAGAAGATGAGGTTCAAGGAACAAGTGAGTGCAAGGAACCTGGTACATGGATAGTGGTACATTTCGGACATATGATAGGAAATAAGAAAAATCTGTCAAAATTCAAGGAAGTTAAAGGAGCAAAAGTCATATTTGTAGGAAATGAAGCTCCTGGTGAAATAAGAGGCATTGGATCCATCAAGAGGAATGGATTAGAAATCACAGATGTTGCATATGTTGAAGGACTCAACTTCAACTTGCGAGCATCGATCAACTCGTGACAAGGGCTACAATGTTGGATTCAACATGGGTGTATGCCAAATCAAGAATCTTGAATCAAATGAAGTTGTGTTGCAAGGATGCAGACAAAAGAACATGTATGTAGTAGATTGGTCAACCGCTACACACAACTTTTTGTCTATTAGCAAAGAGCACATTTGAATCAAGTTGGTTGTGGCACAAAAAGTCGAGTCACCTAAACTTCAAAACGACAAGCTTGCAAGAAGTAATCTTGTGGAAGGACTTCGGACTCGATATACAAGAAGGAGAGTATATGTGATGCATGTCGGAAGGGAAAACAAATCAAATCTTCATTCAAAGAAAAGACATGTCCATCTTCAACAAGAATATTGCATCCGCTACATATGGATCTATTTGGCCCGGTGGAACCAAAACATAAGTGGAAAGAAATACACCTTGGTGGTAGTAGATGACTACTCAAGATATACATGGACAATATTCATGTGTAAGAAGAAAGAAACCCTGCAGTAAAACTACCACAATCGATGAAGAGGATTCAAAACGAGAAGAGCAAACCATTATCAAAATAAGATCGATGAGAGGAACCGAGTTTGTCAATGGAATAATAACTCAAGTATTGTATTGAAAATGGCATTGGTCATGAACTATCGACAAAGGACTCCACAAACAGAATGGAGTTGCGAAAGAAGGAACAAAACTCTCAAAGAAGCAAAAGGACCATGTTAGTCAAGCGGGGTTACCAAAAAGATTTTGGTGAATCAATCAACACGACTTGCTATACTCAAAACAGATGTATGATAACAGGCGGTGACAAAGAATCCTTATGAGATTTGGTGGAAGAAAACCAAATGTTGCATATTTGAGAATATTTGGATGTAAATGCTTCATCCACAACAATGGCAAAGACAATCTAAAGGCTTTCGATGCTAAAGTCGATGAAGGTATCTTCTTGGGATACTCAACCGAAAGCAAAGCTCTACAGAGTACTCAACAAAAGGACTATGGTTGCGAAGAATCCATTCATGTGGTATTCGATGAGCCAAATGTAAATGGAGAAGACATTGAAGAGAGTGACAAGCTGAATCATCCAACCATACTGAAGAGTCCCTATGTCAAGTCAAGATGGAATTATAAATTGAAGAAGATGAGATAGTGAATCTCAAAAACAACGGAAATTTGCGGCTAAGTGATTACGAGAGAGTGACCCCACAAAGAACACAAAGGCAAGACGATCAATCCGGCTAACTTACTCCAACTCGATGAAAGATGGTGAGAGACCATCCACGAGTAACTTGTCATTGGAGATATAAGAGAAGGTGTCAAAACAAGATCCGAACTCAACAATAAGACATGTTCACATGCTTTATCTCACAAATAGAGCCCAAAGATGTGTTACAAGCATTGGACGACACACATTGGATTCAAGCTATGCAAGAAGAGTCAATCGGTTTGAAAGAAATAAAGTATGGGAATTAGTTCAAAGACCCGCACATCAAAATGTTATGGTTACTAAATGGGTGTTCGAAACAAGATGAACGAGGAAGGTTACGTGGTAAGAAACAAGGCAAGACTAGTAGCCAAAGGATATTGCCAAGAAGAAGGAATAGATTTTGATGAAACATTTGCTCATGTGGCAAGATGGAAGCTATAAGGATGTTTCTTGCCTATACGCACTCACAAGAATTTCATCGTATATCGATGGATGTAAAAAGTGCATTCCTAAATGGTTTATTGGAAGAAGAAGTGTACGTTGAACAACCTCCAGGATTTGAGCGAGAAGACTCTTGGAGATAAGGTATACAAACTCAAGAAAGCCTTGTATGGATTGAAACAGGCACCCTGAGCATGGTATGATACCTTGTCACAATTCCTAACCGAAAATGGATTCACAAAATTCAAGACAAAAAGAGTATACTACTTGTTCAAATATATGTGGATGACATCATTTTTGGATCCACAAACAAAATAAATTTGTGTGAAAAATTTTCAAACCTCATGCAAAGTAAATTTGAAATGAGCATGATGGGAGAGTCGACATTCTTCCTTGGACTCCAAGTGAAACAATCGAAGGATGGAACCTTCATAAGTCAAACAAAATACACCGAGAGACTTAATGAAGAAATTTGGTATGGAAGAGAAGTCTTCTCGTGAAAATACCAATGAATACATCGGTCAAAATGGACATGAATGCGAGATGGCAAGCCTGTAGATCAAACAAGATACGAAGCACTTATTGGATCATTGCTCTATCTTAAAAAGCGGGCGGACATCACCTTTTCAGTAGGTGTATGTGCAAGATTTCAATCGATCCAAAAGAGAGCCATATGACAAAGCTAAGAGAATATTGAGATACTTGAAAGGAAGCCAAGAAGTTGGCTTATGGTATCCAAAGGAAGGTGGATTCAAGCTAATTGGCTATTCGAGACTCGACTATCTTGGATGCGAGAGTTGAAAAAGCACCTCGAGGCACATGTCAAACGCTAGGAAACAGGCTGATTTCTGGTTTAGCAAGAAGCAAAATTCAATACCCACCTCTGGTAAACAAGAATACAACACATAGTCGGGCATTTGTTGTGCCCAAGTCTTATGGATGAGACAAAGGTGAGAGACTATGAAGTTGAGGAAAAAGAAATTCCAATCAAGTGTGATAACACAAGTGCAATTGCAATCACTCAAAATCTGTGTTGCACTCAAGAACAAAGCATATCGATGTCGATATCACTTCATAAGAGATCGTGTTGAAAAGAAGGACATCATCTTGGAATATATCTCAACCGATAAACAATTGGCCGACATCTTCACAAAACCATTATGTGAGTCAAGATTTGAAGAACTCAAGCATGAGTTGGGGTTAATTGAGTGAGTTAACATTGAGAAGACTCAAAGAAAAGAAATGGAACACAAAACAAAAAAAGAAAGGAAAAGAGTGAACTCACAAATCAGCCTAAGTAAATCAGTTGTATTGGAAAGACATGACTATACCAAGTCATTGTTATGAGTCACTAAGAGAACTGTGAGAAGAAGAGTTAAATCGGCTAAGGGATAAGTTGAGTCACTTATGAGCAAAGTGACAAAAATGCGTCGTTTTTACTAAGCGGGAATATTTTTAAGAATGATGTCAAAGCATAATGATGATGTGTACAGACATAAAGCCGCACACCAAGCTTATGATTGGATATAAATCTTTGCCGCATTAAATACGAGACATTAAATGCTAAATAAAGGCGTGCAAAATCTAAACCGTTGATTTCGATCACATTTCAAAAACCACTCGCACGTCCTTTCATAAACCATACTTAAACCATTTCCGTCCGTTTCTTCTCTCACACAACCAAAACTGTTCATTTTCTCTCTCGAAGCAAAGGCAAAAATTCTCTCAAAACCCTATCTATCTTCAAATCAATCTCTAAGTTTTCTTTGATAAAATCCTGAAAAATGGCACCAACCTATGATTTTACCAAGTTAGGAAAGCAAATCCACACCGGGTCCACTGTGGATTTCGACGGCATGGTGAAACAGGGTCCGATGACACCCTAGTGAAGAAAATCGCCGAGAAATTGGAAACGCGTCTGGGCTGAAATCGTTTACGATCTTTGGAATATCCGATGACTTATGTGGAGGAGGTCGCACGAGTTCTACGTGAATGCCGAGATTCACGATGAAGGATAAAGTCATCTGTTCACGGAAAGCGACTCACTATCTCTCGCCAAGGATTTTGGTGAACACCGCCACTACCAATGAAGGAGCATCGAAATTAACGGCTGATGTAAACCTGGCCGCTTGGAAGAAATAGCCAAGCCCGACTATCTTTGATAAAATAGTTTACACAAAGCAAACAAGAGATCGCTGAAGGAGGATTATCACAAGTCGTTGGACATAGTTGCCAAATGCATTGACATCAAATTTGGCAGCTTTAACCAATCAAAAGCAAAGCCGATCGTGATGGCGGCGATCATTGAAGAAAGGAAAATAAATTGGGCCGAGTTTGTCTACGCAGACTATGCCGAATGTAGGCAACAAATCCTTCAAGGAAGATGGCACATTTGGAGGATCCAGGATATGGCCTGGTGATTGGCCGGATGATGGAGGTGAAAGGAGTCCCTCTTAGACATGGAAAGGCGTTCCATGTTAATAAGAGGATGTTCAGATCAAACCTCTCTGGCGCGATAAGAGAGCCTACGCCAAGAGAGCCGACACGAGTGAGGGGAATCGGTGACCTCAAGATACAACTGTTTCCTCTCCACCAAAGAAGAAAGTCGCCCTGTTGCTAAGAAGATCACGCTCTCCCGACAAAGAAAGTCAAACTCGCCGCGCCTGCAGCGAGAGTCACTGCCCCTGCGGCCGTGTCTCCGCCAAAGCAGAACGGTCGAGAAGGACTCTCAAATACCTTCTCCGATCGTCAAAAAGAAGAGATCGATAAGCCAAGACGGGCCGGCTCCTCGAAGAAGACACCAAGACGGCCCCCACCGCCCAAGACTCGAAGAACCCGTCTCTCGAACAGAAATCCCTCTGGTACAAACTAGAAGACGACGAAGAATCATCAAGCGCTCCGAGCTTGAAAAACGGTGAGTCAGCCACTCACAATTTGGAACAAATACAGCTTAAACCGGGACGATCGAGTCCCCAGATGTAATTGATGAAACAATAAGACTAAATCTGGAAAGCGATCAGAGAGGCAACTCAAGACATAGTCAGTAGCCCGCGTGAGACCTGAGACACAAGAAGAAGTTAAGCGATAGAGCGATAGTGATGTGATGATCTTTTCTCCACCTTACCCGGACATCCAAAATCGTCTGCGTGAGTGGAGGAAATGGAAATTGAGTAAATCAAGGGAACAGTTCCAACGGCCCGAGTTTATAGAAGAAGAGAGAAGGCTGTTAAACTTCCTTGGCCTAACCACCGTAATCCCAAAGATGGATGAAGACAAGCGCACGAGATATCCCGCAAATCTTCAAGGACAAGGAGAAGGAAAGACAGCGAGAGGAATCGAGGCACGTGAGAAGGCCAAAGGCCGCCCTATCTCCGCACCACTTTAACACACACATCCTCTCCTTGATGTCTCTTCTCGGCGGTGATGAGGATCCGGACTCGCTTCTTTGAGAGAAGTAAGAGCCGCAAATCGCAAGCATTGCACGAATCCGTAATCCTTCACGAGCAAAGATTAATGGAGGGACCAGGAGAGTCCTCCGAACACGCAGTGAAATTGATCCAATGGGAGTGGTTGACAAATCGCCATCGTTGTTCTTTGCCACCACTTCCCCGACTCACTCGGAAGAAGGCAATAAAGGAAATGGCGATGAAATCGGGATAGTGGGGACCCCAATCGAGCCAACCCCTATTGAAGGTATTTTTTACCACCCGCCCAACTTGAACACTCAATAGAAAACGGGAGTTTGGAGACGAGTGACCCCATTCCAAGTCACTCGGTGCGCAAACCGAGGGGGAAACTCCATCCACTGTAGCAAGGTCGGAGAATCTTTGCAGATGACTCAACAACGAATCCAGGAGGCGAAGTGGAGAAAGTACAAACACTACACGAACATCAAGTTGTCATCAACGAAGCTCAGACGTTGAGACTGTCTCACCTGAGGTGCCAATCGCTAGCTCAAGGCTAATGTATTGTTGATGATGCGAGGCACGAGGAAGGAATGCCCCGGGAGTTAACACTGGCGATGAAAGTGCAATCCATGGGGTTGAGACTCCACTTTGGATGCCACTACAGAAGACCCTAAGACAAAGTGACATCGTCGAAGCGGGAGGTCAAGGCCTCCCGTCGAGACTCGCAGGAGGTAATGAAGGCCCACGGGAGGTTGAGACTTCCAGGGGTAAAGAAGCAAGAGAGAACATCCATCCCACTATCATCGACCCATTTGAAAAGGAGATAAGCGCCTTCATGATTCCCAGGATAATCGATGTAACCTTTCCGGGATCGGAAGGCGACGAAGAAGTTCGAGTCATCCCCCGTGATGACTCCAAAAGACTCGGTGCGGATGTTCCAATCATGAGCAAGTCGATCCCAAGACTACTCGTCAAACCTTTAATTTTGATGATGAGCCACCAATGGAAATCTCATCATCGTCCGATGACGCTCGATAAGGCCGAGGACCGTCTACTCAATTGGAGAAATCGGTGAGACCAAAGAAGCTGTTGAGACAATTTGAGGCTCAAGCAAGTCGGGTCCACTTCACAAAAGACCCCAGTGAGACAGAGTCCATCGCTGCGCGAGCTCCCCAAGCCGCAGCAGTTCGACTCCAAAAGGAACTTCACGCGCACCTCTCATCATTGAACAAATACCGATTGTTGGCCATGATGATTCCTTTATAGAATCTTTTCCTTTTCTCCGGAGGTACCGGACCTCCCTAAAGAGTCGAGAACGAGCTCGCACACTTCCATAGACCAGCCTCCTCTGTTATTCCATCAGTACCATTGTTCGGTGATTATGACTTTGACGCCGCATGGCCATCACCGCAACGGAAGAATCACCAAGTCCCGAAGTGTTCAAGGCATTATTTTGAGATTGAACGGATGGAGAGGCATCAGGCCTCTATGGACATGCGGATCGACAACGAGAGATGCCAATCTTACTGGCGATTTAAGAGGCATAACAATCGGGATCGGGAATGGTGGCAACAAGAAGAAACAATGCGTGTGGAACAAGTTAGATACTTGAGGACATTGTTCAACAAGTCTGCTTTGGTATGGAGAGCCGAGAATGCCGATGCAAAAACGAAGTTGAGAGAACACATTGAGCACATGCATGAAGCTCACACTTTGCCGAGATAAAGTCGCTGCGTGAGCAAAATAAGAGTGATCTACGGCGTTTGGAAGAAAACATGAATAGAAAATTCAGCCTTCTCACGGCCGAGATGAAGCCGATTTCAGAGAGTCCAACGCTACTCGATCCGATTTCGTGCCCCGTCCGCATACTCCGCAGCGGACTCGAGACAGAACTCTACCATCGCAGCTCGACTTCCCGCTTGCCAAGATGTTTCCAGTGTCCCTCTCTTTTGATGATGCCAAAAAGGGGAAGAGGAATACCTTAACGCACGTAAGAGATCCAAGTCGAAAAAGAGGATGCACATTGCGAAGGGAAAGGCGGTGAGGAAGTCTTGAAACAAAAGAAAGGAAAATCTGTTGAGGGGGAAGGATCGAAAGATCTCGACCTTGATGATTGCACAAACCCCCAACAAGGTCTTGTCACGGTGACATTATCAAAGAAACTCCCCGCGTGACTCGCCACTCCAACACTGCTATATCTATGGTGAAAAGAGAAAAACAATTGAAGCAGGGATGGAGGAAGTGGAAGGAAGAATGGATGCCCGGGTTATGAACATCTTGAAACAACATGGAGGCATTCCAAAGAGACAGAGACACTTATGCCATCTCGGATGTCGGACAGAGCCACGATCGTTGATGAATTTAAAACGCCGCATCTCAAGGATACTTTGCAAATATGTCTATGGCTCAAGCTTGGGACTTGTATCGGGAAAAGGGTCTCACGTTATGTGAAGAAGGCGACAGCAAAGAGACTACCTGCAAATACTCATTGGTCTCTCCGCCGGTCACTCAGTTTGGAAAAAGAAGACCCCAAGACAATACACGCCAGCAGGTAGAGGGAAGAAGATGAGTGGAGGAAGAGGTTTCGGACTCCAGGCCTCCGCCCAAAAACATTTAATACATAGATCCGGCAAGAAAGGAGGGATCTCTTTCGGGTCTGGTCTTGACCAAATAGCAAATTTGCAAGTGGCTAAAAGTAATCTTTGAGTATGCAAAAAGAATAGAAGAAGAAAACAAGAGACAAACTCAGCTATGGGAGGAAAGACAAGAAAGATTAAGAAGAGATGAAGTTTGCCGGGAAGGCATATGAAAAGAAAGAAGAAGCGGTGACGATGAGAAAAAGAAGAAGAGCGAAGATGTTGAACAAGATGAAAGAAGGAGACAACGAAGGAGATGAAGTGTTGTTGTCCACCCCTTCATGTATTTTATGATGTAAATACATACTATGTAAGTCTTCCGTAATAACGCTATAAATTCTTTATTTTTTCGTGTAGACAAATGTTTTCTCCGATACACCTTGTGATTGTGTAAAAGAACAAGAATGTTATGATCAATAAAAAGATTGATTCTACGCATACATTCTATGTGAATACACTATCTGTATGTACCTTTGCTATTTGCATTTTTGAATGGTTTAAGTTTTGGCATCATCAAAAAAGGGGAAATTGTTAGGAAATTTAATGTTTAGATTTTGATGAATGCCATGTAAAACTTAGAATAGGATGTTGGCACCCCATTTTTTGTTGTAAAATGCATTGTAATAAATAGGGCTGGCCAAGCCGAGTTAAGCCGCCTACGCCCTAACATGCAAAAAGACAATCAAGACTAGAAGGAAGACTCATTTGAGAGGCAGTGAGTATGGCAAAAAAGAAGAGTAGACGGAACTCTATCAAGAAGCGGTGAGTGGAGCATCGGTCAAGTCAACTCAAGAAAAGCCAAGTCTCAAGTTGAAGTGATGAAGAGTCATCCAATGATTGGAAGTCGACTCTAAGTCACCCGGGAAAGCAAAGAAATGCGATCAAGTCGAGATAATCGAAAAAGATCCGTTGTACGTAAATCAAGAGAATTACTTAAACAAGTAATATCTCCATACCACCTTTATCGAGTGCTCGGTCGGAAGCGTGCAAGAGGAATAAACCAATGGGAAGCATTACACCGTGTCGAACTCAAAAGGTGAAGAACAATTCATACGAGGAAATGGCAATTCCAAGGATCGCAACAAGACAAGCTAACGATCGCAAGTGACTTTCAAAAATAAGCCTATCTCTTCAACGGGCAAATTTTTGAAAGATCACTATAAAAGGCCGAGGAGTTTATTTGAGAATAAAAAAGAAATACACAAGAGACGGACTGAACTAAAAAAAAAGTTCAAGCAATTATTAGAAAATCAAATATTCTCAATCCTCAAGCCTACACTACGAAGAACATCAATCCAACACTCACTGTGAAGGAAAGATAACTTCAATCGAGTTGAAGAGGAAAATCTTGAAAAATCAAAGGGTCTACATTCCACGAAGGATTGTAGGAAGGTTCAAGGTCGAACCAAGTCTTAAGCTTTTGGAGGGCTTCGTGATCAAATCCAAAGAGCTTGAGCAAGTGAGTTGTAGTAGCAAGGCACTGCCCTGTGAAGAAGCCGAGTCGCACGAGAAGTCACCGAGTGATCAAGGCGTCTCGGATCGAGTCCCAAAGGATCAAGTCATTTGTGTGATCAAGACTTGTATCTGGAATTTTGTTACCACTTTGTATATCTTGATCAATACCTAGTGGATTCCTCCAGGAGTTGGAGAAGAGAGGAGTAGAAGAATTACCCCATCTTCGAACCTCTATAAAAATTTCATTGTGTCATTTACATTTCAAAGACTTTAATTCTCGCATTTTAATTGTTTAAATCACGATAAATTTGCTATCCACTTGATAATTTCTAAGTACTAAACCAAGCACTAAATCCTTGCTTAACCAAACTTAAGGGTGTTAAGTCTTCCAATGAAAACAAACCAATGAGTTGAGTTAATTTAGACCCAAGAGCCGAGTTATTCCATCAACGGCTCGGTTGAGTCTGTTGAGAGACTAACTCTCTTGATTAACTAAATTTGTCCATCAAGGACACACATGTGTAGTATCAACTTTGAATATTTAAAAGGACTAAATCGAAAATTTGGTAAGGTTTATTCAACCCCCTTCTAAACCTTACACTTACACCCCTTGGGACCTACACTCTAAAAGTCAACAAACATGAAGGAAACAAAAAATTAAAGACGACTAACTCAAACGGACCAACCGCAAAACTTCACAACCAAACTCATTCGTCAAATTTCGTTTCACTATCAATCAAGCGCGTATTTTCACAATGTAATCATGAATGTGGAATGTTCATGCCAACCCCATTTTCATTATCCAGATAGATTCACGCCATCAAGTATTTTCAAAATGATCCACATTTTTAATATAGAGATGAGATGCTTCTAGGACTCCATAGGCTTGTCTTTCACACTAATCTCCACTAATGTAGGCTAATGTAACATAAGGATCAATAGGACTTTTAAATCTTGTAATGTGGGCTTAGGGTAAGAAGGAAAATATGGGATTAAGTGGCTCAAATCACCCAAACACACAATTATCACTTTTAATCAACAATCAATACTACCCTTCATTTTTTTGACATCCCCAATGTTTATGAACCTTCAATCCACTGATTTTTCTCATTTTTTTCTTTTTTTGGGGAACCCCAAACTTATTATTTTGCATGCATGGGGTTTCATATTTTCTTTTCGTGCAACTTCATTCAATTAAATACATACCCTTCTCATCATACCCTCCTCAACCTTCAACATTTTTCTATACTTTGTGTGTATGAGTGATGGGTAATTAGGATTTTCACATTTAGGCTCGGGTATTAGATTGGTTGCCAAAGAAACGGGTTTATAAGGCTCAAGGGGGACACTAGAGAAAATATAATACAAAGGTAGTCATTTTAGGCTCTAGCTTGTTTAAAGATGGCCTAAATCGCTTCCTTAATGTTACTTCACCTAGGATTTTGCCTCGACTAGTGATCGACAAGTTCTAGAATCCGGTGGAATCATACACGAAACACTCAATCGCATAAATCATTCCCGGATGAATCAACAGAGTTGAGCACATAGATGGAATTAATGGAAAGAGAATAGATCACACTCAAACACATGCTCTTTTGATGTGTATGAGTGATGGGTAATTAGGATTTTCACATTTAGGCTCGGGTATTCGATTGGTTGCCAAAGAAACGGGTTTATACGGCTCACATGGGGGACACTAGGGAAAATATAATACAAAGATAGACATTTTAGGCTCTAGCTTGTCCAAAGATGGCCTAAATCACTTCCTTAATGTTACTTCGCCTAGGATTTCGCCTCAATTAGTGATCGAGGCAAGTTCTAGAATCGGTGGGATCATAAAAGAAACACTCAACCGCATAAATCATCCCCAAATAAATCAACAGAGTTAAGAACATAGATGGAATTAATGGAAAGAAGATTAAATCACGGTCAAACACATGCTCTTTTGATTTATTCAACACATATTCAACAAATTCATTTAGTCATGTTGTTTCACAGTTTCACCGACGACCCGACTCGACTCTATACTCTTTTTTTCGTATTTTTGACTCAAGACTCGACTCGATGAATAAAAATAGATCGCACCCCCAAACTTAAAACGATATTGTCCCCAATAGAGAGGTGAGAAAAAGGACTTTCCTGGTAGCCGAGGAGCGAAGGCTCCTTAAGTCATGTGGTACTACTACGTGTAGAAGGTGTCTCGTATAAGCTCACAATGCATCCTAGTGCACAAGCCCGTGGGTGTTGTATGCCTCCGAGGTGTGGTCTTGTTCTTCCTCGCCTTAACGGGCCCTCATTGGTTTCGCATCTTTGTAACCTAGCAAGGTAGACAAGAAAACAAAACTCCGGAACTATGGCATTCGGTTATGGGTGAGAAATCGACAATCAAAGTACGTACATAATACACCCAAGTAGAAAATATGGTGCCATGTCAAAAAGATAGACATAGAAATGCAAGATAGCACTAAACAATTTGAAACTATCATTGGGGCATTTAATCAAACACCTCATATGCATGAATTTGGGAAAATATAGTAAATGCAATGGATAACTCAATTCAATCCAAAAATTCAACACCAAGCCTCAGGTCTAGCATGATCAACCAATCCACAATCCACAAATCAACAACAATTATCCTAGCACTACTACAATCCAATCACACCAATAATCACAACATTGGGAAAACCATGGGGTGGGGTTTGGAAGTTGCAAACTTACCAAATAATGAGTGAATGAGATGAAGATGGTGTGTGTGGTGTTAGAGTGCTCCTTTGTGAAGATGGAGTGAGATATGTGATATTTGCACAAATAAGAGGGGTAGGATGTGATGCAACTTACTACTCCTAAAAATGCAAAAATTGGAAAAACAAAAACAACTACTAAATTATATTAAAACTAAGAAAAATAAAAGGGGCTTGGGTTACCTCCCAAGAAGCGCTAAGTTCTGATCTTCGGCTAGACTATGTCGATTATCCTCAAGTTGGGGCTCCAATAGGCATGTTATCCACATTGCCCTTAGAAACTTCCCAACCTCCAATGTCTTGCTATATTCCCAACCATCCGATTACCATCATTTGATTCGTATTTTCCTGTTGGTTGGATGGATGGTGAATACAACTTTCTCCCGATTTACCGCAGAGTTAGCTCTCCTGTTTCTACATCGATCAAAGCCCGTCTTTGTAGCTAAAAATGGCCGCCCAAAGATGATAGGTATTTTTTTGTCCTCGTTCGCGCCCAACACTACAAAATCCACGAAAAAATAAATTTATTAATTCTTACCAACACGTCTTCAATGATTCCCCACGGATGGGCGATGGATCGATCAAAGAAACCGCAAAGTGATATTAAGCGACTTCACCTCCCGAGCCCAAACTTCGTGACATCACAAAGAGATATAAGATTCACACTGGACTCAATATCACAAAGTGGTTTCTCAAAGAAAACTCCTCCAATAGTACAAGGAATAGTAAAACTCCCTGGATCCTTCATTTTCGAGGTAGTTTATTCGGACTATTGCACTACATTCCTCTATCAAATAGACAAGTCTCAAAATCTTCCAACTTCATTTTCTAGATTCCCTTTGGTTTCGCATAAATAGGTGATTCTCGGGAGCAGTTTGAATTTTGCTTCCTTTTTCACGTAAACCGCATTGCAGTGCTCTCTCGGATTGACCTCTGTGTCACTTGGGAACTTTCTCTTCTCTTGCCGCAATGAATTCACGGTTTGTAGCCAATCGACCCATTTGTGTCTCGAATGACCTAATATGTGTCTCCATTGTGCTCATCTTAGTATTCGGACCATCGATCTACGCCTCACTCCTATTCATTTGATTCCCGGTCTCTCCGATGAATGAGCCGAGCATCTCTTCAAGAGATCGCTTCTTTTTACCTCCGAGTGCATTGGAATTGCATCGATTTGGATAACCCGGAGGTGGATTCAATACGTTCCTATTGTTTCTATAAGAGAGATTCTCATGATTGCGAAGTCGGGGTGGTAATGAGTTGGTAATTGATTACCCCTGTTATTAAAATCCCGGTAATTCACATAATTGACTTGCTCGTCCTCGTGAGTGGCGTGACGGCCGCGGGTGGGAGTGCGGCTTGTTGTGGTGTCTTTGTCAAGTATTCACGATTGCTAATTGCTTTGTCGACTCGAGATTTGAGCGCCAAAGCCGACATTGTATCAAGCTCAAGAACACCAAAGAATCGGGCGTTGGTGCTCGCCTCTCGGAGGCCATTGATAGTCTGTTTGTAGCCATTTCTTCAAGAAGAAGTAAGGCCTCGAGTTGGTGTTTTAGCCATCAATGTACCTCCCGATGCCGCATCTAGTATCGTCCTCGCATGCCCATTCAGCCCATTGTAAAAATATCGAGTCCTGCTCGGTCTGCATAGCCATGTCAGGCATCTCCACAACAAATCTTTAAATCGCTCCCAAGCTTCGTATAACGGCTCAAAATCAACTTTGGAACCGGGCTATCTCACTCTTTAGTTGGAGTATCTTTTGGGAGGGAAAAATTTTGCTAAGAATTTTTGAGTCGGATCATCCCTACTCGTAATACTCCTAGGGGCGAACGTCGTAACCACTACTCCGGCCTTATCCCGAAGTGAAAACGGAAAACCTCAATCCAATGGCTCAAATATCACACCATTCATCTTGATGGTGTCGCAAATTTCCGTGAATGTGGCAGATATGTATTCGGATCATCCACTGGACTCACCCGAAACTTATTTTGTTGAATCATGCTTATGAGGCCCGGTTTCAATTCAAAATTTGGTTCACGGTCGGCGTAAAGTAATCCTGGATTGCCCTTTCGGTGCCTTTAGGCTGTGGTGGCACATTCATGACCCGATTTGTTATTCTCATTGTCTCCGTCTTCGCCATTGCTTGATTATGTGCTCGCTTTGCTACTACGATTGCTCAAAGTGTCCTTTCAATCTCTGGATCAAAATGAAGCAAATTAGTATTTTCAGAATCTCGCATAAACAAATAAATCAATGAGAAATACGAAAATATAATTCCTATACTAGTCTAGATTAGGATTAAGACTACGTGGTAATAGTATTAGTTTAAAATAGGATAAACAATCCCCGGCAACGACGCCAAAAACTTTATCGCGAAATTCTTACCGCAAGCGTACAGTGTCAAGTTTTAGTATAGTTTTGAAAGTAGGGTTATCGTCTCCACAGGGATTGTTATCGAATTTTATACTAAGTACTATAATTAAAATAGCTTAATTCTATCTAGAAATCGAAAAGAGATGAATTTTTATTAAACTAAAAATAAAACTAAAATTGAACTAAGAATTGGTTCAGACAATTTATTAAACACGTACAAGATGAATTCTAGAGGGTTGATTTCACCTAGTTATCCCCTATGTTTTCAATCCAGTTTATTAATCACAAGTTATTAATCTATAAGCCAATATTCCTATCGTTTATCACTTCCTCTCTCGAGTGCCAAGTGATTCTAGGTTCCAATTTCGATTTCGATATCTCTATAAAAATCATAAATTAAACCCTAATACGCTCAATGAATATTCTATAACAGCTTCAAAAGATTCATAAACCTCTCGGTTTTATAAAACCCCAGGTTGTGCTATTATATGGCAATGCATTCAATTACCTCTCTCGAGCGTCAAATCAAACACGCCAAACAATCTAACTTATTGATAGGATAATCCAGATGCAATCAAATCAAATAGCACAAATAGATAAATAAACATGCGAATTTCATAAACTTGAAATCAAAACATAGGTTCAAACGTAAGTTACATCAATCCCCTAGAAAAATGGGTTTAGCTCATATTGGATGTACAAAAACTCATGAAGAAATAATTATACATCTCAAGAAATCGACAAAGAAAAGCAAAGAAAGAATTGAGAAGAAAAGAGAAGGAATTCTCTCGTGCCCGCATTTTAGAAGTGCCTCCAATTGCCGTCTCGAACCCTACGTTGTGTCTCTTGCCTTACGTTGTGCTCAAAATAATGTCCGACCCCCCGTTATGTTCGTGACTTATTGTATTTATAACTTTAAACCCTCGAAAATTCATCCAAAAGGCCGGAAAAATAACTCACGCATGTTCGGCCCATACGCGCTACCGCAGTGCTTAGAACGCGTGTTGCTCGTTGTCTTGCCGCCGCTCGTCACATGCCCGAGCGCCGCAGCCTTGCTCGCATCAGCTGCGGCTGGCTGAAGACCCTCCTACGCACGCTGTGCGCTGCAGCCTCCCGGTCTTGCTGCAGCCGCACGCGCCGACACTGGCGCAATACATTCGGCGTCAGTAGCCCTTGCTTTGCAGCTGCAGCTTCCTCCTTCCCTCGTGCCACTATTCGTTTTGAACCCGCACTGCGGCGTGAGGGTGTTGGCATTGTGGCGCTCGTCCTCCTCGCGATATGTTTCCATTTTTCTCTTCTTAAATGCGATCTTCACCTCCCAAACACGTTTTTCATCGTTTTTGATCAATTTCGGCTTCCAAGATTAGTCCCGACTCTCTAACGACACTAATTATATAAATTCGACTCAAACGACACTAAAATACCCGAAAACAACACAAAATCTCGTCTAGAATACTCAATACGTTGGTATAAAACCAACTTAACATCACTCATCAACCACCAGGTTTGTATTAAAGCGAACCATTTCACCTTATTATAATGAGATTGACATTGAATGAGAATGGTTTGTGTTAGGCGTAAAACACTCACCTAATTTACCGTAGTGTACGGTTGTCAAGTTTTATATAGTGTAATGAGCAAGGTTGTCGTATCCACAAGAAATGTGTGTGTAAGTACTAAGTATATATTACATCTGTTATATTTGACTAATCAATAAGAGATGGATTTGTGGATTTATAATTAACAATGATTAAATGTAAATGAAAATACAAACATCTAAATCTACCGGAGAATTATTCTAGAGGTTGATTTCATCAAGTTATCACTTATGTAAAATAAACAATCTATATCTTTCAAGCAATGGTTTATAAGTTGCAATTCCCAATTTAATCAACTACCTCTTTCAGTGTCTAGTAATTTTAAATTATAAAACAAGATTTCGATATCTCTATAAAAATCTCAAGAATTATAATTCTAAATGGAAAGTGGAATTTCTACAACAACTTCAAAGGATTTATAAATCTATCGATTATATAATTTTCTATGTTGTGTTATTCTAGATCTGGTATTAAACCCCTTCTCTCGGATGTGGATTAACACATCACGTATCAAAGATTAATAGCTAGATAATCAAGATGTAATTAATACAAATAACACAAATAAACCATGAATTGCATGAAGTAAAATAGAAATACAAATCAAACATAAGATAAAACAAGATTATATTAAGTCGCTAGAATATCTAATTAATCCATCAAACAACGCACAGAAGAACTTCGATACATACGAATTAATACAAGAATTATACTAAAAAGAAAGAGAAGAAGGAAAAACTTATTTTTAATGAATTGCTCGCAGAGTTCTCTAGTGATGATTAAAATTAGTCCAGTTATTCCTCGGTAGCATTGAATGATCTCTCCCCGCCGCTTTCCCCAAATATAAATTCCATTATTACATTTTTTCGTAAAAATTTCTTTCTCCCCGTCTCTCCCGGTGTCCTTTGTTCCGAAACTCATGCATATTTATAGACAAGGCTTCATCTTTTTTTCCATTATTTTCTCCGTTAATTGGACTCTTCTTTGTCCATTACATGATGTCCTCCATTAATTTCTTCTTTTTGATTTGTACTCTTGTTGTCTTCTTCTTCTCTATCGGTACGCTTAATCTTTCTTTGTTGTAAAGGAGCTTTTCGTGGTTTTCACAAAGTGTAAAGTCGAATTATTGTTGAAAGATATTTGGTAGGTACCACAGTAGGCCTTGAATTTATCGCGGTTGAAAGATGTGAAAATCAGGGTCAAAACGCAGCACGGACGGATTGATCCACAAAGACACAAGTAGAAATCATTGTGTATGGTAGTATAAGTATTTCATACCATGTACAAGAATATATAATTTTATATTTTACCTATTTAGTGTACCGCGGTACACCATTTGTGTTATGCGGTTCACAATTCTTTATGTTTTTTCTTTTCTTTTTTTCTCTTTTTTTCTTCTTTCCGTTCTTTCACCGCTTATGATTCATTTTCCACCGTCTTCCGCCCGTTTCTTGATTTCTTGGTACCTTGATGCCTATTACGACTCGATATACAATTTCAACAATAATTTGACTAAATTTACTAAAAAACAACACAATTTCTAAGTCTAGGTTACCTAATTTTGTTGGTAAAAATCCAACTTAAACGATTTGTATTTAGGGTTTTTAAAATTGAAGTGTATATTAATTAATTTTGTTGGATTTGTTGTTGTTAGGGATAGTGCCCTTAAAGCAATTGTGAATTAATTTTTTATTATTAATAAAAGCAACATTTATTTTTGAACTCTTGTGCATATTGTATGTATTTTTGAACATCATGAAAATCCCTAGTTTATTAGTGTAACCATAATCTTAGTATATAAGTGTTATATACAAGAGGATTAAGATTATGAAAAATAAACTAAAGTTAAGTCGTGATGAAATTAATTAAAGTATGGGATCTTTAATTAAAATATCACTAATGCGCCAGAAATATTTTGAATGTGACTCTCTTTATCCGGACGTTAATGTGGAGACATTTTAGTGGGGGCATTTATACATGATTTGATCATATTGGACCAATTTGATTTGAATTTTTCATACAAATTGCGTCATAGAAAAATCAAATTAAATTACTAAATGATCATATATGGATAAATCTTAATCCCGAGTGATTATAGACTCATGTTTATTTCGTGTGATTCTTAATTTTCTCGTTTAAGTTCGTTCTACGACATTCCCAACACTTACATTTTAGATTCACATTCGAATTAAATAGTTGGTAATATAAATTCACATATATGGAATTCATTTCTTTTGCGAGAAGTAGAAAGATGATTCTCTCATTTGTTAATTATGGATGAATGGTTTGAAATCTCTAATTTTTAATCGATTATAAATTAATAATTCGATGTGAATTAATGGTAAATGAGGATAAGAATTAATTGTAGAGGTTTAACGGATACTACCTAGCTTCAATTACGAATTATCTATGGAGGATTAATCTATATGTAATGATTATATCAATGGATTGCTCAAATTCGTAGAGTAAGATATTCTATAATTATAATAGTGCAATTCTGAATTTATAGTGGAGTAATATCGGAATTAATTTAATTGATTAAATCAATTAAAGAGTTTAACTATTTATTCGATTTATTGGATCTTATAATTATAGGTTCATGGTTCCGGTTCGCCTTCCTATAGTAATCGGTTTAGAAATAATATTTTTAGTTCCTAAGGATTTATGGAAAAGAGTTTTCCAAAAATATTTGGGCTAATAATCAAGATCAATTAATTTCGGGAATATCTAGTATTCTACGATTTTTGATGTATTGGTAATTAAATAAATATAAGATATTTATGATATTAATATAATTATTAAGTTGATAATTATATAAGATAATCATCAATTAGAGTTTGAGTCTATCTAGAATTATAAATTTTAAATTAGATAGGAGATTAAGTTGGAGTGGGAAACTGGTTGAACTAGGCCATAAAAGGAGGACCACATCCTTACAATTAAACAACTAATTTTTGGCCCTTTTTTTGAACAAAAGATTAGTTTTAAGCCACTTTGCAATTGAAAATAATCTTTTTGGGTCCAACTCAAATTCGTTGTTTTAAACAAGAATTGCATTCCATTGAACTACTTTTGATTTTCAATTGAGATTAATTTCTTGAATATAAAACGTCTCATCAATGAAACAATTGGCAACACCCAATTATATGATTTTCAAGGCCAAATTGTTTCGACCAAATTGACGAGTTTATGGTCCGCCGATTTCAACGCAAGGCTGATTTTTTTGTGTTCTATTCGTGTGGGTTTTGTTGGAAAAATTGGTTTTGGTAAGCCAAAATTCCAAGTGTGGAGACTCGTTAATTTTGGAAACTAGTGGTGCAATTATTTTCACAAAACCATTTGTTGGTGAGTGAGAAATCGATGCACAAATGATATACTTGGAAAGATGTATTTATGGGAAATGTATCCAACATATATGGAATGTTGGTAGATTTGTCAAAATCCGGTGTTCGGTAAGTTTCTTGATATTATCCGTTAAATATGTAACTTTGGCTCAAATCACCAATTTATGGAATCATGATGAGTTCATCAAATCATTCCTAAACCGATTGAGGCCACAATTGGAAGGATTGACTTGGCACAAATCAATCAAGATAATGAAGGATTTGATTGATAATTATGGACATAATTGAGTCCAAATTATTAGGGCTTTCCTTTGGAGGATCCCTTGTCTTTTCCTATAAATAAAGACTCGCCATTCGAGTGGAAGATGTGCAAACACATTCACAATCACAAATTCATGCATACCAGTCCCATAGTTGTCACTCTCAAATTCATATATGCATAGTAGGTGTTACGTCAAGGTGTGTCAAGACTCACGCCTCACTCATTGGGAGACTCGTTGCCCGCAACCGTGAGTATCGTGGACGGGACAACAAGAGTCTTAAAGAAAGAGTTCGCTCATCTCGACTTGCTTTTCGCTTTGTTTTTCCTTTTGTTTGTAATAGACGTTTGTTAATTTGAATTATCCCCGATGTATCCCTCTTGATTTTTGTTGTATTCCCAACAATTTAAGATTCTTGTTTGTAATTTGACCGATGGCGTTCTTCAAGCAACGCGATGACTATCGATTCTCAGTAGGTGTGGACTCGGTGTGACAACACCTCCGACAACACCTGTTTCGTTGTTCCTACCTTTGGTGTGACCTCACCTTCGCCATACCGCCAACACCGCTTCTCATTTCAGTGACTATGGGGTGTGACTGTACCTTCTATCTCACCTCTATTTTCGTACGCTCCAGCGATTGTGGGAAGTGTTAAAACACCTCTTATCACACCTCCGCTTGGATATGCTCCGAGTGTACCGGGGGTGTGACCACACCTTCCGACACACTCCAAGATTTTGATGTTCCAATGAGTGTGGTCTTCGATGTTACCACACTTGTAGCCTTACTTGTAGCCTTACTCAGGCTTCACATGGCTTTAAATCCCTTTGGTGTTATGTCACCATTGGCAACACCTTCTATCACACATGTTCCAAAGAACCACGGTTGCCCATGATGAAAGTCCGAAAAAGTTTACCAGGTTTAACTTTAACACATGGCAAAGAAAAATGTTCTCTTATTTGACAACCTTTAGTTTGGTGAGGTTCCTTAAAGAGGACCCTCCGTTGTTTCCCCATGATACCAATATGGATCATAGGGATGCCCTTGATGCATGGGGTCAAGGGGACTACTTGTGCAAGCATTACATCCATAATGGGTTGGATAATGTGTTGTACAAAGGTGTATGCCTCGCTCAAAGGTATCGCTAAGGACTTTAGATCTCGTTGGATAAAAGGTACATAATGGAGGATGTCGGCACCAAAAGGTTCATTGTCGGAGTTCTTGGAGTATGTGATGGTTGATATCAATATCGTTATGAGTCAACTCCAAGATTGCAATTGATTTTGCACATCATCCATGCCGAGGGGATGCAAGTTGTGTGAAATCTTCCAAGTGGCTCGCAATTATTGAAAAATCTCCACCTAGTTGGAGGGATTTCAAAAATTATCTCAAGCATAAGAAGAAGCAAATAGGCTTGGAGGATTTGATTGTCATGTTACACATTGAAGAAGGCAATAGACAATCGAATGCCAAGCATGAAATGACCTTGAAGGAAACTTGGTACAATAGGGCTTTAGACTCATAGCCTTGTACTTTGTAAAACACGCAATTCCTTGGAAAGGGACACCTTGAAAAGGGATTGTTCAAGATGAATGTAATAGTTGTGCATTGGACCAATGATGAAACTATTGTTTCTTCCTCTTATATGATTGAGTTGTGATTTATGGCATGTTAGACTTGGCATGTTAACATGAATGTCATAAAGCAATTGGTGAATATGAGATTATTACCAAATGTTAAATTGGACTCATAATATAAAATGTGGGATTCAATGTTAGGATACGATAGCCAACAACTATAAAAGGGACAAAGTGCCAACTTGAGTGCTATGACATCTTGGGTGTCATAACACGTAGCAAAACATCCCAATGAAGGCATGAGAAAATATGAATGCCCTTGTGAGAGGCATACGATTTAGCGTCCCCTTGTGAGGGAGCACATGAGAAAGTTAACTCTATCCCAAAATTTGGTGAGTAGATACAATCAATCCTTTAGTCATTCCTAGGAAATTCTTTGGAATTTTGCCTAGGCAATTGGATTGTTTGTCGGGTTGGCGATCCAATCACGGTTGAAATTGTGAGAAATAACAATTGTTTAATTGATAATTCTCAAAGTTGACATTGTTACACAATGTGGGGTGGATGAGTTATGCCTCAAATATGGGGGTGTTTGGTAAATTAAAATTTACCTCGTCTTGACAAAGATTAACCCCAATGGGCATGAGTCAAAGAAATACAAGTTTCTTTGAGATGTATCGTTAGAAATGAGGATGTGGGTTAATATGGTAAATATTACTTATAATAGATTGATAGGGGAGCTTGTGCAAAAATATTTTGAAAAATCTTTGCTCCTATCCTAAAATTGTTTTGGTTTGTAATCATCAAAAAGGGGAGTTTGTTAGATAAATGTTTTTATCAAGATTTTGATGATTTTGTTTAATCGAGTCTTTACACCAAAACAATGTCCCTAAATGTTGTCCAAATACTACCAATTGATTTAATATGTTTTCAATAATTTTTGGAGTATTTCTTGAAGTTTAGTTTTGTCAAAAATCGGACAACACTTCATTTTGAGGTCAATCGGTCGCCCTAGAGGGCAACCCGTGCCTGAAAGTCGAAACCTGAAACAGAAAACAAAACTGGGGATGAAAAAGGCAGGTTCGACCGGTCGACCAGGGTGTCGACCGGTGTGGTCGACCACCCGATCGACCGGTGCCTCGCAAGTTTGCCAAACTTCGATTTCGTTTTGAGAGGGCAACCGGTCAACATAGGGGCGACGGGTCGGACTCCCCCATCGACCGTCCCCCTGTGTGTAAAATAGTGCGATCTATTTTCAAATTTCTATCTCTACGCGACGTTCACTCGTCCTGTAATCTTTTGACAAAGAAAATTTATATCGTTGGACATCCATATCAACAAGATTTACTTTATCAATTTTGTACTATATTTCTACATCTTGTGATCTTCTTTTTGTAGACAAAAGTGAAGATGGGGAGCCTATGTTGAGATCCAATCTTGAAGACTCTCCTATAAATATAGGAAGATTTGAAGCAAACAACATACAACACACAAGATACAATACAACAAGAAATCGCAAAATTCTCAAAGCTTTCATTTTTACATTCTTGTTGTAATAGCCTAAGTTCTTGCACTTGCACAATCTTGAGGTCTAGGCTTTTTGTTCTTGATTACACTTGCACTCAAAGTTTGTATACTTCATTTATTGAGTTGTAATCTTGAATTTTTCTATCATCCAAAACAAAATATCCTTATTAGTGTTTTTGTGGTAAGAACACACTGGGTGATCTTAGGTGTTGAAGAGTGTGGTATTCTTCATAGGTGTTGAAGGAAGATTGTGGTAATCTCCTTGAAGGTGTTGTAAGAAGATTGTGGTAATCTTCAAAGGTGGTATTGTAACAATTGTGGTAATTGATAATAAAATCTTTTTTTCTTTTGAAATCCACTCCGGATATACCAGGGTGGTAGAGCACGTAGTCCCTAAAGTGGGTGAAGCTCTATAAATCATCGAGTGTTGTTTAATTTCCGCATTTACATTCTTGTCATTTACTTGTTCATTTAAAACGAGGGCGATTTGTAAAAATCGGCATAATCTATTCACACACGGGTCATGCGTCAAGTCGAAACTTTGCTCTTTCATTCGCATCCAAGCACGGGCACACACACGGGCCGTGCGCCATGTCGTGCATCAATGCAATGTCTAAACAGATGCACATGTTGGCTATAAACATATCTTTTCGAGCCAAAAGACATGATATTTCCATACGAGCACCGATGCCTATAAATAAGAACCCACTGCAGATGAAATTACATACGAACAACACAAAATTACAAGCCTAAAATCGAGTCATTTGCATCAAAGATATTGATTTTCCTTATGTTCAAAGCTTGAAAGTTTTAAACACTTCCAGGTTCGCTATAGTTCGACTTTTGCAAGTGCTTGCTAAGTCGGAATAGTTAAAAGTTGTTGTATCTTAAGGACTAATGCCAAAACCGTAAGCACCTAGTATATGGGCATTTTCATCTTGCGGAGGTCAGTATGTAATACTGTGCCTCTACTAAGCCAAATATCCAAACACAACCATTATTCTTAAAATAGTAAACCTTCAATTTCTACCCAACAATCGCAAGACGAAATTACATTTCTATTTCAAGACGATGGCTTGATTTCATTCACTCGGATGGTTGTTGCACTCCGCTCATGGCAAAAAGCCTCTAGTTCTCTCAAGGCCGACTTCAAATGCCGGAAACAAAAGATGATATTCTACTTGACAACCTTAGGTCTGTCCCGGTTTTCAAGAAAGACTCCCTACCGTTGGCGATGAAGAATCCGACAACCAATAGAGAATCACTTTGTGGATGCTTAGCATAATAGCGATTTTTCTCTGTCGGAACTACGTTTTGAACGGGCTAGATGAGACCTCTACAACGTCTATAGTTCGCTTCAAAACATCCAAAAAGTTGTGGGACTTTTTGGAGAGAAGTACAAAATGAGTCCTTTTAAGTGGCTGCAATAATCGAAAAATTGTCGCCATTGTGGAATGTTTTAAGAATTACCTCAAGCACAAGTGCAAAGAGATGGGGCTTGAGGATCGATTGTTAGACTTCGGATTGAGGAAGATAACCAAAAATTCAAAGTGAAATCCAAAGTAAGTTTGGAATGGAGGCCAAGGCCAATCTTGCCGAATCGAGCACTAGCAAGAAATGCAAGCATTCGAAATGACAAGGAAAAGGCCAAGAAATTCAAGGAAATTGCTACAATCGTGGCAAACCGAACCACATGGCCAAAGATTGCCAACACCCAAAAAGGGGCAATCAAGTTGGCAACCAACAAGCCAATGTGATGGAGGACAACTCTATTCCAATACACATATCGGAGCTTGATCTCACCGCCATTGTATTTTAAGCCAATATGGTGGATAACCTAAGGGAGTGGTGGATAGATACCGGGCTACTCATCACATTTGTCCGACAAGGAGATGTTCTCCTCCTACACTCCGATAAATGGAAGGAAGCTTTTCATGGGAAACTCTTCGACTTCCAACATCGTCGGGCTTGGCAAGGTTGTGCTCGAGATGACTTCGAGAAAGGAGCTTACGCTTGTGGATGTGCTACATGTCGCGGATATCCACAAGAATTTGTTTCGCCCTTTGCTTAATAAGGTCGGATTTAGACTAGTGTTTTAGTCCAACAAGTTTGTAATGACCAAGAGTGGTTAGTTTCGTGTAAGGGCTACCTTGATAAAGGGCACTTTAAAATATCTCGTAATGTCTGTTTTTTTCCACCAAGAGGCAAAGAATAAAAACGTTGCTTTTGTTTACTTGTTGGATTGTTCTAATTTATGGCATGATAGATTCGGACACGTAAACTTTAACACAATTAAAAGGTTAGTGAATCTAGAATTAATACCTACATTTAAAACCGATTCACAAGACAAATGTGAAATTTGTGTTGAAGCAAAATTGGCCAAAGTACCCTTTCATTCGGAACGAGAAGTACCAAACCTCTCGAGTAAATTCACACGGATGTGTGTGATTTAAAACTTGTGCAAACTCGAGGTGAGAAAAAAAGTACTTTATAATGTTTTTTGACGATTGCACAATATATTGCTATGTATATCTTTTGAAAAGCAAAGATGAAGCTTTAGTAGCTTTTAAGACTTATGAGAATGAAGTTGAAAATTGATCGTGAAATTCTTACCGCAAGCGCACAGATCAAGTTTTAGTATAATTTTGAAAGTAGGGTTATCGTCTCCACAAGGATTGTAATCGAATTTTATACTAAGTATTATAATTAAAATAACTTAATTTTATCTAGAAATCGAAAAGAGATGAGTGTTTATTAAACTAAAAATAAAACTAAAATTAAACTAACAAATTCGTTCAAATAATTAATCAAACACTTAAGGTATGAATTCTAGAGGGTTGATTCACCTAGTTATCCCCTATGTTTTCAATACGAGTTCATTAATCACATGTTATTAATCTATAAGCCAATATTCCTACCTAAGGTTATCACTTCCTCTCTCGAGTGCCAAGTGATTCTAGGTTCTAATTCTATTTTTGATATCTCTATAAAAATCATAAATTAAACCCTAATACGCTCAATGAATATTCTATCACAATCTTCAAAAGATTCATAAACCGGTGTTCTATAAAACCGTAGCCAGGAATTCAATTGCCTCTCTCGAGTGTCAAATCAAACACGCCAAACAATCTAAACTATTGATCGATAATTCGGATGCAATCAATTCAAATAGCACAAATAGATTAACTAACATGCGAATTTCATGAACTAGAAATCAAAACATCGGTTCAAACATAAGTTACATCAATTCCCTAGAAAGATGGGTTTAGCTCATGTTGGATATACAAAAACTCATAAAGAAATAATTATACATCGATAGGGTTCAACAAAGATACTAGAAAAATAATTGAGAATGGTTAAAAGAGGAATCCTCTCTTTTCCAGGAAGATAGATGCCTTCAAATCTCGTCCCGAACTCTTTCTCCTTGCTCAAAATCATCCCTTGCGCTCTCCAAAATGTCCAACCCCTTGTTAGTACATGACTTCTTGTATATAACAAACCCTCAAAATCCGTCAAAAGGCCGAGAAAATAAAATAGCCCATGTTCACTATTGTCACGCAGCTGCAGACTATCCTGCTGCGTCTTTGCGACGGCGCCGAACATGCCCCAGATCGTCATTGGCGCCGCTGCGATGCGCCCTAGATGGCGCTGAGCGCCCCTCTGCTTTATTCTTATCGATTTTTGACCCCAAGGGCGCTGGGTTTTTGCTGCGGCGCTCGTCCGTGAACATTATTTTTATGCTTTTCAACTTCTAAATTGCGATCTTCACCATCCAAACACGTTTTGCACTATTTTTGCTCAATTTCAGCTACCAATACCAGTCTCGACTCTCGATGACAACTAATGACACGAACTCGACTCAAACGACACTAAAATACCCAAAAATAATCAAAATCCTAGTCTAAAATACTCAATACGTTGGTATAAAACCAACTTAACAAATACCCCCAAACTTAGACGATTGCTTGTCCTCTAGCAATTACAGGACTCTATAAAAACTACGAACATGAAGAAAATAGCAAAAAAAAAACAATTGACTCAAACAGACTAACCGCAAAACTTCACAACCAATCGCATTCGTCAAAATTTGTTTCACGACCAATCAAGCACGCATTTTAACAATGTGATCATGAGTGTGAAATGTTCATGCCAACTCTGTTTTCATTATCCGATAGATTCACACAATCAAGTATTTTCAAGATGATCCAGTTTTGAATATAAAGACGAGATGATTACGGGACTCCATAGGCTTGTGTTTCACACTAATCTCCACTAATGTAGGATAATGTAACACGAGGATCAATAGAACTTTCGAGAAGCTTGTATGTGGGCTTGGGGTAAGGTAGGAAAAATATAGGATTAGGTGGCTCAAATCACCCAAACACACAATTATCACTTCAAATCACCAATTAGCAAATACTCTTCACTTTTTTTTGACCTCCCCAATGTTCTCAATTTGTGAACCTTAATCCCGCGATTTTATTTTTTTGAAATCCCCAAACTTAATATTTTGCATGCTTTACACATGGGGTTTCATCTTTTCTTTTCTCGGGCAACTTCATGCAATTAAACACATACCCTTCTCATCATACCCTTCTCATCATACCCTCCTCAACCTTCAACATTTTTCTATACTTTGTGTGTATGAGTGATGGGTAATTAGGATTTTTACATTTAAGCTCTGGGTATTAGATTGGTTGCCAAAGAAATGGGTTTATAAGGCTCAAAGGGGGACACTAGGGAAAATATAATACAAAGATAGTCATTTTAGGCTCTAACTTGTTCAAAGATGGCATAAATCACTTCCTTAATGCTACTTCACCTAGGATTTTGCCTCGACTAGTGATCGAGACAAGTTTTAGAATCCAGTGGAATCATACACGAAACACTCAATCGCATAAATCATTCCCGGATGAATCAATGAGTTAAGCACATAGATGGAATTAATGGAAAGAAGAATAGATCACAGCTCAAACACATGCTCTTTTTGACTATTCAACTCATATTCAACAAATTCACTTAGTCATGCAGTTTTCGATTTTGAGACAACCCGACTCAACTCGGACTCATTTTTTTTTTTTTTTTTTTTGACTCAAGACTCCACTCGATGAATAAAATAGGCCACACCTCACCAAACTTAAAATGACATTGTCCCCAATGGAGAGGTGGGAAAAAGGACTTTCGGTAGCCGAGGAGCAAAGGCTCCTTATCAAAGTCATGTGGTACTATGATGTGTATGAGGTGTCTCGTATGAGCTCACTATGCATCCTAGTGCACAAGCCCATGGGTGTTGTATGCCTCCGAGGTGTGGTCTTGTGCTTCCCCTTCACCTTGGCCCGGTCCTTATTGGTTTCGTCTATTTTAACCTAACAAGGTAGACAAGAAAACAAAACTCATGGAGCCACGGAATTTGGTTATGGGTAAGAAATCAAAAATCAAAGTACGTACATAATGCTCCCTAGTGGAAAGCAGAGTGCCATGTCAAGAAGATAAGCATAGATATGCAATATAGCAATCAACAATGTGAAAATGTCATTGGGGCATTTGAGCAAACACCTCGTATGCATGAGTTTTGGAAAAGATGGTACATGCAATGAATAACTCAATTCAATCCCCAAAATTCAACACCAACCTAAGTCTAGCAAGATCAATCAATCCACAAATCAACAACAATTATCCTAGCACTACTATAATCCATCACACAAAAATAGAGAGATGTTGAAAACCATGGGGTGGGGTTTGGAAGTTGCAAACTTACCAAATAATGAGTGGGAAGAAATGAAGATGGTGTGTGTGGTGTTATAGTGCTCCTTGGTGAAGATGGAATGGAATACGTGGGAGTTGTGATGAAAAATATGATGAAAGTGTGTGCCTAAGAGTTGCCATACCAAGAGAGAAAGAGTGTATGTGTTAAACAAGGGCCATGGGGATGTTTAAAAGACAAAGTGGGCGGATGGGCATTGTAGTTCGCCTCTACTGAGCCGCTGCGGCTAAAACGGATTGGGGCCTCGCATTGAAATTGGGAAGCGCTGCGCGCCCAAGTCCGTGCCGCACCGCTGAAAACCTCGCATCTTCTTCTCACCTCCATCGCACGTTGCGGCCAGGGTTTTCCGCCCCTATTGTTTTTTTAATCAAAGCGCCGCTCACCCGCAAACACAAGGGTTAGGAAATGATGCAACTCGCTACTCCTAAAAATGCAAAATCGGACAAACAAAAGTAACTACTAAACTATATTAATACAACAAAAGCAATAAAAGGGGTTTGGGTTGCCTCCCAAGAAGCGCTAAGTTATGCCTTCAACCGGACTTTATCGGATTATCCTCAAGTTGGGGCTCCAAAGGCACGTTATCCACGTTTCCCTTAGAAACTTCCCAACCTCCAATGTCTTCAGCTATATTCCCAACCATCTGTTTACCATCATTTGATTCAAATTTTAGCCTGTTGGTTGGATGGATGGTGAATACGACTTTCTCCTGATTTACCTGCAGAGTTAGCTCTCCCGTTTCTACATCAATCAAAGCCCTTGTTGTAGCTAAAAACGGTCGCCCAAAGATTATAGGTATTTTCTTGTCCTATTTCACGTCCAACATTACAAAATCCACGGGAAAACAAATTTATCAATTCTTACCAACACGTCCTCAATGATTCCCCAATGATAAGCGATGGATCGATCAGCAAACTGCAACGTGATATTGAACGGTTTCACCTCCCCGAGCCCAAACTTTATCACATCATAAAGAGATATAAGATTCACATTGGACCCAAGATCACAAAGTGGTTTCTCAAAGAAAACTCCTCCAATAGTACAAGGAATAGTGAAACTCCTTGGATCCTTCATTTTTCGAGGTAGTTTACTTTGCACTATAGCACTACATTCCTCTCACAAATAGACAGTCTCAAACTCCTCCAACTTTATTTTCTTGGATTCCTTTGGTTTCGCATAAATAGGCAATTTTTTGGGGCATCTTTGGACTTTCGCTTATTTTTCACATAAATTGTATTGCAGTGCTCTCTCGGATTAATCAGACGCTCGTAAATTTTCCTTTCTATTGCAATGAATTCAATAATGTCGCCAATCGACCCATTTATGTCTCGATCGACCGCCATTGTGCTCATCTTAGTACTTAGAATATCAATTTGTGCATCACTTTTGTTCATCCGATTCCTGGTCTCTCCGATGAATGAGCCGAGTATCTCCTCTAGCGATCGCTTCTTTTCACCTCCGAGTGCATTGATCTTTGGATGGGTTGGGATAACCCGGAGGTGGGTTCAATACATTTCGTTGTTGCTATAAGAGAGATTCTCATGATTGCGAAGTCCCGGGTGATAGTGAGTTGATAATGGATTACCTCTATTATTAAAATCCCACTATTCACAAAATTGACTTGCTCGGCCTCATGAGTAGCAGTGCGTGAGAACGTTGCGGGTGGAATCGCGACTTCTTTCGTGGTGTGCCGCGATATTCATCATGGCTCATTGCTTCGCCGACTCGAGATTTGAGCTACCAAAGCCGACATTGTATCAAGCTCAAGAACACCGGCAATCGACTTTGGCGCCGACCTCTCGGAGGGCCATTGATAATGTTTTTGGCCATTTCTTTAAGCGTGAAGTAAGGCCTCGTCGGAGTTTTAGCCATCAATGTACCTTATCTTTGCCGCATCTAGTATCGTCCTCGTATGCCCATTCAGCCCATTGTAAAAATACCGAACCTCTGCCGGTCTAAATAGCAATGCTATGGGAATCTCCGCAACAGATCTTTAAATCGCTCCCAAGCTTCATATAACGGCTCAACTCAACTGTTGGAATTGGGCTATCTCGCTTTTCGGTTGGAGTGTCTTCTTCGGGGGAAGAATTTTGCTAAAAAACTTGAGTCGATCATCCCAACTCGTAATATTCCAGGGGCAAATTTTCGTAACCATTGTCCGGCCTTATCCCGGAGTGAAAACGGAAAAGCCTCAATCAAATGGCCTCATCCGCCACACCATTCATCTTGATGGTATCGCAAATTTCAAGAATGTGGACATATGTGTAGTCGGATCATCCACTGGCTCCCCCAAACCGATTCTGTTGAACCATGCTTATGAGGCCCTGTTTCAATTCGAAACTAATCCCGGATTGTCCCAGCATTGTCCTTTCTTGTGCCTCAGCTGTGGTAGAACATTCACAACCCTAATTTCATTATTCTCATTGTTTCCATCTTCCGCCATTGCTCGATTATGTGCTCGCTTTGCTGCTCGATTGCTCAAAGTGTCCTTTCAATCTCGGATCAAAAGGAAGCAAATTAATATTTTTCGAATCTCGCATAAACAGATAAGTCAATAAGAAACATGAAATTATAATTCCTAAACTAGTCTAAATTAGGATTAAGACTACTTGGTAATAGTATTAGTTTAAAATAGGATAAAACAATCTCGCAATGGCGCTAAAAACTTGATCGTGAAATTCTTACCGCAAGCGTATGGTGTCAAGTTTTAGTATAGTTTTGAAAGTAGGGTTATCGTCTCCACGAGGATTGTTATCGAATTTTATACTAAGTACTATAATTAAAATAGCTCGAAATGGAAAAGAGATGAGTGCTTATTAAACTAAAAATAAAACTAAAACTAAACTAACAAATTGGTTCGACAATTAATCAAACACTTAAGATATGAATTCTTGAGGGTTGATTCACCTAGTTATCCCGTATGTTTTCAATACGAGTTCATTAATCACACGTTATTAATCTATAAGCCAATATTCCTCTGGTTATCACTTCCTCTCTCGAGTGCCAAGTGATTCTAGGTTCTAATTCTATTTTCGATATCTCTATAAAAATCATAAATTAAACCCTAATACGCTCAATGAATTTTCTATCACAGGCTTCAAAAGATTCATAAATCTCTTGGTTCTATGAAACCCAGGTTGTGCTATTCTATGGCCGAGTTGTTCAATTACCTCTCTCGAGTGTCAAATCAAACACGCCAAACAATCTAAACTATTGATCGAGATAATTCAAATGCAATCAATTCAAATAGCACAAATAGATTAACTAACATGCGAATTTCATGAACTCGAAATCAAAACATAGGTTCAAACGTAAGTTACATCAATCCCCTAGAAAGATGGGTTTAGCTAATGTTGGATGTACAAAAACTCATAAAGAAATAATTATACATCGATAGGGTTCAACAAAGATACTAGAAAAATAATTGAGAATGATTAAAGGAGGAATCCTCTGTTTCGGAAGATAGATGCCTTCAAATCTCGTCCCGAACTCTTTCTCCTTGCTCAAAATCGTCCCTTGCGCTCTCCAAAATGTCCAACCCTTGTTAGTACGTGACTTCTTGTATATATAGACCCCAAACCCTCAAAATCCGTCAAAAAGGCCGAGAAAATAAAATAGCCCATGTTATTTTGTTGTCACGCCACTGCTGCCGTTGAACATGCCCTCATTCGTCCGTTGGTGCCGTGCATCGCGCCCCCTGCTCTTGCCATTGTACAATTTTTGACCCCGCGTTGCGGCGTGGGGGTTTTAGCGGCTGTGGCACTTGTCCGTGAACATTATTTTTGCACTTTTCAACTTTTAAATTGCGATCTTCACCGTCCAAACATGTTTTTCACCATTTATGCTAAATTTGGCTACCAAGACCAATCTTGACTCTTAGCGACAACTAATGACACGAACTCGACTCAAATGACACTAAAATACCCAAAAACAATTCAAAATCCTAGTCTAGAATACTCAATAGGTTGGTATAAAACCAAATTAACAAAAATCAGCTTAAAATTTGAAAATTAAGATGATTCAAAGTGATAGAGGCGGAGAGTATGTTTCTCTATTTGAAGAATTTTGCTCGGAAGTGGGTATAATTCATCAAACGATCGCTCCCTACTCAACTCAATCAAATGGAGTTGCGTAACGCAAAAATCGTACTCTTAAGGAGATGATGAATGCAATGTTGATAAGTTCGCTTACCCCAAAACTTGTGGGGGAAGCCATACTTTCTCGCAAACTACATTCTTAATAAGATCTCACACAAAGGTAAAAACGAAACTCCATATGAGTTATGGAAAGGACACAAACCGTCATATAAATATCTCAAAGTGTGGGGGTGTTTGGCTAAAGTCGAAGTATTTATGCCGAAACAAGTTAGAATCAGTCCGAAGACGATCGATTGTTCTTTCATTGGATATGCTAATAATAGTAGTGCATATCGCTTTTTAGTGCACAAGTTAGCTATTTCGATATAAATGAAGGTATGATCATTGAATCAAGGAATGATGTATTCTTCGAGAATATCTTTCCGAACAAAGAAAGGAAAGAAGAAAGTTCGAGTAAATGAACTTATGGAACCGCAAGGTTACCTCAAAATGATGATGAAGAGGAACCAAGACGCTAAAGAAAAGGACAAAAATAGCTAAGTCTTTTGGTCCTGATTTTCTAACTTATATGTTAGAAAACAAACCTAGAACTATTCAAGAAGCTTTGTCTAGTCCAAGCTCCTCTCGGAAAGAAGCTATCAATAATGAAATAGATTCCATCATGCAAAATCACACTTGGGAGTTAGTCGATCTCCCACCGGGTTGCAAACCTTTGGGATGAAAGTAGATCATTAAAAGGAAGTATAAAGTAGATGGATCTATAGACAAGTAAAAAGCCCGTTTGTTACCTAAAGGGTTTAGACAAAAGGAGGGATATGACTTTTTCGATACATATTCTCCTATTACAAGGATTGCGTCCATTCGTGTTCTCATTGCTATTGCAGCTTTGCATAACCTTGAGATACATCAAATGGACGTTAAGACTGCCTTCTTGAATGGTGAGCTTGAAGAAGAGATCTATATAGAACAACCCGAGGGGTACGTTGCACCCGATCAAGAGCAAAAAGTGTGTAAACTTGTTAAGTCACTTTATGGACTAAAACAAGCACCTAAGCAATGGCATGAAAAGATTGACTCGACTATGAAGTCAAACGGTTTCAAGATCAACGAATGTGATAAATATGTCTACATTAAAGGTACTACAAATGATTACGTCATAGTATGCCTTTATGTAGATGATATGTTGATTGTGGGTAGTAGTCATGATTTAATCGTGAATACTAAGAACTGTTAAAGAAGAACTTTAACATGAAAGATATGGGATTATCTAATGTTATATTAGAGAATAAAATCTCTAGAACTTCAGATGGAATTGTCTTGTCACAATCCCATTATGTCGAAAGCATACTTAGAAAGTTTAATGCTTTTGATAGTCCTCCGGCTAAGACACTTGTAGATCTAAGTCTACACTTGGCCAAGAATAGAGGCGAACCAGTTTTCACCGGGATATGCAAGGGTAATTGGCGATCGATGTACTTAATTAATTGTACACGCCCGACATTGCATATTTTTGTGAGTAAGCTAAGTAGATTCACAAGTAACCCAAGCACGGATCACCGGAAAGCCGTGACAAGGGTACTTAGATACTTATAGTATACCATGAACTATAGAATACTTTATACGAGATATCCAAAGAATATTAGAAGGATATTGTGATGCCAATGGATATCGGACACAAAAGACTCCAAGTCTACAAGTGGATATGTTTTCACAATATGTGGAGGAGCAAAGTGTCGTGGAAGTCCTCTAAGCAAACGTGCATAGCTCAATCCACTATGGAATCCGAGTTCATTGCTTTAGATAAAGTGGAGAAGAAGCGAGAATGGTTTAGAAACTTCTTAGAGGATATTCCTTGTTGGAATAAGCATGTGCTTGCTATTTTGATATATTGTAATAGTCAATGAGCAGTTGGAAGGGCACAAATTAGTATGTATAATGGTAAGTCTAGACATATGCGTCGAAGACACAATACCATTATACAATTGATTTCGAATGGGGTTATTTTGGTTGACTACATGAAGTTAAAGGAAACCTTACGGATCCGCTTAGGAATGGTATAATTCGGGATCAATTGTATAGACAGTTAAGGGGAATGGGTTTAAAATCCACAAACTAAAGAATGTTCATAGCGGTAACCCAAACTTGTGAATTGGAGATCCCAAGACCTTGGTTCAATGGGACAACTAAGTTATGAATGTTCATTTGAACACTTGAAAATGTGTTAGCTCATTCTCGAAACTTCCAAGTGAATGAAAATCGCTAAATGTGGTGAGGTTAAGTTTAGGACTTTTAATGATTCATATACCGAAAGGTGGAGCAGATACTCTTCGATAAGAGATCACCTATATAAGCGAGAAGTAATGGCCGCTTCAAAGAAATGCTTATGAATCTAAGATATGGTCCAGTAGAAAGGGACACAACGTGAGAACAACAAGTGTTAGAATTGTTATTGTGTAAGTATTATTGTCTCGGTTTACACAAACGGCTGAGTAGTTCAGGACATCGCGTCACTAAGCAGCTAGTAAATCCGATAGTATTTTACTAATAAAGGTTCAAAGCCACAAGCTACCTATCCAGATGCAATAACAGATTCACGAGACTTTCAGCGAATATGCATACACGCATGCTTTAATTTCATTCATGTGGGGGATTGTTGGAATTTGTTTTGGTAAAATAGGTGTTGACCCGATTTTGACCAAATATTTAAGTGGTTTCCATTGTGAAAAATTGAATTAAATTATTTGTAAAAATTCTACTAATAGAGTATATGAGAATAGAATTTGAATTTCTCAAAATCAATTTCTCGTGAATGAGAAATTAATGCTAGAATTTAGCCACTTAAAACTAGAAAATGGTGTGGGAAATGAAAAATGTGGGGAATGAGAAGTGATCCATCCCACAAAGGAAGATAAGGCAAAGTTTGCTCACTTTATAAATCCCAAGTTGGACTTATGGGTTTGGGCTCTTGGGGGCACCCAAGTTTTTGAAGGAGTGAAGACCTACATGCTTGTGGGTTTGGTTCAAAGCACAAAGCGCGTGTGCGCCACCGCCACCTGCCCACCGGCTCGGACGGACTCGGCCCGCCTACTGGGTCCGGTCATGGGCCATGGGTCGTGGGACGGGCTTGGGCTTCAAGGCCCTTATTCTTTTGGACCAAACACCTTTAAAATTAATTAATTAATTTTAATTAATTAATTAAAGAACTTCCAACTTAAGTGATTCGCATTCACGCACGGCCCGTAAGGCGTTGGATCGCGTCAAGTCAAAACTTTGCTCTTTCGTTTGAATCCAAGCACCAGCACACGCACGGGCCGTGCGCCAGGTCGTGCATCGATGCGAATGTCTGAACAGATGCACCTGTTGGCTGTAAACATGTCTTTTCGAGCCAAAAGACATGATCTTTCCATACGGACACCTGATGCCTATAAATAAGAACCCCCTGCAGATGAAATTACATATGAACAACATGAAATTACAAGCCTATATTGAGTCATTTGCATCAGCATATTGATTTCCCTCATGTTCAAAGCTTGAAAGTCTTAAACACTTCCAGTTCGCTGTAGTTCCGACTTTTGCAAGTGATGCTAAGTCGGAATAGTTAAAAGTCGTTGTATCTTAGGGACGTACGCTGAAACCGTAAACACTTAGTATATGGGGTGTTTTCGTCTTGCGGAGACTGTATGTAATACAGGCCTCGACTAAGCCAAATATCCAAATACTTAGCCATTATTAAAACAAGAAACCTTTAATTTTTACCCAACAATCGCAAGACGAAAATTAAGTATATGTTTCAAGGTGATGGCTTCAGCCGATTTCGTTCACTCGGATGACTCATTACATTTCGAGAGGTTTTGTACTTCTCATTACCGAATGAAACGGTGCTTTGGCCAATTTTGCTTCAACACAAATTTCACATTTGTCTTGTGAATCGGTTTTAAACGTAGGTATTAATTCCAGATTCAATAACCTTTTAATTGTGTTGAATTTTACATGTCCTAATCTATCATGCCATAAATTAGAACAATCCAACAAGTAAACAAGTAGTAACATTTTTATTCTTCGCCTCTTGGCGGAAAAAGACATTACAAACATTTTAAAGAGCCCTTTATCAAGGTAACCCTTACACGGAAATTGACCACTCTTGGTCATTACAAACTTGTCGCACTCAAACACTAGTATAATTCGGCCTCACTAAGAAAAGGGCCAGAAACCAAATTCTTGCGGATATCCGGGACATGCGGCACATCTACAAGCGTAAGCTCCTTTAGGAAGTCATCTTGAGCACAACTTTGCCAAGCCCCACGATGTTGGAAGTCGAAGATTTTCCCATGAAAAGCTTCCTTCCATTGATCGGAGTGTAGGAGGAAAACATCTCATTGTTAGTACAAATGTGACAAGTAGCCTCGGTATCTATCCACCACTCCCTGGGTTATCCACCATATTGGATTTAAACACAACGGCAAAGTGAGATCGAGCTCCGACATGTCTATTGGAACAGACTTGTCCTCCATCACATCGCTTGTTGGTTGCCACCTTGATTTCCCTTTTTCGGTGTCGGCAATCTTTGGCCATGTGGTTCGGTTTGCCATAGTTGTAGCAATTTTCCTTGAATTTCTTGGCCTTTCCCTTGTCTTTTTGGAAATGCTTTGCGTTTCTTGCTAGTGCTCGATTCAGCAAGATTGGCCTTGGCCTCCATTTTAGACTTACTGGTTTTCACTTTGAATTTTCGGTTGTCTTCCTCAATCCGAAGTCAAACAGTCAGATCCTCAAGCCCCATCTCTTTGCGCTTGTGCTTGAGGTAATTCTTAAAATCCTTCCACAATGGCGGCAATTTTTCGATTATTGCAGCCACTTAAAATACTCGCTCGTAATCATCCCTTTAGACACTAAGTCGTGAAGTATGATCCGAATCTCTTGAATTGATCGATCACCATCTTGGTGTCAACCATCTTGTACTTGAGAAAATTGCCGACAACAAATTTCTTTGTGCCGGCACTTCCATTTTGTACTTCTCCAAAGAGTCCAACAACTCTTTGGATGTTTTGAACGAACTATAGACGTTGTAGAGGGTGTCCTCTAGCCCTTTCAAAACATAGTTCCGACAGAGAAAATCGCTATTATGCCAAGCATCCACATGGATTCTCGTTGGTTGTCGGATTATTCGTCGCCAATGGTAGGGGTCCTCCTTCGTAAAACCGAGACACCCAAGGTTGTCAAGTAGAATAACATCTATTGTTGCCAAGCATTTGAAGTCGACGCCAAGAACTTGCGCGGCTTTTCTCCGTGAGAGCGACAGTGTGTGTGATTTAAAACTTGTGCAAACTCGATGTGGGAAAAAGTACTTTATAACGTTTATTGACGATTGTACAAGATTGCTATGTATATCTTTTGAAAAGCAAAGATACAGCTTTAGTATCTTTTAAGACTTATAAGAATGAAGTTGAAAATCAGCTTAATTTGAAAATTAAGTTGATTCGAAGTGATAGAGGCAGAGAGTATGTTGCTCCGTTTGAAGAATTTTACTCGGAAGTGGGTATAATTCATCAAACGACTGCTCCCTACTCACCTCAATCAAATGGAGTTGCAGAACGCAAAAATCGTACTCTTAAGGAGATGATGAATACGAAGTTGATAAGTTTTGGCTCTCCCAAACTTGTGGGGGAAGCCGTATTTTCAAAAGAAACTACATTCTTAATAAGATCTCACGTAAAGGTAAAAATGAAACTACATATAAGTTATGGAAAAAAATATTTTCTTGTTTCCAGAACTATTCCTCTTACTTAAATAATGTTTTCTTGTTTCCATAGCTTCAAAAACTTAGTACTCATTCAATTGTTAAAATTGTAACTAACGGCATTTGAATAATGCCAGAGAGATTGATTATTAAGCGAGTATGACAAAGAAATCAGAAACCAAGATCATGCAAATTTTAACAAATAGCATGAGAGACAAGTTTTCTTGTGAACAATTAATGTAACTTTCGCTCCTATTGACTCGGAATCATGTAATGCTATATCCATAGATCAGCTATACAACGGAACCAAACATTTCCCGTCACCATAAGCATGTCAAAGCGTTCGCACCAAGAATGTGTTACATGACCCATTTAGACGCCACACTTAATGGCAAAAATGCAAGAAACCAAAAATCCCTCAATGAGGCATAATTGCAAACACAAATAACACGGTCCAATTAAATTAGTGTTAAACTTGCACTTTTAACCTGCAAAATAAACCATTGATAGTGATATCAATGAGTATAAGCAAAATAACAGTATACATGACATGATAGTAAAAAACTAATTAACTGTGTTAATACACACTACTCAATAAATAGGGAAGCCAACATATAAATTAACAAAACATAATAAAAAAACTACAAAGATAAATGAATATAAAGCAAATACCTCGGTAGTCGAAGAAAACTGGAAAATCAGTCATTCACAATCGACACCCAAAAATACCCAAATGAAAAAAATTGAAACCTAAGGTTGCGATTGGATGTGAGGGAAAATTCATTTTCATTCCGCTAGAGAATTTTTTTACCAAACATGCGATTGTTTATGAAAATTTTCAAAAATATACTATTCTCTCACTTTCACTTTTTCTCACTTTTTCTTTCACCAATCACATCTACACATTTTTTTCACAAAAACTAATCATTATTACACATTATTCCACAAAATTCACTATTCATCCACTCACACATTTCTAACTACCAATCACATTCAATCATTATTTTACTATTTTCACATCAAGTCAACTTTCATCATTACTTTTTCATCTCACATCAAATCACACTCTCAAAATTCATCTTTTTCTCCCAAAAATTTGTTCACTACTATTCTCTAAAGAAAAATGAAAATTTTCAAAATGAAAGTATATCCAATCGCACCCTAAGCATTCACTCCTGGCATTGGAGAAATTTGCCTTCTCTATGCTACAAATACACCGAGTCAAAGTTGTACCCACCCTCAAGATTTCTGTCAAGATCAGCAAAATTGATATTTTACTGTTACATTAATTAGTTTTATGTTACACTAATTAGTTATAGTTAGTTAGTTAGTTAGTTATAGCTTTTATACTTTATACATTAGACTCAATGTATCAGATTTTATTTTCATCAAGTTAATATACATATTTATCCGTCTTTATCATGCTTTGATTAGAGATTATAACATGATATCAGTTGAATTTTCGTGATTCCGCATCTCATCTCAGTTCTTCATTTTTTCTTTCAAGGAGAATTCTTGTTGTTTCTTTCAAGAATCATGCTCTTCTTATATGGCTTCAGAGACTGATTCTATGGCTCATGGAGTTCGTTCTTCCAATCATGTTGATGATTTCAACTCGCCATTCTTTCTTCATCCAAGTGATAATCGGGATCGGTGATCGTATATGAACCATTTATAGGAGAAAACTATGTTTCTTTGGAGCTATGACAATGGCATTAAATGTCAAAAATAAAACATGTTTCATTGATGGTTCTTTATCACAACCCTCTCCATCTTTGGATGTTCTGTATAATTGTTGGCAACGAGCGAATAACCTCGTACTCTCATGGATTCTTAATTCCATCTCCAAAGAACTTCGCCAGAGCTTGTTGTACTTCACCACAACCAAAGAGGTATGGGATGAATTAAAGGTTAGATATGTCAAGAGTGATGGTCCTAGGATGTTCCTTTTGGAGAAGTATTTCAGTTCTATTGTTCAAGAAAATCAATCTATCACTTCATACTATAATCAGTTCAAAACCATGTGGGATGAATATATCAGTCACATGCCAATTATTAAATATTCTAGTGGCCAATGTACTTGTAGCATTCCTGTGGCCCTTGTTGAAATTAGAGGTGGCAAAATCCAAGATGGCCCGTGGGATCGCCCAATCACCGAGGTTTGGGTTGGGCTAGGTCGCAGATTTTTAGGCCACAAAAAAGTCAGGCCTATTTGGCCCGACCCGAATGGCCCGACGGGCCGTAGGTCCCCGATTTTTTGTACATGGAGTGTATACATGGGATGGGATGGGCCATGTAATTTCGTGGCCCGACCAAAATGGGTCGGCCCGACTCGGCCCAAAATTTCACAAAAGCTTTGATGGGCTCGGGCAGTGGCCCGACCCATCCCATTGCCACTCTAGCTAAAATTCAACAAAACAATTCTATAATAAAGTTCTTGGTTGGTCTCAATGAATCTTATGGCCCAATCAAGTCAATTGCTGTTAACTTCTCCTCTACCAAATCTTGCAAAAGTATATGCCCTTTTGTTATAAGAAGAGACTCAAAGGAGACTAACTAATCTTTCATTCCCAACCACATTAGACTCTTCCCTGGCAATGCTTGTCAAACAGGGCACTAATTACAGGTCTCAGGCCTTTAAAGATAAAAAGAAGGCAAAATGTACTCATTGTGGTTACACGAGGCCACACAAATGGACAAGTGCTTTCAAATTGTTGGCTATCCACCTAATCGGAAGGGCCCTAAAGGTCCTAGGCATAATCTGACTCGATTCTGACAAAGAATGCGACTTTATCCTTTGAGATTGACTCGGTTAATTCCTATTTTTTTCTGAAATGGTTAAAAAGTTCATGGCATTTGCAAAGAACCAGCATTCCAACAAAGAGGATACACCACCTAATCACTCTGCTACAGTTGTGCAATCTTCAGGTTTGGGTCATTTTTTGTTTAAATGCTTCCAAGAATTAGTCTAAATGGATATTAGACATCGGTTCCCTGATCATATGATCCGTGATATTTCATTCTATTCAAATACTCCAAAGCGGTGTTTCAATTCCAATACATTTACCAAATGGTCATGTAACAATTGCTACTCACATTGGTGAAGTTACATTCTCTCCAAATCTTGTTTTGCATGATGTTTTGTGTGTTCCTTCCTTTAATTACAACATGTTGTCTATCTCTAACATAACAAAGTCTTCAAATTATATTGTGTATTTTCTTTCCTCATATTGTGTTTTGCAGACAAGAGCACTTCGAGAATGATTGGTTTTGCTAAAGAAAACAATGGATTATATCATCTTACTCCTCATTATGTTGCATCTACCACTTGATTACTCAAGATATTACCTTATGGCACTTTAGATTAGGACATATATTTTGCTTTCGTTTATCTAATATACTTTAGTCGAACATTACTTGTAAAGCTTTTGATTCTTGTGATGTTTGTCATTTGGCAAAACAAAAGAAATTATCCTTTCCAACTAGAATGAGACAATCATTCGAGTATTTTGATCTCATTCATTGTGATATATGGGGTCCCTTTTCTACTACTTCTCACAATGGTTTTAAATATTTCCTTACTATTGTTGATGACTATTCTAGATGCACTTGGGTTTATATGATGCAACAAAAGTCTGATACAAAAGCCATCACAAGCAAACAACACATCAAAGCTATTGATGAATCCCGGTAACAACACAACTTCAGCTGGTGGCATTGCGAACCATCACATTAAGTGTGGTTTCGGCCAAAAGATGTATAAAATTTATTAAGGGATTGTTTAATTTATGATTTCTATATAGAAGCATGATGGACCTGATATGGTCCTAATGGACTATTTCTATTTAAAAGTCCTAGATAAAATTTGGCGAATGTTTATATAGGAATAGATTGCTGAAAATTGTCAAGTTATAGGACCTTTGTAAAATGGGAAAAAAGATTTTTTAGTCCTGTAAGTTGAACTTTTTTGAGAATTAGTCCTCTAAATTGTCATATTCATATTTTAGTACTTTAACTTTCAAATTTCTAGATACTCAGTCCTTTAACTTTCAAAGTTTCTAGATATTCAGTCCTTTAACTTGGCAATTTTACTTTTGGTCCTATAACTTAACATATTTTAGAAATTTAGTCATATAACTTAGCAATAGTTAAATTTAACTAATTTATTAAAAAGTTAGTACCCACACTTCACATTTTCTAAAGGACCAAAAGTAAAATAATTAAATTTCAATTTTTGAAAATTAATTAAATTAAAAAAGCAATTAAAAATTAAATTAATTTGATTAATAAAAAATTTAAATAAATTGAAATTTTCTAATACAATTAACGAATTTTATGAAAATTAAAACAATTACATCAAATAAGTAAATTAAGAATAATTTGTCATATTTATGCAATTAACCTTAGGTGAGGAGAATTATCTCCAAGATATGGATCAACACTAGTGTACAAGATGCATTTATTTCAGAAGGTTTAAAAAATTAAAGCTTGAAATGTTTATAAAAAAATTAATTAAATTAAAAATGATTAAATTTTTTTAAAAGTTAAATGTTACTTTAAATTATTCAATTTTAAAAATAAAATTTAATTAAGAAATAAAATTAATTAAATTTAACTATTGTTAAGTTATAGGACTAAATTCCCCTTCAAAAGTTATAGGACTAAATTTCTGAAATATATTAAGTTATATGACCAAAAGTAAAATTGCTAAGTTAAATGACTAAATATCTAGAAATTTGAAAGTTAAAGGACTAAAACATGAAGGTGACAACATAAATGACTAATTCTGAATAAGGTCTAACTTACAGGACTAAAAATCATATTTTCCCAATGTAAAATTGCTAGGTTAAAGGATCTAATATCTACAAATTTAAAAGTTAAAGGACTAAAACTCTAACATGACAACTTAAATGACTAATTAGCAAATGGGTCCAAGTTAAATGACTTAAAATCCTATTTTTCCTCACTAAAAGCATAAACGTAGTTATAAAAATAACTTTCTCATTGTAATTAAGAATTTAAATAACCTTATTACAATCATTATCTTTTGTGGTAATTCTGTAAATGAAAGCAATAGCACTTTAGGTAAGGAAAGCTATTTTCCACTCAGTTCTATAAAAAGTCATCTTTTCTACCCAATTTTTTCTAGTCTTTTATAGAAATGCTATTACATTTTGTTCCTTTCAAACACTAAACAAATAATCTTCTCTCTTTTTCTCTCTTTTTCATTTCAAAAATAATTTAAAGATGATAGTCACGCTATGAATTTAATAACTTGGCCACCTATTTGAGCTAGTCACGATAGAAATTCACAACATGGCACAAGTTGCCACATTATAAAAACATTTGTGGCATGATTTCCATGTTATGATTCATAAATTTTTAAATTTATTGCGGTAATTGTTGGCACGATATATTATAAATTCATATCGTGGAATATTTTTCACGTTATGATTCATAAATTTCTATCATGGTAATTGTTGCCACGATACAAATTCATAATGTATTAGAAATTGTTGCAAATTTCTAGATAAGTCCAATTCTAGAATGTAATTGTATTGTAAACTAGAAAAATCTAGAGAATAAAAACTCTAGACTAAAGGTAGTAAAACAAGAAAAATCTAGATTAGATAATAACAAATCTAGAAGTATGTAAATTACAAAGTGAAACTAGAAAAATCTAGAACAAGTACTAGAAGCCTCCTTAGACTAGTATAAATAGATGTGGAGGCATTCTTGTGTAGATAAGCAAGCAAAATCAAAAACCAAGCAATAAAACTTCTACTTCAAAGTTCAAACCTCTCTTGCCTTAGTTCCTCCATTCTTCAATAAACCAAATCTATCTCCTTCACTTACACTACATACTATATTAAACCTACAAAAATAAGCCTCCCATTCCAACCTTACTATAAATAAAAATCTTATCATACCATAAAACTATTTCCATCGGTGGTATCGAGCCTCGTTCGATTATCGGGCGATACCATGGCCGACACATTCCGCACATCTATTCCAATTCCGGTCTTTCGTGGTGAAAACTACGATTTCTCGGTCTATTAAAATGAAGACCTACTTTTGTGCTCAAGATTTGTGGGATATTGTTAATAATGGATATACTCTTCCAAACGATATTTCCACATTATCTCACGGTACAAAAGAAGGAATTTAAGGAGAATCAAGGAAGGATTCTCAAGCACTCCTTGATCTTCAAATGAGCTTGGCATACGAATATTTTCCAAGGATTATGGGAGCAAAAGCGATAAAGAGGCATGGGATAAGTTGCGGGAGGAGTTTCAAGGCAATGAAAAGGTATGTGCTACTAGACTTCAAACTTTGAGAAGGAAGTTTGAGAATTTAAAAATGTTAGATTCTGAGACTGCTAAATACTATTATTCAAGAGTAAATGAAGTAGTAAACCAATTACGAGCCTATGGGGAAAATTTTCCAGAATGTAAAATTGTTTCCAAAATTTTAATTACTTGCACTGAGTAAAAATATGATCCCATAATTGCGGCTATTGAGGAATCCAAAGATATAGAAAAATTAACTGCTACAGAATTAATGGGATCACTTGAGGCTCATGAGAAAAGATTAGAAAGACGTTACGAAAAAGACAAAGATAATGCATTTCAATCAAAATTAAGTATGCAGTCTCAGAAAAATAAGAAAAATGGGAGAAAATCTAATGAAGGGAAACCAACAGATAATAATGACAAGTTTCCTCCATGTGGTATATGCAAAAGGAAAAGTCACTTGAGAAAGATTGTTGGTTTAAAGGAAAACCACAATGTCACAATTGTAAGAAGTTTGGACATGTAGAGAAATCATGTCGGTTAAAGCAAAGACACGAGGCTAATTTCTCCGAAAATACGTAATTTGAGAATAATCTCTTTTACGTCCGCTAAGCCGCATCGAAGAAAATAAAGATACTTGGTATTTGGACGGTGGTTGTAGCAACCACATGACTAAAAATGAAAATATTTTCTGCCAACTTGATAAAATAAGTACAAAGATAAAAGTTGAAAATGGTGATTATATGGAGGCATCGCAAAGGCACTATTGTTGTAGACACGAAAAAGGGTAAGAGATATATTAATGAAGTTCTCTTAGTCCCTACAATAGATCAAAATCTACTTAGTGTGGGACAAATGATGGAGAAATGATACTCTTTTTGCATTTTGAGGAGATTCTTGCACAATCTATGATAAAAAAAGATAAATCCCTCATAATTACAAAAGTTAAAATGAGGAAAAAGCGATGTTTTCCCATCCAATGGAGATACGCAAATGACGCCGCAATGACGACCCAAGTTGATGATACTTGGCTATGGCATAGAAGGTTCGGACATTTCAATTTACAAGGATTAAAGATCCTAAATCGAGAAGAACATGATGCGTGACTTGCCAACAATCAAAGAGCTTGATGGAGTTTGTGAAGGGTGCATGCTCGGAAACAACACCGACAACCTTTTCCATCCGAAAAAGCTTGGAGAGCCAAAAAGCCATTGGAGCTAGTACACACGGACATTTGCGATCCGATGCGTACTCCTTCAAATGAACAAAACAGTACTTCATACTCCTTATCGATGATTATACTAGAATGACATGGGTTTATTTTCTATGAGAAAAATCGCAGTATTCGATATTTTCAAGAAATTCAAGGTATATGTCGAAAAGCAAAGTGGTCACAAAATCAAAACAATAAGGAGTGATCGTGGAAAAGAATACACTTCTACTCAATTCACAAAGTTTTGTGAAGATGAAGGCGTGGAGCATCAACTCACATTGATACGCACGAGAACAAAATGGCGTACGAGAAAGAAAGAATAGAACAGTAATGGAGACTGCAAGATCTATGCTAATGGAGAAAGGTCTTCCCAAATCCTTTTGGGCAGAAGCTGTAAGTACTGCAGTCTATCTACTAAATAGATGTCCTACCAAAGTCAGACAAGACAAGACACAGTCGAAGCTTGGAGTGGACGAAAACCATCGACTTAATATCTACGAGTATTTGGATGCATCCGCTATGTTCATATTCCACAACAAAAAAGGAGCAAGTTGGATGAGAAGATCGAAAAAGGTATATTCTTAGGATATAGCACTCAATCCAAAGGTTATCGAGTCTATAGCTTAAGCACAAGAAAGTTGATCATCAGTCGAGACGTAATGTTCGATGAAGATGCTGCATACATTGGGAGACAAACCAAGTGGAAAAGAGGTGTATCAACCTTCCTAAACTAACTCATGAACAAGAAGAAACCAAAGCAATGATCCGCCGGAGACGCTTAAGCGAGCAACAACTAGAGATCCCGACACATCTCCGGACTCAACACCAAAAAGGACCAGATCGCTCGAGAAATATATTAAACATGCAATTTGACGATTATGGAGCCAGATAGCTACTGGCGATTTGCTAAACAAGAAGTCTGGGGTAAAAGCAATGGAGGAAAATGAGACGTGGGAGCTCACGGATCTTCCGCAAGATAAAGAAGCCATTGGAGTTAAGTGGGTCTATAAGACAAAACTTAACCTGAGATGGTTTTAGTACAAAACTACAAAGCAAGACTTGTTGCAAAAGGATATGCACTGTGAGATGGAATCGATTATGAGCAAGACTTTCGCTCCAAAGAGTCCGACTCGACATGATACGAGCACTTATTGCATTAGCGGCTCGTAAACAATGGAAGATATATCAACTTGATGTAAAGTCCGCATTCCTTAATGGTTATCTTGAATAAGAAATCTACGTCGAACAACCTCAAGCGGTTCGTGGTACAAGGAAAGAAGATAAAGTTCTCGGACTAAAGAAAGCACTATATGGATTAAAGCAAGCCCGCGAGCCTGGTATAGCGTAATTGATGACTACTTCACCGAGCTTGGATTCGGGAGGAGCGAGTGAGCCAACACTATATATCAAGACCCAAGGTACGAACAATACACTCATTGTCTCTTTATACGTGGATGATCTCAATTTCACAAGAAACAATGAAAATATGATTATGGAGTTCAAAGAAGACATGATGAAAACATTCGAGATGACGGACTTGGGTTTGATGCACTATTTCCTTGGTATCGAGATACATCAAAGAAAAGATGGTATCTTTATCTCACAAAAGAAATACCTGTAAAGCTTACTTAAAAGGTTCGGGATGGAAGGATGCAAGATCGTAGCAACTCCACTTGACAACAACAAGGCGCTCAAAAAGGAAGATGGCTCACCGCAGTAGACAACTCACAATTTCAAGTCTAATTGGAAGCTTACTATATCTAACAAAGAACTCGACCCGACATTATGTACGCAACTAGCTTCCTATCAAGATTCATGCGAGAATCGATCAAATTCATTACGAGCAAAGAAAGCGAGTACTCCGATATCGCAAGGAACAAAGGACTATGGTATTTGGTATGAATCGTGACAAACTCAAAACTAATAGGCTATCTGACAATGATCGGGCGGGATCAATCGACGACATAAAAAGCACATCGGCTATGCATTCACACCGGATTTAGGAATATTTTCTTAGGCATCCAAAAAGCAAGCAACAATCGCATAATCATCGCCAGGTTTGAATATATATATATATAGATATAGCAGAAGCAGCAATGACTACCGATTAAGCAATATGGTTGAAGCGCATACTTGAAGACATGGGAGAAGTACAAGAAAAGGCTACAAAAATTTCTGCGACAAGTAAGTCTGCTATAGCAATGGCAAAAAATATCGTGTTCCACAAATGAACTAAACACATCAAAATCAAGTATCACTTCATCCGAAGCAAGCAGTAAAAAGAAATTGAGTGGAGCATTGCAAGATCGACGAACAATTAGCAAATATTTTCACAAAAGCATTACCTCGAGGAAAGTTCGAGATATTACGAGATATGATTGGAGTAGCAGAAATATGCAACAAGGAGGAGTATTAGAAATTGTTGCAAATTTCTAGATAAGTCCAATTCTAGAATGTAATTGTATTGTAAACTAGAAAAATCTAGAGATAGAAAACTATAGACTAAAGGTAGTAAAACAAGAAAAATCTAGATTAGATAATAACAAATCTAGAAGCATGTAAATTACAAAGTGAAACTAGAAAAATCTAGAACAAGTACTAGAAGCCTCCTTAGACTAGTATAAATAGATGTGGAGGCATTCTTGTGTAGATAAGCAAGCAAAATCAAAAACCAAGCAATAAAACTTCTACTTCAAAGTTTAAACATCTCTTGCCTTAGTTCCTCCATTCTTCAATAAACCAAATATATCTCCTTCACTTACACTACATACTATATTAAACCTACAAAAATAAGCCTCCCATTCCAACCTTACTATAAATAAAATATTTTATCATACCATAAAACTATTTTCATCATTGACACGTTATAAATACATATATCGCGGCATGTTTTCCACGTTACGTTATGATTCATAATTTTTTATCGTGGTAATCGTTGTCACTATACATTACTATCATGGAAACCAATATCGCATGTATGAATTTATAACATTACAATAGATTCATAAATTTTTATCGTGGTAATTATTGATACGATGTAATTTTCTATCGTGACAACATGAGTCACGATAGGAATTTATATTGTGTCACAGGTTGTTACGTTATAAATTCATATCGTGGAACGTTTTCCACATTATGCATGATTCATAAATTTCTATCCTAGTAATTGTTGACACGGTATAAATTCATAATGTGGCAGCCAGTGTCACGATATAAATTTATAACATGACAATACCTACCTTTGTCTCTTCAATTTCTCTCTCTCTTATTTTTTTTATTCTTCTCATGTATATACTATTCTACTCTGCCGACGACATAATGATCGCCACCTTTAATTTTTGAACTAATCAAAGTATTTTCATTAACTCAATCTGTCAACTTTTAATGCTGTGCTAGGAGCTAGCTCTATGAGCAGTGTATCTGTATCGGGCTTCTAAAAGTTTTTAAAATATTAAATTCTAGCTGTAACAATCTAATTATTATTAATATACATTGAAATTGCCATAGAAAAGTCAAAACGACTTAGAAGTTTAAAGGTCTCTAAGAATATAATTAATGTATATATACCTATTTATATATATGAACAGCTAGCCTACTTAACTGCACATGCACACATATATATATATAGAGAGAAAATTGTACAATATTGTTGATACATTTTCGTTCTACTTTGCGGGCCCGTACTTGAGCACATGCTCAACATCTTTGGGACTTGGGGCCCCAAATATTTAGGGGCCCATTTTTTTTTTTTTTTATGTATATATGAAATGAACAAAAAAAAAAAAAACAATAAATGAAAATCATAAATACAGAAATCTGATGAACACTGCCAAAAACAATTGACCCATTTTAGGATGATAACTTATTAATGGAGGAAAAATCTCATTTTAGGAAATTCAATTGGAAAATTATGAGAAAACCAATAAATACCAAATTGGTACAATAATGATAAGAAAAAAATCTCCAAACATTATTGTTTATAAAATCGGAGAAAATTCAAAACATATTTCAAATTAATAGTTGAAAGAGAAGTTGAAACATACAAGTACTATGAATAAAATTCAAAAACTCATTTTTGCATTGAGGTTGTTTCTACGGTGAACTTCACTTATTTATGATGTACTTGTTTCTTGTTTTAAAACATGGGAGTTATAGAATAATTTAATATGTTTAGCCAGCATATTAATTTTAACTTATTGAATAATTATTATTACAAATGATTTTTGGCCGATTTAGAGAAAAAATCTAAGTTTAAAAAAATGGACGCGAGGGCCTATTTTGAGAATCTCGCTTAGGGCCTGTGATGCACAGGTCCGGCGCTGCTACTTTGGCAGTTGTTAGCGAAGTATTATATTGATCAAATGGTTCCGTGTCTCTCCTCTTAATTATATCTCTCTCTTATTAGTTTTTTTAATTTTTTATTATTGCTATATATGTGAATTGTGATCATATATAGTTATATTGATGGTATAAAGATTGTGCAGGAAAACCACATGAATTGTGAAGGAGAGATATCAGTGGGGGCATGGGGAGGTTCGGGTGGAAATAATTGGAGTTACAAAGCCAAACATGGCATTAAACAAATAATAATCCGTCACGGCGGAGTTATTGACTCCATTATGTTTAAGGGTTTCAGCGTCGATGAGTCTTCTGCTGCCGATTATTCCATAAAGTTTGGTGGTGTTGGTGGCGATCGAACGGATAAAGTCAGCATTACTTATTTTATTTTGAAAGCTTTACAATATTAATTAATATATAAACTCTTGTTTGTGAAATGCCAATGGGTCTTATGCTGTTCATGTATATGTTCGGATAAAATACTCTCCTCCAATTATTTCTTCTAGATATTCAATTAATTAATTTACTCTTGTCGTCGTGTATTTAAAATATTTATCATTACTTGAAATTTCGAGTCGATTTAAAAATTTGACGTTATATATGTAATAATATTTTAATTTGTCTTATATTTTCCAGGTAGATATTGATTTTCCTTCGGAGTTTGTGACGGGCATAAGTCTTACGCACGGGCGTTGGGGAATTTTCCTGATCTGGCGACCTCAATTGAATTCCAGACGAATCGGACTCAATACGGGCCCTTCGGAAAGGGATCGGGTGACCCATTTACGTTCAATGCTGAAGGTGGAGTGGTAACTGGATTTCACGGTCGGGCTGGGGTTATCTGGATGCCATAGGCGTGTATATTAAACCAGCTTGCTCACTTTTCAAGGTGGTCCAAATGAAACAACATTCAGAAATTACTGTGAGAGGTTCGGGTCTTTTGGCCCGAAGTCCGGGACCTTGGGGTTGTGTTAACGGCGGCCGAGACTGGGATGACGGAGTTTTTTCCGCCGTCAAAGCGGTCCAGGTGCATGTAAGCAGCAAATCGGGTGTTATAACAGCTGTCCAGTTTCAGTACGAGAAGAGAGATGGCTGTGATTTTTGGTCGCCAATGCATGGGACTTCTGTTGAAGATATAGTGAAAAGGGTAAGCATAATTAATATAATGCAGCAATTTTTTTATTTTTAAGAGCTGTATTGATAATTTTTTTGCTTAATTAATTTAGTTGGTTACTGAAAGAAGCAAAACTATGAGATAGTAAATATAATGTTTCTGTGTATTTCTTCATGTACGAGGTTACATGAGTATTTATAGCAATCTGTAATACTAACCACATATGTTATGTGGATAAATACAACTATCTAAAGATAAGGACAAATAAGCTGTAAATCACATAGAAAGATAAACCCAAATAATGATTTGGTTAATCAACATCATTATCTACGTTATCAGGCCCCCTCAAGCGAAGCCGGGGCGCACACGGTGAGCTTGTTCCGAAGAAGTTTGAAGCGAGATATGGACAAGCCTTTGGTCAGAATATCAGCTAATTGATCGACGGTGGAAATGAACCGAACAGTAAGAGCACCTGCAGCCACTTTTTCGCGGACAAAGTGAACATCGATCTCTATATGTTTAGTACGAGCATGGAAAACTGGGTTGGCCGTAAGGTAGGTAGCACCAATATTATCGCACCAGAGGATAGGAGGAGTAATTGGAAGTAATAATTCAGATAGTAAAGTCTGAAGCCAACAAAGCTCGGCAGTGGTGTAAGCAATCGCACGATACTCGGCCTCAGTGCTGGAGCGCGCAATGGTTGTTTGTTTCTTAGCAGACCAAGAGATTAGATTTGGACCTAAAAAGATGCAATAGCCACTAGTACTGCGCCGATCATCAGGAGAACCGGCCCAATCAGCATCAGAGTAGGCATGAAGCGCGAAATCAGAAGAAGAGCGAATGAATAACCCATGATCAATGGTGCCTTTTAAGTACCGAAGAATTCGCTTAACGGCAGACCAATGAATATCAGTTGGCTGATGCATGAACTGACACACTTTGTTAACAGCAAGGGATATTTCTGGGCGAGTGAAGGTAAGATACTGCAAAGCACCAACAACACTCCGATATAAGGTTGGATCGGAGAATGGGTCACCAATATGGATAGAGAGTTGCTGATTAGGAGCAATAGGGGATGAAATGGAGTTGGCATCTTGGAGTTTGGTGCGAAGTAGTAAGTCCAAGATATATTTCTGCTGAGATAAGAAAAGACCACCCTTTACAGTTGAAACTTGAACACCCAGAAAGTAAGACAAGCAACCCAAATCGCGCAAAGCAAATTGACGATTAAGAACAGAGATAATAGAATTAACGGTATTAGAGCAACTCCCCGTGATAACAATATCATCAACGTAGACCAATAGAAACACCACGACTGATGATTGTGAGTAAACAAAAAGAGAACCATCAGATTTCGAAGGAGAAAAACCCAATTGGATGAGATATGTACTCAAGCGAGAAAACCATGCTCGAGGAGCTTGCTTGAGTCCATAAAGTGCCTTTTGCAATTTACACACATGCGTAGAAAGATTAGGGTGGATGAATCCTGGTGGTTGAGCCATATAAACCTCTTCATTTAAATTGCCGTGCAAAAATGCATTTTGCACATCGAGTTGTCGGAGAGTCCAGCCGCGTGATACTGCGAGGGAAATAACAACACGAATTGTTGTGGGTTTAACTCTTTCGGATTGAATGTTTGAGTAATCAAGCCTTCTTCTTGACTATACCCCTTTGCTACTAACCGCGCTTTATACCGTTCGATAGTGCCATCGGGTTTTCGTTTGATGCGAAAAACCCATTTGCACCCAACTATATTTGCATGACTCGGTCTGGGAACAAGAAGCCATGTACCGTTTTGAATTAAAGCATTATATTCGGTGGACATGGCAGCTCGCCAATGAGAAGATTTATGGGCTTGAGTGAAGCAGGTGGGCTCGACCTCTTGATTTTGTGTAGTTGTCTGATAAAGAAAGTAATCAGATAATTTCTTTGGCGGGCGAGTAAAGTCACGAGATCGAGTAGTCATAGAATGTTTAGACACCATTGTAGTATCTGGGTTGTCAGGTATTGTAGGAGCAAGGTGTGAACTAGAAGTACTAGTAAGTTTTGCATTATCCAGATCAAGAGAATCACTACGGAGGGGGAGAGAAGATGGTTGGTTACTAGAGGAGTTTGACAAATGTTCACGTTGTGGACATAGGAAGGAGTCAGAGTGTTGTGATGTGTGCGACGGAGGAGAGGTCGAGGAGGGGGAAGTGGGCGTGGGTAGAGATTGATGAGTTGGTGTAGGAGATGAAAGCTTTTCGGAGGAAAATGAAGAACGTGAGAGAGACGGACTAGAAGACGTGCTTGGAGACAAATGAGATTTGGGTGATATAGGTGATGTAGGAATGGTGGAACTAGGTGCATTTGTGGTCGGGAAATTGGAAGGGATAGGAGATAAAAGTGTAGAAGGAGTATGGTCAGGCTGCATATTAGAGAATGAATGTTTTAAAAATGAGGGAGACATTGCACGAAAAGGAAATTGAAACTCATCGAACCGAACATGACGAGAAATATATACACGCTTAGATTGGGGTTCAAAGCAACGATAACCCTTATACTCCGGACTATATCCAAGGAAGACGCAAAGCGCAGATTTTGGGTCGAGTTTATTTTTCCTGTAAGGGCCTAAGAAAGGATAACATGCACAACCAAAAATTCGTAGGAGAGTATAATCTGGTTGGTGTTTATGTAAGACAAAATATGGAGAGTTGTTACGAAGTAAAGGTGTAGGAAGACGATTGATAAGAAAAACTGCTGTGAGAAATGCCTCTAACCAAAATGATTTTGGGGTGGAGGAGTGAAACATTAAGGTGGTGCCCATTTCAGTTATATGGCGAATTTTGCGTTCAGAAATGCCATTTTGTTCAGGCGTGTGCGGGCATGAGATGCGATATTGTATGCCGTGGTGCCTTAGGAATTTAGACATGGGACCTTTAATGAGTTCAGGAGCACCATCACATTGAAAAGTTTTAATTTTTGTGGCAAATTGATTTTTTACGCTAAATCTTTGGAACTCAATAAATGATGAAAGACAATCACTTTTTTTGTTAAGAGGGTACAACCACGTGAAGCGGCTATAATCATCCACAAATAGAATAAAGTATCGAAAACCAGAACATGATTGAACGGGGGCTGGGCCCCAAATATCACAATGAATCAATTCTAATGGAAATGTAGATGCCCTACGAGACAAAGGAAAAACAAGCTTATGACTTTTGCCTAACATGCAGGCATTACATAGCTTATGAACTGAACTAAAATCTGAAAAATCTAAGACTGCGGTTTTTTTGAGGGAAGAAAGCACATCTCGAGATGGGTGCCCAAGACGATTGTGCCAGACTTCAAAAGATAGTTTAGTGGCGGTAAAAGCTGTTGGTGGAGAGGATGGAGGAACCGGAAGTGTGTAGAGATTGGAATCAAGCTTGCCGTGAAGGAGAGGGATCCCGGTGCGGAGGTCCTTGACAAGACAATGAGAAGGAAAAAATTCAAGTGAGACTTTATTATCACGAGTGAATTTGGAGACAGATAGAAGATTTTTCGTAATGTTCGGGACATGTAAAATATTATTGAAGGAATATAGACGATTCAAGTGAGTAAAGGAAGAATGACCAAAATTATGAATAGGAAGAGAATTACCATTACCAACAATAACTTGATCCGAACCAGATAAGGATGAAGTTCTTTGTATGAGAGCAGGGTCATAAGTCATATGAGAAGTTGCACCAGAATCAGGAACCCACGTTTGTGATGTTGGAGTGGGTAAGAGAGGCGGTAGAGAAGATTGTTGATTATGATATCCAGCAAAATGGGAAGATGAACCAAAGAGTGAACTTGGAGCAGCATAGCGAAACCGGCATCGTGAGGCCGAATGGCCAGTTTGCGACAAATTTGACAAGTGCCGCGATACTTTTTGGGAGCATTATTGGTGGTTTTTAATTTTTCAAAGTCATTTGCAGAGTAGTTGGATTTAGTGATGGGTGTGGTAGGATCATGTGGTTGATGGGATGAACGAGAAAAATTGGGTGGAGTAGATCGATGGCTTGGAGAAAGCGAGAGCCGTTGAGTCTGGGAAATCAAAGCATGAGTGGTGGTGTCATCTGGAGGGGAATCAATCAAGACCCGCTGTTCATGGACAAGTAATTTGGCTCATAATTGACCAAAAGGAGGAGGAGTGTCCAGGGTCTCGATCGAAGTGGTAAAAGGCCGATAAGAAGACGGCAAACCATTAAGCGCAATGAGCACAAGATCAGAATCTGGAATCGGATCTCCAATTGCTGAAAGTGATGAAGAGAGAAGCTGGATTTTGTGAAAATACTCGGCAATGGAAAGAGTATCTTTTCGTATAGTGCGGAGTTGGGAACGGAGTAAGGAGCGGCGAGCAAGGATTTTGGAGATAAGATTCTTGAGTGACGGCCGAGTGATCGAAATGTATCAAAAACATGTGTGTGGTGGGCAAGCGATTGAGAGAGTGTTGCGTTGATCTGATACAAGTTGTGACAAAAGAATCATAAGTGAGCCATTCATCAAGAGAAAAGAAGAAGCGGAGGATGGGGCGAGTGTGTGGGGGATTCAAGATTCTGTGGATGATTGAGATGGGGTTCTGATGATGGGCAAGGGTTTAGGAGAGATCCATCAACATATGGAATAAGGCCATTGAAGCGAAAGAAGTTCTGGATTTGAGCTTTCCACGTAATATAATTCGTATGGTCGAGAGAAACGGTGACGAAAGTTTTTATCTGGGAGGCAGGAATAGCTAAGTTAGAGGAAGCCATTGATCGAGAAGAGAAAGAAAGTTGGTAGGATCGGGATGTTAATCGTGAAAAACTGATACCATGAAAGAAGCAAAACTATGAGATAGTAAATATAATGTTTCTGTGTATTTTTTCATGTACGAGATTACATGAGTATTTATAGCAATCTGTAATACTAACCACATATGTTATGTGGATATATACAACTATCTAAAGATAAGGACAAATAAGCCGTAAATCATATAGAAAGATAAACCCAAATAATGATTTGGTTAATCAACATCATTATCTACGTTATCAGTTACATAAATTATACTAATAAGATATACTGAAAATAAAAGTTTATTGGCACATTTTTTTATTAATAAAATAATTAATAATTGTGAATATTTTAGTTGAACATACAGTATTTGGATCAATTAATGTTTCCAAATCATGAAAAGTCTGCCATCATTAGTTTAGGTGTCAGGTATTCTAATATTCTATCGTAACTTCACGTCAAATTAGTAATATGTTTTTTTTTCTAAAGTTGTAATATATCAAGTTGGCTACATATACGGTTTTTAAGTGAAAAGTAGCTATGTTCTTTTAGTCCTTTTGACTAAGAAGGTCATGGCCTTGTTTGTTTATGTTTCCAATTGCCTCTTTCAGGTTTAACTATACATAAAAGTGGAATCATGTTTGTTCATAAAATTTCCAATGGAAATCATCATTTTCATTTTCTATTTTTCACATAAAACATCTCAAACCTATAATTTCTATTATCAAACCTATACACTACCCTACATCACTCATCATCACTATTCTCATATTTTAACCCAATTATATATGTGGGACCCACCATTATCAACTTTATCTACTTAAAATATTACTATTTTTAAATTATAACTATCTAATGGGACCCACCAACTTAATCTTACAAATATAATATTATATATTCAAATTAAAATATTGAAGTGGAAGCCACCACTACTAACTTTTCAATTATTATATACATAAAATAATATTTCAAAACTACTCAAACCAAACACAATCTCATTTCCAACCCTACATAAAACACATTTCAATTCATTCATCCAAACACAATCTCAATTTCCACACGAAAACCAATAAATTCTCAAAATTCTATTTCCAACTCCTTAAACCTGAAATGGACCATACTTAAAACATAAACAAATAGGCCCCATATCTTTCTTATATTCTATGTTTAGGTACTTTGTCATTTTCTCAAAAAACGTGATGCGGTGTATTTATTGGTACCAAGACATGTTTATGAGAAATGATAATTCTTGGTCCAAGAAAAGAAAAAAAAAGGCACAATTGGAATAAAAATGTCTACAAAATATTTTTGTTACGAACAAATTACCAGAAATCCAACTGACTGACGGACCGTTTTTCTAAATAACTTGGTTGTAGATTATTTGACTAATCATTTAATTGAATATGATTGACAGGTTGAAGTTGATGGACAGAGTGAGTTCATAATTGGTGTGGATGGGTTTTATGGAGCAGTGGAAGGTGTGGATGCTATTAGATCCCTTACGTTTCATACAAATAAGGGGAAATATGGTCCGTTGGGTAAAGAGATTGGCACATATTTCAGTTCCATCCACGGTGCGAGGACGGACGCAGTAAATTCGTTCTTGGGGGGCGAAATCGGGCGGTCTTGAGGCGCGCGCGAGATGGTGCCGCCGCCAAGACAGAGGTCTCCGGCGAGGACCCCGGAGTTTTTTTTTTATATATGTATATATACAATCAATGGCGGAGATAGGGGCCAACCCAGGACCCCTCTTTTAAAAAAAAAAAAATACTAGGTAAAATTTTTCAAATTTTTTTAGTTAATATTTATTTATATTTTTTACCTGGCCCACCTCAATTTCTTTTCAGATCAGCCACATTTCAGTAATAATCCCTAGATACGCCATTATATAATGGCGTATCTAGGAATTATTAATGGTAGGCCGATCTAAAATTGGAATGAGCAGAGATAAAAAAAAACTAAAAAATACACATAAATATTAACTAATTTTTTTTAAAAAAATACCTTTTTTTTTAAAAAAACAAGAGGGTGCTAGAGCCCGGGTTGGCCTCCTCTTATCTCTGCGATTGTATATATATTATTTATTGCTTCAGCCCCTTGAAACCTTGGACCGGCTGCAAAATCAAATCTAATATAAATAAAAATAAAACATACAAGCTTTTATAACAAAATTACATGAAAATTTGGGGAGGGGGCAAAATATGTTGGCTTACATTTTTATATACTATATTATTTTATTAAATAATATATTATAGGAGTTCAATTACAAGACGAGGCGGTTGCCGCCACCCACCCCAGGTCCGTCCTGCATGGGTCCTACCCATGGAAAAGTTGTTGGATTTCATGGTCGAAGTGGTGCTTATTTAAATGCCATAGGTCTCCACACTGAATATTTCTGATTATCTTTAACAACTTTGAATTTGTATTCTTAATGTGTTAATTTGGTGTTGCGTTCATCTATCATGGATTATGTTTTCTGGTACTTTTACGTAAACCTTATTTCCTTTTGTATTTCGAATGATCATCTATGGCTTTTTGATTAAATATTTGTGTTTTACTTACATTATTCTAGCAGTTTGTAAATATTTATATTGTCAGTTTTTTTTTTGAGAAAATTTATGTTGTCAGTTGAGCAGCTTATACATGTTTCTTTTCTTTTTGTGTTTCTGCAATTCGAGCTCAGTTCCTTGTCATTATTTTCTCTCATAAGCTTCATTTACGTCTAAGATCCTTTTTATCTTGGGCTGGCCCATCATCAGTACTTATCTCATTAGTTTTTGGCCCTGTGAGCCTTGTGCCACAAACTCCCAACCCATTAGTACTTTTGTCATTAGTTTGTTCGGTCACGTGAGTCTTGGGCCATTTTCTTTTCGTTAATTCCTCTTTTTGTTTGCCGACTCTTTGTATCATTTATATTTTATATCCTTCTTGGAAATGTTGAGACTCCCCGTTTATGTTCAAATTTAGAGGTGGCAAATCGTGCAAGTCGCACCAATATCTAGCCACTCAGATAATAGCTCGATCCGATCAGTACTAATTCGAACACGAGTCGATAAGTTTAACGGGCTGAAAATTATAACTTGAACTTGACACGATAAAAACCCAATGGTCAAGGCACGACCAATTAAGCCCAATAATCAATTTTTTTATATTTAGTTATTATTACTACCTTTTGTTGATTCTTTTGGATTTAGACCATTTGGCTCATTAAACCATTTACTATAGTATAATATTATTTTTTGTCCTAATATTCATACATATAAAGCCCTTGGAAAGTTAGGATTAGAAGAAAATGTGTAAAATAAATATATTATTGAAGTTATCGGGTCTTATCGAACTTATCGCGTCGGTCCAATATGAACTCAATTTCTTATTGTGCTTGTCGGGCCGCCCGATAATAGCCCAAACCCAGTAATTTTATGTTGTGTTCATGCCGTGTTGTTGTGTCATGCCTCAAATCCACCTCTAATTTTCATTGTCATGAATTAAATATAGATAAGACTGAAAGGAACAATTTTAAAACCAACTATTTCTTTAATTCCTTCTTGTTACCTCATTAATGATGAATAAGCGAATTAATAGCATTAAGTATGTCTCTCAATAAAAAACATTAAGCATGACATAATGATTAATGGGTGTATGTTTTTTTTCTTTTTCTTTTTTTTTGGAAAGCACATATATAATGGGTGTGTGTTGTTCATGTACAAGGTTGTTAACTGTTATTAATTTACTGTTTCATCTATCTTTTTTTGTTCCACACTGTCTAAATAATTTATGGCATTCTAATTATATCCAAAATGTTTTGTACATCGCCACTACAAAAAAACAGGTAATTAACAGCGATTTCTATTAAATATAGCGGCGGTTTAAAACCGCCGACGAAGCATTTCGCAACAGTTCCAAAACCACTGTCCAAATACGTGTCGCGATAGAATTTGTGGCGGTTTTTTTAGGAAACGCTGGAAATTGTGTATATTAGCGGTGGTTTTTTGGCATCGGTTCAAAACCGTCACTAATTTAAATTTCGCGCCGGTTTTGAAACCGCCACTAAAATAAAATAATATTAAAATATTTAGCAGCGGTTTAAACTGCCACTAATTTAAATGTAGCAGCGGTTTTGAAACCGCCACTAAAAAAATAATATTAAAATATTTAGCAGCGCTTCAAACCGCCGCTAATAAAAAAATATTTTTGCAAAAGTTTCTATATAATCCACTGTTAATTGAAAACCATTTTTTAACAATAGCTAAATTTCTGTCATAAATTTTTATATTTTTGTGACACTTTAATATCTAAGGCATAATATCATTCAACCATAGAAAAGTCAAACTATTCAACATCATAAAAGTCGAGCATTTGGTTAAAGTCATTACAAACCTTCAAATGCAGTTATCAAAACCATCTACACAAGTACATGTTCTTAATACAATAGAAATAGATTCAACATCACGAATGAGAATCCTCATTTACATCATGACTAGAGGATGAATATTGTCTTATGTTCTTCTGTGAAGGTTCATGTCCGCTTCCTTGATCTGTTGGTGCCTACAATTGAAACCAAATTATTGATATTATACCTAATGAAATACTTGTCTCTTTGTAACTGTACTCGGAAGATGTAACCAAAACAAAATTTTGCTTGGCATGATTCCAACTCAGACTTCAAAAACATTATATTGATAAACAAAGAATTATATTACTTGGTGCACGTAACAATAAATAATAGTTTCTTCATGGGCTTGATTACACAATCACATCAAAATAGTGGCAGATGATATGATCAACTATGTGGGTTTAAGGGGTATGCTAATGCTAGGGAGGTGCAGTCACTTGCTCAGCACAATATGGTCCAGTGAACTATAAAGTATTAGGTGCAGTTTCTTTTTCCCATAAACTAAAATACACACTATATCCATCCCTGCACCACATTAAATAATTGTATATAACATTTAACATGGTCCAATGAAAACAATATTACACAAAGATAGAGAGCCAAAGCCAATACCTGCATAATAGATTACTAGGTTGTCCGAGAGGCGAGAATCCTGCATCATGCATTTCTTTAATCGTCTATAGTTACATAACATTGCCAACCAAACGAAGGATGCATGACAGTTATTCAAAAATTGTTCATACTTCCCCATTCAAAAATTTTTCAGCAACTGCATTGATGCAAAGGATATACAAGTAGAAAAACAGGACATGAGGAAAAATATCAAAATAGCATCCTTGCTATGTCATCAGATACTGACACAGCCAACTACTTTCTTTTAACAATAGAAGTTGGAGTATAGAATACAAATCAAATCACTGGGAGTATTTGATAGTTAACATTTACAATTTGAAGCACTAACGTCAAGTTATAATGAAAAATCAGCCTATAATTGCTCTCATCACTAATTACAGCTTTAGATAAGGCAATGGCTCCTTAAGCCACAGAATATCAAATATTAGAACATGTACTCTAAATTAAGAAAGCTAAATAAGAACACGTCAATTGACTAAAGTTTTCTACTAACCAGCTATACTAATCAAGTATTAGTTATATCTACTAATGCTTATAGAACAAAATTTGACATGTACAACCCTGCAGTTGCAAGCAAAAGTTAGTAATTCTACTTTTGCACCCCAAAGTCCATACTAACTCCATATTCCACCTCTACTACAGGTAGTCCAAAATTTATCCTTAATATTAATACAAGATAAATATAAAAATAATAACTAACAAAACCTAATAATATCCAGCACAGAGAAATCGACCACTCACCCCCAAACTTGAAGTATAATTATTTCCTATTCGCGGAAAGTATGGCACGAGTTGAAAGAACAGCTATTCATGATTTCAACAGTTCATATTTATTGATTCTAGAAAAGTAGGATACTACTTGTCCACCAAATCCAATCACATCAAGAACCAAACAACAGATTATTGGAACAAAGCAGATTGAAAAGAACTAAAGGTCATTAGGAATACAAATTAGCAACATACCCCAAGCAACCGTGCACTCCTCGCTGGTTGCACTAGCTTGACTAGCCTGTATGAGGTTAATAAGCCAACAAATTAGAACTCTGTTAATAAACCGTGCATTTCCCAAATTAAATTTATTCGCTTAATCCGCAGTGGTTTGGAAAACCGCTGTCATATAATTAGGTAGCGGCGGTTTTAGTGAACCGCTAAATATATGTCGCTAAATTACTATTTTTTTGTAGTGATCATATATATTGTTTCACTATCTAATAAATGTAACTTTTTTTTGAAAAAAAAATATATAAATGTACTCTTTTTTAGAGTTTATATATGAATGTAACTTAAAATTATAAATCATTGATCTTATTATATATATGCCAATTTAATGCACAAGAATATGGCACGTGAATTGTTATTACATAATATGGGAATTGAATAGTAGTTTAGTTGATTGGGGCCCAAATAGACCGACCGGTCTAAGGAACGAGCTGGTAAGCTTCGTCCAAATAGAGAAGCTCAATCTGTTTGGTGAGCCAACTTATTGGACTCATGATCGGTCTAATTGAGGACCGAGCTATGGGGAGAGATTTTATGGGCCAAACTTACAAGAAGGTAATAAAAGTAAGGTGAGCCTAAATCGGGTCCGATCCCAAACCCGGAATGAGGGCCAACGAGATAGTTAGATTTAGGGGTTTTGGATCGATCTATCAACATTTGGCGATCTCCGGGCACTTGAGCAAGGGACATTTGGGCCATTAAAGCCAATCTTCCGGCTTTTGGGCCTAAGTCGTGTGATATAATGGATTGAGCGAGTGGGCTAGAAATGGACCGTAGGTCCCAATGAGTGTGAGTTAAGTCAGAAGGAGGAGAGTTGGATAGACTTAATTAATTTTCAATTTTAATATAAATCACAGTTTATCATAAGAAAAATGCTAAGTCTCTTGAGAGACAGTGGGTGAAACTTCACTAGGAGAGTTAACCACTCAACAGACTATGAGAGAGCTATTGATAGAGTAACTCATTTGAGTGAAGTTAGCTTTCTATAAATTGATTTTCTTAGTTTTTAACAGTGGAAGTTGATTGACATGTATTTTGCATGTATTTTAGGCTCAATCTTGGCTAGAATGTGTTGATATGCATGCATTATATGAGTAAATAGGGTTTTATTCTTGTTTTGTGGAAAAGGATTAGGTATTGCTCGTTTTGTAGGAATTTATCGCTAATTGTAGCATTTTGGCAACAAATCGGAGCATTGCAATCGCCAATACTTGATGTAAAAGACGAAGTTTGGAGTCGAATAGAAAAGAAGTTGGACGAACCGCGAAAAATGGAAGAAAATAGCCAAGTGCTTGATGTTACAAAGGCGAGCACGGGTAGGGCGCGTTCCTTAGCATGGCCCGTGCTCAACCCATACTTGAAGACTTAGTGGTCGACCTATGGCATGGGGCACGGGCAGCCCGTGCCATATGGCACGCCCGTGCTCTCTTGAGAAAGTTGGAAATTTCATGCGGCACCCAGCACGGGCTGGGCGTGCCAAAGGGGCACGGCCGTGCTCCTCTGCGGGAAAAACAGAGTCTGATCCGTTTTCAACTAGGTTTCAACCCAAACGAAGTACAAATAGACAGGGCGCCACAAACAAGGAGACGCTGATTTTGGCCCTAGAAACCGAGAGAGAATAGCAGTTTTTCCACCGGAAACTTTGAGAGATCGTCATCATCCCCGAGTCACTCATTTCATCGTATCATTATTTCATTTAGTTAGATTTTTATTATGAATAATTTGTCTATGAATATCTTCAATGTCCGGCTAAACATTTTGTGATTCCCGAGTTTGGGAGTAGGTTAATAAACACTTTTATTTGATGATTAATAATAATTGAAGTTAATGTTTTCTTTCTCTATTCAAGTACTTTGCTTTAATTCTGTTTTATCAAAAGGCCTTTGATGTAAACTTGTTTGATGTATTGATTCGTAATTTAACCGATGAGTTTCAATACTAGATCTTGAGTATTTGACACAAATAGATTGCATGATTGAGAAGTCGTGAATATTTGTGAGACCTTATAATCTTTTGAACTTTTGGGAGTTGGATATCTCATGTTGAGTAGAGATGCTAGCATAGACATTCCAATCAACGCTTTTGCATACATCTCGAGAGAGAGTAAATTACTTTGGTGATTGGTCTATAGATAAGAATACGTTTAACCTTGGTTTGATTAATCGATAATAAAAGGGGATATTAATCGAAACCATAACCAAGGAATCCATCCATCCATACTTGATCTTTCAATCTATCTTTGCTTTGTTATTTTAAGATTAATTTACGCTTTAGTATTAACAAAAACAATCCATCATGATTCGATCGTTTAGATAAAAAATAGGGCTATTCTAATCCAATATTTGGTACATTAATTTATTAATCTTTGTGGATTCGACCTTGCAAACCTTATTCTATATCTCGCACCGTACACTTGCGGTGAAGCTAAGAAAATTGGCGAACAAGTTTTTGTTGCCGTTCTTGGGATTAATCAAATTTTTAGTACTAATATTGCGATAAATAGAACTATTCTTAATCTAGACATTTTTCTTTTCTTTTTAGTTTGTTGTTTAATTCTACTTTTTTGTGGTTGAGTTGTTTTCTTTAGTTGGTTCAGGTAGTGCATGATCACTCGCTCAAGCAAGGAGAATTAGCACCATTCATACCGGAGGTTGAAGCTTTTGCTAGGCGGAATAGTGCAACTACTAAACGGGCGTAAAGACATCAAAACGGTACTATGGCAGGCGTAGAAGGTAACAACGGAGGAAATAATGGGGGCGAAAAAGGAGGTAACAACCGGGACAACAGGTCAATGTCGAGTCACCGCACGAGAGGTTCCAGTGGCTCGGCGATCCAACAAGAGAGGCGATTCGTGATTACTTTTGCCCAATCAATTGCAACTATGGTGGAATTGCCAATGTCCCAATCATTGCGAATAATTTTTTCAAGCCAAGACCGATATCGATGGTGTAGCGTAATCGGTTTAGGGGTTTCCGTCCGAAGATCCCAACTCTCGCCTTGCGAATTTCATACAGATTTGCAATACTATCAAGATGAATGGGGTGATGATGATGTTATACGTCTTCGCCTATTCCCTTTCTCTTTAAGGGATAAAGGCTAGAATCGGCTAGGCACCCTAACTCGGGGAGTGTGAACAATTGGGATGAGTGAGCCGAGGTTTTTGTTCAAATATTTCCCACCAATCAAGACACTGACTTAAAAGCGAGATCACTCGATTCGGGCATTTTGACTCGAGCCTTTGTACGAGGATCGCCAGCTCTGCTTTCTTTTACAACGGGTTGATGGGACAGACTAGATCGTTTGTGGATCCGCAGCAGGGGCGCGCTACTTGTGAGGTTTCCATAGGATGCGTTCAACTTATTGGGGAGATGGCAATGAATAGCTATCGGTGGCCCTCCGAAAGGACTAATGTAAAAAGGGTAGCCGAAGTGTCCGATTCGGACCCAATTAAGGAGTTGATGACCCGGATGGCCATCGACGAACCAATTAAGTTCTTTGACAAAGGCAATGAGGGAAACGCGGTGCTAGTAATGGGGAGTTCCTCTAGATCCGATAGAGGAAGCAAATTATGTGAATAACCGGAATTTCAACAATTTCGGAATAATCAAAATCCCACTCATGACCATCCGGGCTTAAGGAACCACGAGAACTTCTCTTACGCAAACACGAAGAATGTGATGCAACCACCACCAGGGTTTAACGTGACAAACGGAGTCATTAGTGTAGATCCTAAGCCAACCATGGAGGATATGTTCACCTCGTTTATGGGTGAGACGAGGAACAGGTTCAATAAGGATGAGGCAAGGTTGGATAAAATCGAAAACCATGTCATGCAATTGGGGTCCCAAATGAAAAATCTTGAAACTCAAATAGGCCAAATAGCTACGATTATTGGTGGGCAGCATCGGAAAGGTCAATTTCCGAGCAACACTGAGGTTAACCCGAAGGAACAGTGTAACGCCATTCGTCTGAGGAGTGATACGGAATACGAAGGGCCGAAAATACCAGGAATTGTTGAAGACGCAGGGGAGCACGGCTGCCGGTGCCGCAGGGGCAAAGAATCGTTACGCCAATGACGCGAAAAAAAGCAAATGGAGATGTTGAGGCCAAGGAAGGAGTTGGGGATCATCGTCTTTGAACAAAAAGGGGTGAGAAGCTTAAATCTTTCTCTAACTCGAGCTTTCTAATTTTTCTATATCATTTCCTTTCCTCAATGTTTTAAAAAGAAAAAGTTAGACTCCCAATTTGCTAAATTCTTAGACATCTTTAAGAAAATGCATATTAACATACCGTTTGCGAGATGCATTGGAGTAGATGCCAAATTATGCGAAGTTTTTGAAAGAAGTGATGTCAAGGAAGAAAAGGTTGGCGACCGAGACAGTCAATTTGACCGAGGAGTGCAGCCGCGATCATTCAAAGGAAACTACCACGAAGCTCAAAGATCCGGGGAGTTTCACTATCCTTGTGCTATTGGTGGTGTTGTATTTAAGAAAGCACTTTGTGATCTAGGAGCAAGTATTAATCTAATGCCCTTGTCCATTTTCGTGAAACTTGGATTAGGAGAGGTGAAGCCGTCTACGGTCACCTTACAACTAGCGGATAGATCACTCACATACCCAAGGGAATCGTGGAGGATGTGCTCGTGAAGGTAGACAAGTTTATATTCGGTGGACTTTCTAGTCTTTGGACATGGAGGAAGATCGAGACATCCCTCGATACTCAAGGCGTCCATTCCTAGCCATCGCACGCACATTGATAGATGTACAAAAAGGAGAGCTCACATTACGAGTTAATGATGAGCAAGTGTTGTTCTCCATCTATAAGGTGGGAACCATCATCATAACAGGAGTATTGTAAATCAATATCTATCATCGATTTAAATGCTAATACTTTTAATCCGAGTCATTGTGTGTGTGCTAGAGATCATGTGCGGGCGTACTAAATGGTGAGAAAGCAAAGCACACAATAAGGACCACGGCTCGGAAGCACGCGTATATTGCTGCTCGAACGATGCAAACGAGAAGAACATGGCATTTGACGACGGGTGACCTCTACGCTAGAGGCATTCAAAGGAGGTTCGAATCTATTTGAGTTGAATTGGCAAGGAGAAGAGCATGAAAGAGTGAGTGGCATCACTTGGCTGGAACCGTGATCGAATAAAACAGGCGTCAAGCTATAGACCTTAAAATCTAGTGCTTGTTGGGAGGCAACCCAATGGTTTTGTTTTTTTATTTCTTCCCATGTTTTCTTGGTTTGTTTTTTTTTTCCCTTTTCTAAGTTAGGATTTATTTGCTTTCATAGGTTAGAAGTTTTCCCTATTTTTTCCTTTAAAAAAAAACGAGCGTGTGCGATACCCAAAGACGGCACCATGCCATATGCGCACGCCGCATCGGGTACCAGGCTTTGGGTTGTGAACTTCGACACCGCACGGGCAACCCATGCGCATTGAGCACGCCCGTGCGATGCCCCAGGTTTTTGGTGTCGAAACTCGACCCCCCCAAGACGGCGGCCCGTGCCATAGGGGCACGCCCGTGCGCTATTCTCAGACCGATTAAAAACAAGCAGGAGTTCGGGTTTTCTCACAAACCCTTCTCTCTCTCGCGTGCAAGCATAAGAAAATTGACCCCTCCAATTTTTTCAAAATCTCTCTAGATTATCACTCCAAATCACTTCCCACACTACTCTAGCACGAATTACACTTGTGAAATTGCTTTGAAGCAAGAAATTGGGGTAGTAGGCACCTAGGTCTTCAAACTTCAACTCTCTTCAAAATTTTCGGATTTAAGATATGAATTGCACTTTTTATTTCGAATTTCGAGGATTATGAGTTAGGGTTGCTATATAATGCTTGTTTGATACTTTTGCCATGAATTTAATTGAAATCTTCTATTGGCCATTTTATCGAACACCTCGTGGGTTGACGAATTAGGATGATTTTGGTTGATTACATGATGAATTATACATAAGATCGATTGTTTAGGGTGCTAGTAACTATGATTCTCTCGCAATACATTGTTGTTTGGGCTTGACACTAGATTATGGATTAAATTGTAGAGATAAGAAACTATGCCTTATATGGATTGTTGTATGTAATTCATCATTTTTGTTTGATTGAACGCACGGATTCTCACGATTGTTTTGCCGGGTACTTATTCAAAAACATGGTTGAACCGCGGCCGAACCGAGGTAGACGAGGATGGGGCCGCAGCCAAGACTGAGCGCCACCGCACTCGGACGTCCGAGGCTTACGGGCTTACTATTACAGAGAATGACATGCCGGATAAGTGGAATCGGCTCATCACTCGCTCTTTCGCACCCACACGCTACGCCGACGATGAAGGTACCCGAACTCTCTGGGATACACGAGGAGGTGTGGCAAATGTTTGAATGAGTTGGATGGACCACTTTCATGCAAGGCGGTGGCCAACCTTCAAGACACTCGCACTTGAGTTCTTAAGCACCGTCCAGGTTACGGAAGTGCTACCAAGGAATGAGCCTCGGAAAATCCATTTCAGGTTGGGCAACGAATGAAGGAACGTCACTATTGCCGAATTGAATCGATTTTTGGGGTACCATCGACGCCTCATACCGAATGGCTGCAAATTACAACTCGCGTGAATTCGGGCGTTGTTGATCGAAACCCCGAAACCACCTCATGCAATATACGACACGCTCCTCCAAGGCCTCGTCAATCCGCAACCCCGTATTCCACTACATTTAAAAAGTGACAGCCCATTCCGTGTTTGCTCGCCACAACAACGAGGGTATGCAAGCGAGAGAGATATACCTACTATGGTGTATGCTCACCCGCCCTTTATAATATGGTAGCATACTTCGTGGACCATGCCGTTTATATGTCTTAGCAGACACGGGGAATATATTAATCGGGGGCATGATAACCCCCATCGCTCGGCATTTCGGGGTTGACATGAGTCGCATGGAGCCCGTTAGCGGTGTAGCCAAAGCATCAATATGAGCGCCCTCCGCACCATGAAGATCATCGGTGACAAGGAGAATATCCTCTCGTTTTCTACAAAAAGTCGAGTCGGCTTTCCCCCCTCCCTAACCCATGACTCACGCGGTTGTGGTGGATAACCAACTCAATGGCTCATATACTCAAGCCCATATCGAGCCATGGACGGTTTGATAGCACGAAAAAGGAGAGGGTAGCCGGGTTATCCGATGAAGAGGACTTGGTGATGGAGGCAGGAGTACGATCGGCAAGAGAGGGGATTCAAGCGGGGATTCGAGCGGGCGGCCTGATATTCAGAGCTCCCACCAAGGTGAGGAACGTGGGGGACAAGACGATCATGATAGATTTTGTGCCTTTGAGGAAAGCTTGCGAAAGATAGAGACGACTTGGTGCTTTCCGAGAAGTCCAAGAACAAAGGTACCAAATCCAGGAGCAAAGGTACCAAGCCCAGGACTTGTGGTACCAAGCCCAAGAGCAATGAGGAGTTGGAGATATTGGGAGCATTGCATCGGGTTGAGAATTGGCATATCTCCCATGGCCACTTTCCGCCGCCACCCCCACAGTGATCCAGGTCATATCCACACTTTTCCTTGAAATTCTACCTTTTCTTTCATGCGCTATAATTTCATTCAAGTTTGGGGGAGAGGTAGTAATTTTTTTTATGTGTGTGGCGTTTGCATTCATTTAGTTGCATTTAGAGCATATAGGTTGCATTGCATTAGATGTTTGAAATTTTTTATGGTTTTAGCACGTTTATTGCTTTCCTAGTTGTTGGGGAGTGAGTTGACCGCTATTGTGTGTTTGTTGTGTTGATTGTGATCTTGATCTTGGGAACAATTGCGGATCGGTTTGGGTTGTTTTGAATTGGATGTTGAGTGTGAGTTGACCGGGTTGAGAATAGTTAATATGGAGCATGTGATTATTGGATCATGGTTAACGTACATTGAATTATGCACTTACAAGCCTGTGAGCTTTTGAGCCTTTACTACTTTCATATTATGCGAGTCTTATTTGTGTTTGAGTGTGTCGGTCATGTTGATTTGAATTCTAAAACTTGCTCGTATCTCCGTCAAAGTCACATGTTGTATGCATTCATTAAAATGATTTTAGGCCATTTTTGTTAAGCCCTTCAAGCCTTTTTCCCTACCTTATGATATTTGATTTTCCTAGTTAGCCAATTTGAACCTATTGCTTGATTTTTGATAGCCACATTGCTAGCCTTAGAACTTTGTATGAATTATCTGTTACCCTAAGCTTGAGTGTATAGCATTGAGAAAAATGGATGAAAAAAAGGGTTGAATGGATGGGTGTCAAGAAGTTAGAAAATGTGTACATGTTGGGTGCTTGGGAATAAAAGAAAAAAAGAGGAAAAAAAGTGAAGAATACTCACAAGGAGTCGAAAAAAAATCGACCGCAAATAAGTGAGTCGGCCAGGAGGTGAAAAAGGGTGGAAATTATGATGTAAGACGAAGGGGAATGATGTGTATGAAAAAGAAGGGTGAAATAGAGAAGTGATAGGAGATAAGACGATTGGGAGTACATAGTTGATTTGAATTAGAATAATAATTTGAGAAAAAAAACAATGTGTTTACCAATCTATACGCTTGAGTTGAGTCACTTTATCCATATTTCCCTACTTTTACCAAAGAGCCTTCATTACAACCATAAACAAAGTCCTTTCGATTTGTGAATTGCATACAAACGAGTGGCGGAGATGTGAGACGATTTGCAAGCATATGGTAATTCCGCAACATTGATATGATTTGAGCGAATACACGCCCCTTATCATTCTAGTGAGTAGAGTATACACTTTATCCCCGAGAGACGTGATTTAAAGTGTTTTACCATGATTTTGATAGACTTATGCTCCGTGTTGTTATTTAAAACTTGGTTGATTTGTGCTTAATGTCCATTGATAAATGACATGAATTGTGATGCGGTGTTCTTGAGTTGCTCTTCTTTACCGCATTCGTGTTGTCTTGTTTATAAAGTGTTGACCGGACCGTCAACAGAGTTTAAGTTGGGGGTTTGATTGACATGTATTTTGCATGTATTTTAGGCTCAATCTTGGCTAGAATGTATTGATATGCATGCATTATATGAGTAAATAGGGTTTTATTCTTATTTTGTGGAAAAGGATTACGCTTTGCTCATTTTGTAGGAATTTATCGCTAATTGTAGCATTTTGGCAACAAATCGGAGCATTGCAATCGCCAATACTTGATATAAAAGACGAAATTTGGAGTCGAATCGAGAAGAAGTCGACTTAACGAAGGAAGGCGAAAAATGGAAGAAATAGCCAAGTGCTTGATGTTTGATAAATGGTTTTATCATGATTTTGATGATTTTGTTTTTATACCAAAACAATGTTTTTAAAGGTTGTCCAAATACTCCTAAATGATTTAAAATAGTTTTAATATTTTCCGGAGTATTTCTTCAAATTTATTTTTTGACAAAATTGGACAACACATTTAATGATTTTGTGTCAACGGGTTTTTACATTGAAACTTTGTTTCTAAATGTTGTCCTAATACTCCCCCACCGGTCTAAAATATTTTTACTATTTATCGGGTATTTCTTGAAGTTTATATCGGACAACACTTTTTGTATTAATGTGTTATTTCATCAAAACTATATTTCTAATGTTGTCCTAAATACTCCCGATCGGTTTAAAATATTTTTACGAATTTTTCGGAGTATTTCTTGAGGTTTATTTTCGACAAAAATCGGACAATATTTCATTTAGGAGTCGGACTGGGTCGACCAAAGAGGCGACCGGTACCTAGGAATACATTTCACGAAAAAGTAACTCGCGAAACCTCAAAAAAGGTCGGGGTGACTTGTCCCTATATAGGGGACCGGTCGCACCCAGGCGACCAATCGAGCTCCCCAAGGACCGGTCCCCCGATGAATTTTCTTTGTGTAATCTCTTTTATGTTTTAACACGCGATCGGTCGCCTATGTTTTTTGACAAAAAATTCGACCGTTTGACAATGAGACAACATTTCCTTAAATCATGGAGTTGATTTCTAACAACTCTTTTCTTAAATTGTCTTGCAATTTTTTATAGAATTCAAGTCCCCAAGAGGAGCCTATCATGTACAAGACATCTCCTATAAATAGAGGAAGATTTGAAGCACAACAATAAGAGAGAACAACACAACACAACAAGATATACTCAAGCAAACACTTGGTCTTCCATTGTTATTATTCTTGTTGTAAATTGTCTAGCTTATCACTTTCACATCCTTGAGGTTTAGGCTATTATTGATTACACTTGCACTCAATTGTATAATTCATTATCGAGTTGTAATCTTGAATTTTTGGGTTATCATTCAACACAAAATATCCTTGTGAGTGTTCTTGTAGTAAGAACACACTTGGATGATCTAGGTGTTAGGTGTAAGAAGTTTGTGGTAATCTTCTTGTTGAGGTGTTGAAGAATTTGGTATTCTTCAAGGTTGAAGATTGTGGTAATCTTCACAAGGTGCGATTGAAGATTGTGGTAATCTTCAAGAGAGATTGTGGTAATCTCAAAGGTGGTGTTGAAGAAGAGTGTGGTGCTCTTCAAGGTGTTGTTGTAAGGTGTTGTATTAATTTTGGTAATTAATAAAATCTTTTTCTTTTTGAAATCCATCCGGATATCTTTGGGGTGGTAGAGGATTAGGCCCTAGGTGGGTTGAACCTCTATAAATCGACGTGTGTTGTTTACATTCCGCACCTTTATTATTGTATTTGAGCATTCGGTTTGAAAAGGAGGGCAAAATCGAAAAGATGGAGATAATCTATTCACCCCCTCTAGATTATCGTAGCCGCTGACTTACAAGTTGTATCGAGCCAAACTCTTTCGCAAACTCGTTTCACATCGCGAGTGAAGAGGAACGATCGTCGGCTACGAATGAAGCTCACCTTTCCGGTACCTCCACCACCAAGCCACCTCGATTTGATTCCAAAATTTTTGTTTTTGGAAAGAAAGAATGGAATGCTATTTACAAGGTTGCGGGTTCGATATTTGGAACATCGTCATCAATGGAGAATCCATTCCGATGAAAGACAAACCATACACCTCCAAAGCTCTCAAAGAGCGCAATGATGAAGAAAAGAAAACCATCTCCTTAAATGGTAAAGCTCTCAATATTTTGTATTGTTCACTTACTAATTTGGAATATGAACATATTGTAGGAATTTTTATCGGCACATGAAGTATGGCAAAAATTAGAAGCCATCTATGGAGTATTTGCAAATGAAAGGAGTCAAACAAAAGCATCTACTTCTCAAATGGATACAAGTTCAAATCTAAGGAAAAGCCTTTTACAACTTCCAACTATGAAGTAGTCGAAAAATGTTTTATGGGCATCGAAGAAGAAAACGAGGTATGTCTTAAACCCTCTACTTCCTATGATATTGTCATTCAAATTTATTATAGTGATTTGCAAAATAATTTTGATGATCTTCAAAATGAATTCCAAACTTTACTAGTTAAGTACAAAAATTTGAAAAAGGAATTCAATGTTTTGAAAAATAAAAAGGATAGTTTATTTACTTCCTATGAATCACTATCATGTGCTCACACCACCACACTTGACAAGGTTAGAAACCTTGAAAAACAAAATAGTACTCTTGTTGAGGATATTAATTGCATGAAAAATGATTTATCAAAATCCAACTTGAGTACCAATAAATTGCCCGATGTTGTGAATGTTAATGGTTGTGGTAGTATGAATAGTGAACTTGATCATGAGCCTAATATTGTCAAGCATATGAAAAAGAATCGAGTTCCTATGCATGTTAGTAATATTACTTGCTTTTATTGCAGTAAAAAGGGTCATACGGTAAATACTTGTCGGGCTAGAAATAGATTTAATTATCTTTGGAGACCTAAAAGTCTCAAGACTAATCCCAAAGGACCCAAACACTTGAGGTACCACAAAACAATGTTATATTAGGTACCGTGAAATAATAATCGAAGAAAATTCATACCGCCAAGAAAACATCAAATGACCATTTCATTTAATCAAAGGAGAAAATATTTTCAACAAAGTCATTTTCCAAGAAGAGGGAATAATCAAAATTGGGATGAACAAAATCCTTGAAATGGCAAAGACATCATCAATAAGATGATTTTTCAAGAGAAAGACACTTTCAAAAATGGAAAGGCCACAATGCTTGGAAATGGAGCAATTGGAGAAACCATCATCAACATGAAGATTTTCAAAAGGGAAGATATCGTCAACAATGGGAACGACACAACCCATGGAAATGGAGAAATTGGTAAATCGTATCTCCTATTTAAATATGCATTTTATTTTCTTGCATATTTTTATTTGTGTCTAAATTGCAAAATGATTTTTCAAAATGAGTTTAAATATTTAGTTTTAAAATTTATAAGGTCTTCTATATATATTTATGTGTTTTTAAAATACTTTGAAAAATGAGACCTTACATGTTGTGGACTTATTTAGACTTATATGTTTTTATCTCTTATGGATTTTTATAGCACACTAGCATTGTTGTGATATCTCTCGTTGCTTAGCCTACACATGTATTATTATATTTGTGCCAAATTTGGTTTAAGAATTGTGTAGGACTTACATATCTCCTTCAATGGTTATCTACTCGTAATATATCAAGAGAGATATGAACTATCGAGGTACGCTCATTATTGCTATTCATATCATAAACTCGATACATGTTATGCCATATGCCTAGGTGCTTATTTTAATAAGTCATGCATTTTATTGCACATATAAATGCCATTATTCTTGGATGCTTATGTCAAAGATTTTGTTCATATGATTCGTGTAAATGAGGTCTCAACTATGTACTCGTATTTTCATATTTCAAAAGAGACCTTATATAGCTTTCTACAAGCTTATTTGAACTTACATGTTGTATTATATTCTTGATGATTTTCTTTAAGCATAGTATGTGTTACTTACTATAGTATCTCTATTATTCGATATTACTATGCTTTTGTGCAAGATTCTTTGTTGAGATTTTGCAGAAATTTTTGGTATTCCGGAACAAACTTGATGATCAAGGCAACATTGCTCGAAATAAGGCAAGGTTAGTAGCTCAAGGGTATTGTCAAGGAGAAGGTATTGACTATGATGAAACTTTTGCACCGTAGCACGTTTAGAAGCTATTCGTATTTTACTTGCCTATTCTTGTTATAAACATTTCAAACTTTACCAAATGGATGTTAAATCCACTTTCTTAAATGGTATTATTCAAGAAGAAGTCTATGTAAAACAACCTCGGGGATTTGAAAATTTTTCTAGGCCTAATGATGTTTATAAACTTAAAAAGGCCTTGTATGGTTTAAAGCAAGCACCGTGCATGGTATGATAGACTTAGCTCTTTTCTTTTGCAAAATGGTTTTATAAGAGGTAAAGTTGATACAACTCTCTTTGTTTTTGAAAAAGGGCAAGATTGTTTACTTGTGCAAATTTATGTTGATATTTTTGGTGCTACTAATGAATATTTGTGCAAGACATTTTTCTTAGTCAATGCAAGGAGAACCTAAGATGATCATGATGAGAAGAGTTCAAATTTGATCATTGGAATTCAAGTTCAACAATGCCAAGAAGGTGATTATATTCCACACTCAAAAGAAGAAGTGAGGCATTGAAGAAGAAAGAACCATTTCAAATGCGAAAATTGACAAAATGGTTGAAGTAGGCATTGGCAAACAAATTCGAGGTATGTTCATTCGTTTATTACTCCTTAGACTCTATATTCTATATGTCTTACGTCTATATGCTCGACTTCAAAACTATCCCAACGAATCTCATTAAAGTGTCGTGAAAAAGAAATTTTCAAATATTTGTAAGGCACTTCTTCGTATGACTTGTTCTATCCAATATCTTAAAATGTTCTTATTTTCGGGATAACAAGTCCATGATAATAATTTTCTTTCAAAATATGGTTCGTCATAATCGAACTAAACATATTGAGATTCGATATTTTTTGGGATGCATGTTTTAACAAAAACTTGAGATGTGTTTAATTCCGTCTCAAGGATAACTCGCGGACTTTTTCGTACACCGCCGAGTATTTTAATCCATTTCGAGCGTGATTATGACATAATGTATATTGAATGATGTCTACGTTTACATTTTGCACGTTTTTAAAACTTAGGGCGAAAAATCGGATTTTTGGATCAAAATTCGGATTTTCAAAACAAAAGTGAACGATTGGCTGCCAGGGCGTGGGTCGGCCGCCCACCGCTTTCGACCGGCCGCTTCTAGCCCATGACCGGTCGCCCACTACTTAAGTTTGGTTAAAACCGCTCTCTGTTCTTGTATTTTGCCGTTTAAGGTTTTTCCTCTCTATTTCGTCCCCTTTGCAAATTTCACACACATTTCACTTCAAATGTATTTTATTGCATACATTTCATATCTTGGATGTATTTAGGCTCGATTATGATCATCATTGCTCGTATTTACTAATTAAATGGTAAGAATTCTACTTCCTTATCTCAATTGGGTTGAAACCTTGAGAACTTGGCCTATATGTATTTTCTTGATGAAAATTGTATATGTTTGTGATGAGATTGTTATTTATGATATATTGTATTGTGCTTAAACTGATTTGGTGATGAAAAACTTGGCTTGATTGCATTTACAAGGGCTTTATATATCTTCTTCAATTTTTGACGCCCGCCAAGTGTTCGATAAAATATCTCAATGAAAAATTCATCACCTACATGATTCTCTTGTTTTCAAATGTCTTATATATTTATAGAGATCATGTTTTGCCAATCAAATGAGTTTTCATAAGATTCTACAAGTCGTATGATCGACTTTTTCCTCCTATTTGGTCTATAAGCTTCAATGTTCAAATAGCTCGATACATCGGTTTAGTTACGCACTTTGATATGATTATATGATATTTTTATCGTGCTAACATTCTTTTGATGATTCCAAAGGGGAGAAACAGGTTATAAGCTCATTAGCTCATAAAAGCTAAGTTAAGCTAAACAAAAGAAGTTATAAGCTATGACTTCCTAAAGTCATAAGTTGTGCATTATACTTAGTCCAATTATTGTATGATGGATTCATATACTTGTCTAATGATGTTTTGTTGACGGGGAGCTTATAAGCTCTTGAAATTAAGATCAATATGTAAAAGCTAAGTTTTTAGCTTGTGGTTGATTGCTTTTACATTTCTTGTTGTGCATATTGATAGGGGAGCTTTTGCTATATATGTTTGAATATCTCTACTCCAATCCTTGTGATTATATTGCGTGGAATGTTGTCACTCACAACGGATAGTTCTCTTTAACCTAGGTAAAATTGTTTTGTTTTCTAAATCGACCTCGTTAAAATTGTTTTGGTTTGTAATCATCAAAAAGGGGGAGATTGTTTGATAAATGGTTTTATCATGATTTTGATGATTTTGTTTTTATACCAAAACAATGTTTTTAAAGGTTGTCCAAATACTCCTAAATGATTTAAAATGGTTTTAAAATTTTCCGAAGTATTTCTTCAAGTTTATTTTTCGACAAAATTGGACAACACATTTAATGATTTTGTGTCAATGGGTTTTTTACATTGAAACTATGTTTCTAAATGTTGTCCTAATACTCCCGATCGGTCTAAAATGTTTTTACTATTTATTGGGGTATTTCTTGAAGTTTATACCGGACAACACTTTTTGTATTAATGTGTTATTTCATCAAAACTATATTTCTAATGTTGCCCTAAATACTCCCGATCGGTTTAAAATGTTTTTACGAATTTTTCGGAGTATTTCTTGAGGTTTATTTTCGATAAAAATTGGACAACATTTTATTTAGGAGGTCGGCTTGGTCGACCAAAGAGGCGTGCACTGGGAATACATTTCACGAAAGTAACTCGCGAAACCTCAAAAATGGTCGGGGTGACGGTCCCTACAGGCGACGGTCGAGCCCCCAAGGACCGGTCCCCTAATGAATTTTCTTTGTGTAATCTCTTTTATGATTTAACGCGTGGACCGGTCGCTCTATGTTTTGACAAAGAAAATTCGACCGTTTGACAATGAGACAACATTTCCTTAAATCATGGAGTTGATTTCTAACAGCTCTTTTCTTAAATTGTCTTGCAATTTTTACAATTCAAGTCCCCAAGAGGAGCCTATCATGTACAAGACATCTCCTATAAATAGAGGAAGATTTGAAGCACAATAATAAGAGAGAACAACACAACACAACAAGATATACTCAAGCAAACACTTGGTCTTCCATTGTTATTATTCTTGTTGTAATTTGCCTAGCTTATCAATTTCACATCCTCGAGGTCTAGGCTATTCTTTATTACACTTGCACTTAATTGTATAATTCATTATCGAGTTGTAATCTTGAATTTTTGGGTTATCATTCAACACAAAATATCCTTGTGAGTGTTCTTGTGGTAAGAACACACTGGATGATCTAGGTGTTAGGTGTAAGAAGATTGTGGTAATATTCTTGTTGAGGTGTTGAAGAATTTGGTATTCTTCATGGTTGAAGATTGTGGTAATCTTCACAAGGTGCCGTTGAAGATTGTGGTAATCTTCACAAGGTGCCGATTGAAGATTGTGGTAATCTTCAAGAGAGATTGTGGTAATCTCAAAGGTGGTGTTGAAGAAGAGTGTGGTGCTCTTCAAGGTGTTGTTGTAAGGTGTTGTAATAATTTTGGTAATTAATAAAATCTTTTTCTTTTTGAAATCCATCCCGGATATATTGGGGTGGTAGAGGATTAGGCCCTAGGTGGGTTGAACCTCTATAAATCGACGTGTGTTGTTTACATTCCCGCACCTTTATTATTGTCTTTGAGCATTCTGTTTGAAAAAGTGGGCAAAATCGAAAAGATGGAGATAACTGCTCACCCCCTCTAGATTATCGTAGTCGCTTGACTTACACTTGATGTTACAAAGTAGCACGGGCGGGCGTGCTCCTTAGCACAACCCATGCTCAACCCATACTTAAAGACTTAGTGTTCGACCTATAAAGACGGGCGGCCCAAAGTGCCATATGGCACGCCCGTGCTCTCTTGAAAGTTGGAAATTTCATGCGGCACCCAAAGACGGTCAAGTGCCAAAGGGGCACGGCCGTGCTCTCTCAAGGGAAAAATAGAGTATGATCCGTTTTTAACTAGGTTTCACCCAAACGAAGTACAAATAGACACGGGCGGCCACAAACAAGGAGACGCTGATTTTGGCCCTAGAAACCGAGAGAGAAGAGTAGTTTTTCCAGGAAACTTCGAGAGATCGATCAAGACCGCAACCACACCTTCGAGGATTGAAGATAGATCGAGAGATCGTCATCATCCCCGAGTCACTCATTCCATCGTGACGTTATTTCAATTAGTTAGATTTTTATTATGAATAATTTGTCTACATGAATTGTTTATCTTCAATGTCGGCTAAATATCTTGTGATTTCGGGTTTGGGAGTAGGTTAATAAACACTTTTATTTGATGATTAATATTAATTGAAGTTAATGTTTTCTTCCTCTATTCAAGTACTTTGCTTTAATTCATGTTTTATCAAAAGGCATTTGATTTAAACTTGTTTGATGTATTGATTCATAATTCTAATGTAGATGAGTTTCAATACTAGATCTTAAGTATTTGACACAAATAGATTGCATGATTGAGAAGTCTATGAATATTTGTGAGACCTTGTAATCTTTTGAACTTTTGGGAGTTGGATATCTCATGTTGAGTAGAGATGCCTTTACATACATCTCGAGAGAGAGGGTAAATTACATTGGTGATTGGTCTATAGAGAAGAATACGTTTAACCTTGGTTTGATTAATTTGATAATAAAAGGGGGATATTGTTAGTCCAAGTGGCTACGATAATCTAGAGGGGGTGAATAGATTATGGCGAGTTTTGGCAAATCACTCTTTTTCGAATCAACAAGTAAATGACAAGAATGTAAATGTGGAAATTAAACAACACTCGTTGATTTAAAAAGGTTCAACCCACCTAGGGCCTAATCCTCTACCACCCCAAAGATCTCAGGGATGGATTTCAAAAAAAAAAAAGATTTTATTAATTACCACAATTAATACAACACCTTGAGGATCACCACAATCCTCTTACAACACCTTCAAGGAGATTACCACAATCTTCCTTCACCACCTTTGAAGAGTACCACACTCTTCAAACACCTATCACCTAGATCACCCAAGTGTATTCTTACCACAAGAATACTCACAAGGATGTCTTGTGTTGAATGATGAACAAAATTCAAGATTACAACTCTATGAAACCAATACAAAGATTGAGTGCAAGTGTAATCAAGAATCAAAAATCCTAGACCTCAAAGATGTGCAAGTGAAAGTACTTAAGGCTATTACAACAAGAATGTAAAAATGAAAGCTTGAACAATTTGCAGATTTCTTGTTGTGTATTTTGCTTGTATGTGTTGTGTATTGTGTCTTCAATTCATCCTCTATTTATAGGAAAGTCTTCACCAACATAGGCTCCCAACATAGACTCATCTATCTTCACTTTTGTCTACAAAAAGAAGATCACAAGATGTAGAAATATTGTACAAAAATCAAAAGTAAATCTTGTTTGTCAAAAATTTCAAACAAAGATAACTTTGTCTTTGTCACAAAATAGCATAGGCTTACCGGTTGCCCTGTTGAAGATTTCGACCGCTTGAAAAAATTAGTGCGATCCAGTGCTGTGTCGTCGGCGGGGTCGACACCGACGGGGGGTGCGACCGGTCGGCCTCACCTCGATCTGGTCCCCCTCTTCGATTTTAAGAGTTCGTAATGTTCTGCTTTCGATATTCTTTGCCTGTGTGCACGGCCGACGCTTTGAGCGATTGGCCGACCTCCAATATTAAATGTTGTCCGATTTTTATCAAAAATAAACTTCAAGAAATACTCCAAAAATTAGTAAAAACATTTTAAATCACTTGGAAGTATTTTGACAACATTTATAAACATAATTTTGGTGTAAAAACCAATTTAAACAAAACCATCAAAAAGTGTTGTCCATTTTTATCGAAAAATAAATTCTAAGAAATACTCCAAAAATTAGCAAAAACATTTTAAATCATTTAGAGTATTTGGACAACATTTATTATCATTGTTTGGTATAAAAACTCATTTAAACATAATCATCAAAATCTTGATAAAAACATTTATCTAACAAACTCCCCTTTTTGATGATTACAAACCAAAACAATTTTAGGAAGTTGATTTTAAAACAAAACCAATTTTCCGGTCTAAAACATCAAACCATTACAAGCAAGATTTATCATAAGTACAAACACACAAGAATAGGAGCAAAGATTTTTCAAAATCATTTTTGCACAAGCTCCCCCTATCAATATACATATCAAGAACAAGTATACAAGCAACAACTAAAAGCTTAAAGCTTAGCTTTTACAACTAAAGCTTGAATATCATGAGCTTATAAGCTCCCCTGTCACACAACATCATAAGTCAAGTATAAAAGTCCATAATACATCACATGCACCAAGTATAATCCATAGCTTTTGGCTTTTAAGAGCTTTAGCTAATAGCTTTTCATGAGCTTATTTACGCTTCTTTGAGCTTATGAGCGTTTTTCTTGTTTTCCCCTTTGGAATCATCAAAAATAATGTTAGCACGATAAAAACATCATACAATTATATCAAAGTGCGCAATTTTATAGATTTATCGAGCATATTGAGCATTTAAGCTTAAATTCGAATAAAAGGGAAAAAATTGCTCATTTGATTTGTAAAAGCTCATTTGATTGATAAAACATGATCTCTATAAACTTATAAGACTTTTCAAATCAAGAGAATCATGTAGGTGATGAATTTTTTATTGAAACATTTTGTCGAACACTTGGCGTCGCCGAATAAAACAAAAGAATATAACGCTTTGTGATTCGTTTAAGACAAAAAATTTCATCACCAATTGCAATACAACAATATTCATACATCATCAATCATCATAAACATCATATTAATACAAGAATTTCAACAAGATATCAAGATACAAGCACATTCTCAGGGTTCAACCCAATTGAGATTAAAAAGAGAAATTCTTACCATCTAATCGGTAAAGATGAACAATGATGATGATAATCGAGCCTCATGAAGTCCAAAATATGCAATGTATGCAAGAAAATAAATTTGAAGTGAAATTTGTGTGAAAAGTGCGTAGGGACGAAAAATGGACAAAATGAGCCAAAATGGTCGAAATCGAAAAACAAACGATTTAAACCATAAAATGGTGAGGGGCGACCGGTTGGGGGTGGGCGACCGGTTGGGGGTGGGAGACCGATCGGCCTTCCCCAACCAGCCCAGTTGTTCTTTTTCTTTTTTCCAAAATCCAAGTTTTTAACCAAAAATCCGATTTTTTCGCCCCTAAGTTTTAAACGCATGCAAAATGCAATCATAGACCTCATTCAATATGCATTATGCCTAACCGAGCTCGTATTGACGCAAAAAGTCTTGGAAGATAGCGGTTTTGTAAAAATGTCCGCTAATTGATCTTGAGATGGTACAAAAGATATATTAATTTTTCGTTTTGAAACACAATCCCTTAGAAAATGATGTCGAATCTCAATATGTTTAGTACGGTTATGATGAACCGGGTTTTGAGCAATGTTTATAGCGGATATATTATCACAAAAGATAGAACACTTTCAAAAGAACATTTATAATCCGCTAAGGTTTGTTTCATCCAAAGAAGTTGTGTACAACAAAATGCCGCGGAAATATATTCGGCCGGCCGTTGAAAGTGAAACACAATTTTGTTTCTTTGAAAACCAAGAAACTAGGCAATCACCTAGAAATTGACATGATCCGGAAGTACTTTTCCGATCATCAATATTTCCCGCATAATCCGAATCACTATAACCTATAAGAGAAAAATTTTCATTCCTTGGATAGAATAAACCATATTGAATAGTGCCTTTCAAATATCGAAAAATCCTTTTAACGGCACTCATATGAGATTCTTTGGGATTGCTTTGAAAACGAGCACATAGGCATACGGCATGAAGAATATCCGGTCTACATGCGGTTAAATAAAGTAAACTACCAATAATACCTCGATATTTGGATTCATCAACCGACTTGCCTTTTTCATCTTTGTCAATCTTGACGCTTGTTGCCATTGGGGTAGAGACGGTTCTTCCTTCTTCAATGCCAAATTTCTTCAAAAGCTCCATTGTATATTTTGATTGAGAAATATAAATTCCTTCTTGGCATTGCTTAATTTGAAGTCCAAGGAAGAAGTTGAGTTTCCCATAGCATGCTCATTTCAAATTCACCTTGCATTAACTTAGAAAATTTCTTGCACAAGGATTCATTAGTAGCACCAAAAATAATATCATCAACATAAATTTGCACTAATAAGCAATCTTGCCCTTTTTCAAAAACAAAGAGAGTAGTATCAACTTTACCTCTTGTAAAACCATTTTGCAAAAGAAAAGAGCTAAGTCTATCATACCATGCACGGGTGCTTGTTTCAAACCATACAAGGCCTTTTTAAGTCTATAAACATCATTAGGCCTAGAAAATTTTTCAAACCCCGGAGGTTGTTTTACATAAACTTCTTCTTGAATAATACCATTTAAAAATGCGGATTTTACATCCATTTGGTAAAGCTTGAAATTTTTAAAACAAGAATAGGCAAGTAAAATACGAATAGCTTCTAAACGTATACGGTGCAAATGTTTCATCATAATCAATACCTTCTTCTTGGCAATAACTTGAGCGCTAACCTTGCTTTGTTTCGAACAATATTGCCTTGGTCATCAAGCTTGTTCAAACACCCATTTTGTACCAATAATGGCTTGAGATGGAGGACAAGGTACTAATTCCCATACATCATTCCTTTCAAATTGATTCAACTCCTCTTGCATTTCTAAAACCAATCCTCATCTTCAATGGCTTCCTTAGCATTTTTAGGCTCTTTTTTAGAAATAAGAGCTTTCTCGGCAAAGTTTCCTCGAGTCATTACTTTATCAAGGGGATCACCAATAATAAGATCTTTTGGGTGATCTCCCTTAAATTTCAATGCTACGGGAAGATTCAAGTATCACCTTTATCTTCTTGAGGAACATTTGAGCTTGAAGGTTGATCATTTTGAGTATCATCTTGAACAATGGGTTCAACAATATCTTCTTCATCACTTTCATCATTGGGTATCCTTTCAACACCAAGCTTCATTGAATTTGACATGGATGGATTCTTCAACAACCCCACTAGTCTTATTGTAAACCCGATATGCTTTGCTCTTGGTTGAATACCCCATAAATATTCCTTCATCGGCCTTAGGATCAAGTTTGTCTAATTGATCCTTAGTATTCAAAATAAAACATTTACATCCAAATATTTTGAAATAACTACTATTTGGAGTTCTTCCTTTCTAAAGCTCATATGGAGTTTTATTCATTTTAGGACGAATATAAACTCGATTAATGATATAGCAAGCAGTACTTACGACTTCGCCCAAAAATATTTTGGAAGTGAAAATTCATTTAGCATGGACCGACTCATTTCTTGAAGTGTCCGATTCTTCCTTTCGCTACTCCATTTTGTTGAGGTGTCCTTGGAGCCGAAAAATTATGACTATATCCCTTGGTTTCACAAAAGACTCTAAATTCGCCGGCCGATTCTCCACCTCGATCACTTCGAATAGACTTAATAGTATCTTCCTTTTCATTTTCAATGAGTCTACACAACTTAACAAACTCATTAACGACATCGCTTTTATTTGTAAGGAATAGAGCCCAAGTATATCTAGAAAAATCATCAACTATAACAAAAGTGTAATGTTTTCCACTTAGACTTGCCGTACCAATATCCCCATACAAATCAAGATGAAGCATTTGTAGGGGTTTGGTAGTGGAAATTTCATTTTTGGGCTTAAAACTACTCTTAACTAATTTGTTCTTTTGACAGTGTCACATAAGCCAAGATTTTCAAAATTCAATTTGGGTAGTCCTTTTACATGTTGGTTTTTGTAAATAGTTTGCAAATTTTTGTATCCAACATGTCCAAGTCGCCTATGCCATAAACTAGTTAAATCATTATTGGCGACAAGACAAGAAACATTTTGACTAACCAAATCACTTGTACAAATTTTGTAAAGATTGCCTTTTCTAATTGCTTCACAAATAATTTTATCATTTTTGGAAATAAGGCATTTTTCTTTATTAAAAACAACATTATAATTTGAATCACAAAGTTGGCTAACACTTATCAAATTGAACTTAAGCCCTTCTACTAAAAGAACATTACTAAGAGAAAAAGAAGAGTTACCAATTTCTCCATTTCCAAGAATTCTTCCTTTGCCATTGCCGAACATGACCATACCCTCTTCTTGGAGCTTGATGTTGGTAAAAAGTTCTCTCTTTCCGGTCATATGGCGTGAACATCCGCTGTCCACGAGCCATTTTGAATCTTCCATTGTTGTTATAGCCCCTATAACCTACAAAGGAATTATTTTTAGGTACCCTATAATTTTGGGGTCCATGGGGATTAGCCTTGAGACCTTTAGGTCTCCAATAATAGCTAAAATTATTCTTCAATTTATAATTGCTAGCATAGTGTCCATTCTTACCACAATAAAAACAAGTAATAATACGAGGACTACTAGCACGTACAAAGGTTGGACCTTGGTCTTTTTTCTTAAAAGCATTTTGAAAAGGTTTGTAACCAAGTCCTAATTTAGAATGCTCACCTCTTTGTGCATTTAAAATTTTTGTGACTTTATCCGTACTTAAATTGAATCGATGCACATCCTGTTTCAAATTTTCAATATTATTTGTGAGCGTTTGTTTTTCGGTTTCAAGAGTACGGACCATAGTAAGAGTAATAGCATGAGCCTTATCAAGAGAATCATAAGAAGTAAATAATTTATCTTTTTCTAGTTTAAGCTCTTTATGCTCCTTTTTCAAATTCTTGTATTTAACAATCAAATTTTGAAACTCATTTTGCAATTCATCAAAATCACATTGTAATTCATCAACTAGGGAAGAAGATGAAGCATTAGCGCGCACTCGGTATTTTCATCGCCTATGGCCATAAGACCATGTTCGGATTCTCCTTCCTCGTCGGTTGTTTCAAGTAATTCATCCCAAGTTTTGACGTCCGCATTTAACGCCTTTCTTTTTCGGAAAAGGTTTTTTTCTTCTTTTGTTCTTCTTCCGCTAATTTTGGGCAATCGGCTATGTAGTGACCGGATTTTCCGCATTTGAAACACTTAATTGTCTCTTGGCTTTCTTGCTTTATTTTTGTTTACAAATTTTGCAAATTTTCTAACAAGAATCGCCATTTTTTCATCATCCTCATCACTAGCATAATAAACATTATTAGAAGAAGATGCTAAGCCTTTAATAATATTTTGCGTGCCCGGTTTAGAGGTGGATGGTTGAGAATTTTTCCTCTCCTTGAGATATACTTCATAAATAAGGAGGTTCCCAATGAGCTCATCAAACTTGAGTGTCTCAAGATTTTGAGCTTCCGTGATTGCCGTCACCTTTTCGGACCATGAGCCGGGAAGGGCATTTAAGACTTTGGTCACCTTATCTTCTTCGGAGATGACCTTTCCAAGGGCCACAAGAGGATTGACAATGTTGTCAAGTCTTTCCACCATTATGCTTTCACCATCATGCATATTGAAATTTTCAAAGTCTTTCACAAGCATTGTTTTTCTTGCTTGCTTCACTTTCTTTGTGCCCTCATAGATGGTTTCTAATTTTTCTCAAACTTCATGTGCCGACCGTATGCCTCTTATGCGATTATATTCGGTGGCGGTAAGAGATCAATGTAAAATGTTTAAGGCCTTACCGTTTAAAGAGAAAGCCTTCTTGTCATTTTCATCGTATTCCTTGAACGGCTTGGGAGTCGTGGTACCATCCTCCATGCGGTCTTTCCAAAATGCGTAGTTGTTGGCATCGAATAGTGGTGGCTTGTTGGTGGAGGCACGGTGGTGAGATAAGCTTCATTCATAGCCATGGATCTTTCCTCTTTACTCGGAACGAGCTAGCCAAAGAGTTTGGCTTTGATACCACTTGTTAGTCCAAGTGGCTACGATAATCTAGAGGGGGGGTGAATAGATTATGCCGATTTTTCGCAAATCACCCTCTTTTTCGAATCAACAAGTAAATGACAAGAATGTAAATGCGGAAATTAAACAACACTCGTTGATTTAAAGAGGTTCAACCCACCAAGGGCCTAATCCTCTACCACCCCAAGATCTCCAGGGATGGATTTCAAAAAGAAAAGAGATAATTATTTTTAACCACCTCAACTTTACCCCTTTTTACACTTCACAACCTAGACTTTTATTTTTAACCTTTTGCATCCCGAACTACGAAAATAATTACTCTTTGCAACTTTTGGACCATTTTGCCCCTAGGATTTTATTCTTTAATAACAATAGTTCTAGTTAACCCTTTAAACTCTAATTTGTGGCAGATTGCTCCATAAGGATAAATATATTGCATTATACAATAATCAAAAGGTTTTCACTCCCTAATCAATTTGTTTTTCGGATTTTTCGAGAAATAAGAACCCGATTTTTCTCGTAACTTATTTTGTTCGTGGCATTGTTACACCTACTTAGATCCGATCTCTATTCGAGAGGTTTTAAATGGATCATGTCGGGTTTCCACCTATAAACTTAACAAGACATACTTCTATCAAGATCTTATTTCAAGTATTTATCCGTATACAAATTGGGTCTTTAGATCGAAAATGAAAATAGTCCATTACGACCATATCAAAGCCCAACATGCTTCCGTAAAATTAATAAATCCCTTAAAATTCATACCTCTTTTGACCGAAACAAAGACAGGGTTAAGTGGTTCGCGAACGCCACCGGTCGAAAAATTATCGCCAGATCGTTTGACAAACAAATGGCTCCTCACTGTTCAACCTCACCCTCGGGGGAAGATGATCGCAAGTTATCCGACTCCTTCGTAAACCGCTCAAAGAGCCTTGGTTCGTTTCCTACCCAAGGCGTAAAAGTAATTCTTCAAAGGGGATTGATCAATAGTACATCATGAACACATGTTGAACAAACAGCCTTTTATTTTATTAAGAACTTAAAGAAAAATTTATTACATTAGTAATCTCCTTTTGGGAGGAGAAAACTTGTTTAGCCTCTCATGTATGAGGCTTGCACTCGAAAAATACATAAAAACTTAAAAACTAAAACACTCAAAATATTACAAATTTTTCACTCGCATTTTATTGTAAGAAAACTAAGGAAAATGTTCGATGTCCTCGCCTTCCTTCAAATCCTCGCATTTTATAGAGGTAAGTTCGGACTTCAAAGGCGGACTTCAAATCTTGTTGATATATATGACGCGTCACCGCTTACGTCATATCCACATTATTGCCTCGCCACCGGTGGTTTTCTTTTTTCTCGCGTGACTCACCCATGTGATGTTTGCCGGGGAATCTTTTAAAAATTTGGTTTACGTGGTCCCCGAGGATAACGCGTCTTGTGAGCCGGGCCCTTATCCTTTCCCGCCGCATGATCTTGTCGGTCGGGTTTGGGTCGGAATCCTTTCCCAAACTCGGGTTCCTTTTGTTCGGGGCATGCTTGATAGATCCCGGTCGACCCATCGGCCAACATGCGCCATGTTACGTGCAATTTTAGGTAAGTTTCTTTGCTTGCCGGAATCTTGTTTTCCTGCAGAATTCTTCTTTGGTCTCGAAGAGTTCTTCGCAAACCCCGTGGTTGATCCAGTCATCGAATTCAAAAGGAAAGATCCATTCGCCGACTCGGAAGAACTTGAATGGATATTTGACTTTGTCCATTTGATTAGACAAACCCAAAGACCCCATGCTCGCCTGGTAGAAGCTTCGCTTCTTGAGAAAATGCTCCTACTAACATCGGTCCTTCTTTCGGTGAAGTCGCTTTAATATATTTTAAAGCATTTCCATCCGGTCTTCTTAGCTTGATGAAATGAAAAGCTTCATTAAAGCCTTTCTTCATTTGGTTCAGAGCCGCACCGATAAAATACGGTTCCAAAATATCGCCCGGCAAGTGTGGATTATTGGCCCAGGTTTCAGAATCGCTTCCCAATCCATTTCGGTAATTTTGAAATTTACGGGAATCCTGGTGACACGGTATAGATTGAAGCTAAAGCTCCAAAAGTATACCATTCTCGCATTTCATTTGGATGACTTCCGGTTTCATCCAAACTCGGGATACTTTCCCGAGATATCAACCATTGTTTTCTCCGGGTTAATACCTTGTCTTGTAACTAGTTTCTCCCATTGCCTCCGATATACCGCATAGGAGAAATCTTATTCTCGTCGTTTGAACCTTAGATTTGCCTCGTCTCGTGGCCCAAGATTCAACTCTCCCTCTTTTACCCCGCAGGTGTCTTTGGGTTGACTTGAAGACTCGGGTTGCCAGACACCGGAGCTTCAACATTTAAACGCTGATTTGTACACCCTCGGGGATGCATCACCGCAACACTTGTGATTATGGTACTTGAATCCATAACCTCCGGGTTAGAGCCCCGTACTCTCTCGGCCCCTTTTTGCACCGTAGAGATGCGGCTGGAAGAGAGGCCCTTGCAGTGCTAAGAACAATTGTCCTGAGCGAACCGGCATGCTCGTATTTGACTAGAAACGGATTTCTCGGGTCACTGTTGAAGTCGCCCAAGAACTTCTCGCATTGAGACATAACGCCCCAAAATCTCGCTTCTAGACTCTCCAGGTTTTCCCGAGATGTCTTACTCGCTTAAGGACCTCACAAGAACGCATCCTTCCATCTCGTGTCAAGAAATCGCAAGAATATTTTCATGAGATTTTATAATGACAATATCATAATCATAATATTGACATTCAAACTTGCCATCTAAGTAATCGAGCCTTTTCTCGGTTTTGATTCAATTTTGTTTTTTTAAAAGCCTTGACACTTGAATTATCAATTTTTAAAGTAAACTTTTAGCCAAGAAAATAGAGGCCATTTTTTAAAAGCCTTTCGATGCGAAGAATTCTTTCTCGTTAATATGCCACCGAGTTGCTTCACTAGGGGTGAATAAACCGCCGCAAAGATTTGCATGGCACTTCCTCGTTTGGTGTGACTTTCGTGAAGAACCGCCGCCCACCAATCATCACTAAGATCATCGTGTATAGAACCGGTTCGTCCCTCGTCTTGGGAATCGCAAGTTTTGGAAGCTTTTTACAAACTTCTTTAAGTTGCTTAATTCCTTCTTGATGTTCATCTTCCCATTTGAATCGTGCATCTTTTTTTACGTAATGGGCTAAACACCTTCCTCGTAGTATGCTAGATTGTTAATAAACATTCCAAAGAAAATTAACAACTCCTTAAAACTCAAGTCGCTTCTTGTCTTTTAGTATATCCGAAATCCTCGTATTTTCTCCACAATATGATTCTCAGTAGAATAATTCCAGATTCATCGATTTCAATTCCGAGGAATTCAATCTGTCTTGTTGCGACACGCCTTCTTTTCCGAAAGCACTAATTCTTTGTGACAAACATCCAAAATATTTCCAAATGTTTGAGATGCTCTTTCATGTTCTTTGATGCGATTAGAATGTCGTCGATATACACGAACATGAAATCAAATAATCTTTGAAAAGATTATCCATCTTTCTTTGATATATCCGAGGTGCGTTAGCCAATCCCATAGGCATCACGTTCCAAATATAGTGTCCCCGTGGTGTAGAGAAAGTCAGTAAACTTCTTACTTTCTTCCTCCATCTTAACTGGTAGAATCCGACTTGCAATCGAACTTTGAGAATATCTTGGCACCTTTGATACGATTAACCGGATGTTCTCTCGCTTGGGATATAGTATCCATCGATTCCAAAATGTTATTAATCCCTTTGTAATTAATAACAAGTCTTCGCTTTCCTCTTTTGATTTCTCCATGGTTTTCGACTAAGAATCCTGGGCTGTATGGAGAAACTCCTGGTGAAATTAACTTAAGGTCAAGATGTTCCTTAAGTATCTTTTGCATATCCTCACGATCTTCCCTGGTTCATAAGGATTGGTTTAAATCTTACGAACTCGTACTCCTTTCCGGTTTAACCTTTAAGGAAGCTTTAAGCTCGTTCTTATCCCACCAAGCCAAAGGATCTTCATTGTAATTCCTTTGGATCTTCTTCTTGATATCTTCGAGTGATATTTGTTCCTCTATGGTTACATCACTCTGTGGATTCTCCATTAGACTCATCCATAATTCTCGCAATGGCTTCCTCGGAGTGACTCTTCTTCCTTGTACTGAATGAATACAAGTTATTATCCCATATCTTCCGATCCTTCCTCGGATGGAACCAAATTGTCTATAGGATAATAAAGCTTCACCAAATTTCCTTCGATCCGCCATTTTTGGATTACGAAGTTTGGCTTCATCACCACGCTTTCTCGCGAAAATTAATAGGCATTTTTCGTAAAATGCTTCCCCGATCTCTGGACAATAATCTTATGATCACATAAGGTTGTGAAAATAAGTCTTCTCGTCTCGTTCTCTTGTGTGAACCGCTTGAGTGTTTGTAGGAAATTGTTTCCCAAAGAAAATATCTCGCACTGTATCATGGAAATAGATTGGTGGCGTCTTTACTTTGTACCCGGGGCACGCCCGCGCCTCCGATCATGATTTTCGCTTGTTTAATTCCCCTCGTTAAGGATAAGAATCCTTTTAGAGAAATCTCTTCCCGCAATAGCGGGTAAATCTTCTCCAATTTCTTTAGGAAAAACATCCGGCTGCAAAGACATATTCCTAAGCACTGAATCAATATAGCACCAAATACTCGGCTTTGTATTCAAAGATATAACATTCCAATAGAAATGTATATGGAGAATGGACTAGTGGTCATCTCGATTCTATATCTTTTATTCGCCACCGTGAACTCCATTCCGTCTTGTAATCTTTCCAAGGTTTATGATCCTCAAGAAATTCAATTCCCAGTATTAATTGTTCGGGATTTTCCCGCAACTCCTGTGATAGTAAGCTCAATTTCTCCTATCTTCAAGGCTTCCTTGATACCTTCCAACGATTGGTTGTTGGAGATAATATAGAACATCACAAGGAAAAATGTTATCCTTTTGAGTGATGTCGAATATTACTTCAACCTCTCGCCATCCTTTCGGACATTTCGGCTCTCTGTTTGTTTTAAAAACATCGGGATGCGCTGAATTGTACTTGGTCTCCTTTCTTCCCAACGACTACTACTCACCATTCTCGTCTTTGCCGAAAGACATCCTTCTGGCTCAACTCGAGACTCCGACTTTTGTTGAAGACTGGTTGATCTTGAATTATCATATCAATCTCCTTAATAGTTGGAGATTCAATGATTTCAGTAACACCACCCGGCAAAGTCCTCAAAGATTCTTGGGACTTTAATAAATTCCTTTCTCAAGAATACTTGAATGATGGGTATTCGAGAGAGCATAGGAAATCTTGTATGTGATCGAGTAAGGCCTGTTTCCTTCTTTCATCAAATCAACTCTTTTGAAATCTTGATGAAGGGTTAGGACTCTCATCAAGTCTCGATCTCCCAAATTGTATGCAATTCTAGGATAGACATTAAATGACAATTTCCCGCATACAAATTTCTCAGAATCGCTCCAAGGCATGAATCCTTGAGATGCGAGATTCGCTTGTCAAAGATAGCAAGATTGAGAGGCGAATCTATTCCTTCTTTAAATGTTGCTTTAATAATTACTCTTATGGCTCCGATATGAATCCATGAGAGTGTATTTGCAACTTCTCTTTTAACTTTGCTTTTGATCTCTTGTACTTCTCTAATAGGGACCAATCGCATCTCGATTACCGGTAAACTCCATAGAATGGCCAATTCTCCGGTTGTAACCCTGTGGATAATTTGGTGTTTTCTGTTACGAAACCCAATTTTATCTAATGCTTTTTCCATAGCTCCAATTGTAAATCCATCATAGACTTGAAGCTTTGGATCTTCCTTCATGATTCTCATAAGAGTTTTATGAGAAATCGCGCAGTGAGAGAGGAATCCTCGACATATCCTCCCCGACGGTCTTGAAGAATTTCTTCTTCACTCGGATTCGAAGCCGAGTCACTTCCATCATCGAGAATAGATCTCTTCTTCATAGATGCTTTCATCCGAGGGAATGTCCTCGAATTGATACACCGTATTAAATCTCGATAATAGATGCCTTCTTCGATTTCTCGTGTGGCCTCGAACTGCCTCGACTCTCGTTTTTATTGTCCGGGCAATCCGCTGAGATATGCCCTCTTGCTCCGCATGTCCAAAGAATTACTGATCTTTGAAACTTTCATTAGCTCCGTGTGAGCACGCCCGAAAGTTCTTCTCCTCGGATTTTGGCTGGTACTTGCTTGATTAGAACCCGATGATGAGGCTCTACTCCCATTGGTGGGCCGGGTCTTTGCCCCGATTTATAACTTCGGGCTTTTGTTTTGACCGTAACCTTCTAGGTCTCCATGAAGACCTATTTTTTTTTGTTGCTTCCTCGGCGGTGGATGGATGGCTTCTCTCCTTCTTCTTCTTGTGCCACCTTGGTTGACCTCCCACAATGTTGGGATATCATTATCCACGCAACATAGAGGAACCGCTTGTTAATTCCTCTTAATCTCTTGTAATTCCCTGTGAAGGGTCGCTTGATAGCACCATTCGATAACTCGCCTTTAGGAAAGACATTTTTCTCGCCACGATTTCTACTCCTCCCCTTGTATTCCCCGATAAGCATTTCTCTCCAGGGGACTTTAATTTTGGCAAAGAATAGGCATGTGCCTTCTTTTTCCTCAATCTTGATTTCCACCTGTATTCGGTGAACAACTTGATATATTCACAATATGACAAATATCCAAGAATCAAGGCTATAGAGGGCTTGTTTATATTTCTTTCTTTTTCATCCTCTAATCCTCGAAATAACCCGTGCCGATGAATCGATTTTGAATAGTTTTGCCATACCATCGACAATTCCTTTAAGTGATTCCCCCGATGTGACCGAACTTTTCGTACAAGCATCGGTCATATCCCTGCAATCTTCACCGATCCTTCAAGACTCATTTCAAGGAGTAAAATGAATGAATCCTTTGTAAGATCGAGGGTTCCTCTGAAATTCTCATAGTCAAGCCCATTCATCAATGAGAACTTATTTTTAAAATGGGATATCCGATTTAACATCAACCCATACGGATGTATTGGGTCGAGGTGCGATCTTCCATAAGCGCGCCCGATAAACATTCGCCTTCCGGTAGGTTGTCCGGTTCCCCGCAAAGAGGGTTTCGACCTCCTATCCCCGAAAGTGGATCACTTCCCGTCGTGAAATCCCCAAAGATGTGGCATCCTCTCGCCCCGAGCTCCATGATGCGAACCCGCATTTTCTTCGACGTTAGATTAATCGGGTGGTGGTGGTGGAGGAATTGGTCTACCTTGTGGGTCATAGGTAACCAAAGCCGATTCTCACTGCGTTTCATCTTTAAATCTACAATACCTAATCCCGAAGGATTCTCGCAGTCATGTAGATCTTTAAGATTCATCTTTTCAATATCCATCTTTTTTAATTTTTGATGGATTTTCCTTTGATTAGAGCAATGAGCTTCTCTCATCTGTCATCTTTCGTATAACTTCGGTTGGTTTCCCCTTTTGGTGTAAATAGGTACCGCCCCAAAATCAATACGTTTCCTTCCTCCCGGGATGAACTCGCCTGTCCCTCCGTGTTCTTGACTCGTTTCAATATCATGAAGGAGTTCAAGAGTTTCTTCGATATTTTACCATCGTCTCCATCCGGTTCTCGATCCGATGAACTTGTCTTCGGGTAAATGAATATGGCGTTGCCATAATTTCGCACCGCCTTCTTCGATTTCTCTAAGATCTTCTGAGATCTTAGATTTGTCTGGAAGTATCTCGTTCCACCGTACTCCATCGGGGAATCATTGTTCGATGGGAATTTTCATGAATCAAGCTTGAAGGTTCATCAAGTGAACATATAGGGTCCGGTTAAGCATCCGTGAATCGCTATAATATTCTCGCCGCATTTTGCATTGCCTTAAGCGTTTCCGCTTCGGCTCTCGCTCGCTTGCTCTTTTTCTTCATGTTATTCCCAATATGAAACCTGGTCAAGGTGTTCTTGTGCATACATCGTCAATATTTGACGATATGTCCTGTAAGGGGGTACATCTAGGACATCGGTCCGGATCCATAATCTCGGAGTAATTTCTCCTCACCAATTGTTAATTACATAAATATAATAAATTTAACTAAAAGTTCTTAATAAACCTAGCTCGATACCATTTTCGAGGATCGCAAGACCTTTGGGAGTAATCAAAGAAAATGCAATGAAATTTATCGTCCAGGTTGCAAAGTGTAACAACTTTAAAGTTTAGAGTGTAAACTACAAACCAACTTTCCAAAACCAGGGTAAAACCGTAATTTTATGCAAAGTGTAAAATTTTGTAAAGTTTAAGTTGCAATCAAGAACTTTTCAAAGTTCGGGTTGCAAAGTGTAAAAACCCGTATAGTTTGGGTTGATTAAAAACGTTATCCCAAAAGAAAAAAAGATTTTATTAATTACCACAATTAATACAACACCTTGAGGATCACCACAATCCTCTTACAACACCTTCAAGGAGATTACCACAATCTTCCTTCACCACCTTTGAAGAGTACCACACTCTTCAAACATCTATCACCTAGATCACCCAAGTGTATTCTTACTACAAGAATACTCACAAGGATGTCTTGTGTTGAATGATGAACAAAATTCAAGATTACAACTCGATGAAACCAATACAAAGATTGAGTGCAAGTGTAATCAAGAATCAAAAGCCTAGACCTCAAAGATGTGCAAGTGAAAGTACTTAGGCTATTACAACAAGAATGTAAAAATGAAAGCTTATTTTGCTTGTATGTGTTGTGTATTGTGTCTTCAATTCATCCTCTATTTATAGGAAAGTCTTCACCAACATAGGCTCCCAACATAGCTCCTCTATCTTCACTTTTGTCTACAAAAAGAAGATCATAAGATGTAGAAGTATTGTACAAAAATCAAAAGTAAATCTTGCTATCAAAAATTTCAAACAAAGATAACTTTCTTGTCAGAGAGTGGCATAAAGTAGGCCGGGCCGGCCGGCCTGCCCGATCGGCCGCGGGGCCAACAGACACTTTCGGGCGGCCAGCGAGCCGAGCCCCAAGATATCAATGGGCCTACACTTTGAGGCCCAACACGCATTTTATGGGTCAAGTCGGGGGCAAGGCCAAAATGGCCCGAGATTAAATGTTTGTTTTTAAATAAGTTTTTGTTGTTTCTCATTCGTTAAAAGCTCGAATCGCCGCAATTTTAGCTTTTCTGTCTTTACAACCAAATAGGCATTGCCAAAGGTAGAAGAACTACTTGAGGCAAATGAGAAATTTTCACTACAAATGAATCAAATTTCATTGGTTCAAGACTAAACCGTGCTAATCACTACAAAATATGAGAGCCTCGCTAATTTTATTTTGATAGCTAGGATTACAAATATGGGAACAAAACGTTGACATAATCAAATCTTAAGAAATATACTTGTAAGTACTTATAACTAGTAGATTAATTAATGCAAGATGAATTCACTAAATATTACATCCAACATCTAAATTTTAGTTTTTAGCTTAATATACATATATATATATAGGAAATTGTCGGGCCAAAAAGCCCAAAAAATCGGGCCAAAAGTGGCTCGAGCCCAATCGGGCCTATGGATTTAAGGCCCAACCTGGCCTTAACACCGGGCCGATCGGGGCCCAAATTGCTGACTCTTTTTTGTCACAAAATAGCATAGGCGGCCGATTGCCCTGTTGAAGATTTCGACCGTTTGAAAAAATTAGTGCGATCCAGTGCACAGTGTCGAGGTCGGCCGGGGTCGTCGGCCGACGTGGAAGTGCGGCTGGCCGGCCTCACCTTGACCGGTCCCCTCTTCGATTTTAAGAGTTGAGAATGTTCATTTCGATATTCTTTGCTTTAGGTACCTGGCCGACGCTTTTTGGGCCGTTCTGGCCCTCTAATATTAAATGTTGTCCGATTTTTATCAAAAATAAACTTCAAGAAATACTCCAAAAAATTAGTAAAAACATTTTAAATCACTTGAGAGTATTTTGACAACATTTATAAACATAGTTTTGGTGTAAAAACCAATTTAAACAAAACCATCAAAAAGTGTTGTCCATTTTTATCGAAAAATAAATTCTAAGAAATACTCCAAAAATTAGCAAAAATATTTTAAATCATTTAGGAGTATTTGGACAACATTTATTATCATTGTTTTGGTATAAAAACTCATTTAAACATAATCATCAAAATCTTGATAAAAACATTTATCTAACTGATATTAACTGAAACCATAACCCAGGAATCCATCCATCCATACTTGATCTTTCAATCTATCTTTGCTTTGTTATTTTAGGATTAATTTCGCTTTAGTATTAACAAAACCAATCCATATCAATTCGATCGTTTAGATAAAAATAGGCTATTCTAATCCAATACTTGGTACATTAATTTATTAATCCTGTGGATTCGACCTTGCAAACTCTATTCTATATCGCGCCGTACTTGCTTTGCGGTGAAGCTAAAAAATAAAGTAATGTAAATCTTTACACCTTTTTTTAAATTGATTATCAACACTTATCTTTAATCTTGTTATTATTAGTTGGATAGCAAATATAATGCAAGTAAATAAATTTGAGAAATTAATGTGTAGAATATTAAATGACACAAATATATATAATTGTTCAAGATGGGGTAATTTCTCTATTCCACCTTCTCCTTCTCCGGAGGAATTTACTAATGCAATTTTGACTTTGTTACAAAAGTGCAAACAAGTCCGAGCAAACCTTGGTCACACAGTTAGCTTCACTCCGGGACTCGACTCTTCGCAAGCGCAAATTGTCTCAATCGCTTCGGCTTTTCAAATCGTTCGTACTTGATCACGTAACCCTCCGGATTTGAACCAGGTTCAACTTGAACCCATCAACTTCACTTCTTGGAAGAATGGACCCTTTTGTTCTTGAAAACAGGTTTCCTCTTCAACTTTGTAGTATGACTTCTATCTTTCACATGAATGTGTTGGATAAAGTCACTTTGAGAGTGAGTGTTACAAATGTTTGCTTGATTGCTCATATTTCTCTAATGTGTCTCGTACTTCTCTCTAAAAAATTCTTCAGGACTTTATAGTGAGTGTTTGAAATTTGTCCGTTCAAAAGATAGCTAGACAAATTCAAACTTCAGTTCTTATTCGTTGGCTTGTCTTGTTCTTGCAAAGATTTGATGTTTACCCAACCTTTGATTAAGTACTACAGGCGTCAATTGTACTAGACTTCAACCGCAAGTATTCTATTAGCTCCCGCTACTTGCACTCTTTCAAGTGAGATAACTTTTAAGGTTACAGATCTGCCTCTTACCAAAATAGGTAAGTCTTGACTTTTTTCCACAACGGACTTCTTCAGCTTTCTCAGGTCCTTCAGCTGCTTTACCCCATAAGTTGAGTCTTCTCCTTGATTCTTGGATGACTCTGTTTGTAAGTCTTTTGAAAGACAATCGCTATACTTGTCTGAAGTTCTTCTTCGCTACTCACCGCGACTCAATCGAATCTTCTCAACACTTCTTCAAACAAGTCTTTCTAAATCTTCAACTTGGTTGCTTGATGACTACCTAATATTCTAACTATTACAAGATGAAATAACATACAGAATTTGGGGTGGCAACTTTCTAATTCTAAGTTTTCTAATCTATACAAGAAATTTCCTAACATGGTCCAATCTATTAGCCCATTAGTTGGCCCGATAACTCGTGGGCCTCCAGAAGAAGGTAAATTAATGGGATTTAGAATGATATCAAAATGGGCTTCGTCATGACAACTCGCATATTGAGTGAGACGATGGGCTTGGGAGGCTTGGGGCCTCACGTGGAGTGCTAAGCCCAATCTAGTAGAAAAGCAACCTATGGTTGGTCCAACTTACTTGGCACGAAACCCTATTCACAGACCTATAAATAACTCATAAAAAGGTATTTTTGATTAGACTTCACACTCACATTTTTCATATTGTTTCTATTTTCATACTTTTCTCTCAAGAGGTGATTCTTGAGAGTCGGAGGGTGACACCTAAGCAAACTATTCCGACCCCTTTTTATAATGGTGGTTTTTGCATTCTTGGTCGTCAGTCGCACATTAGAGTTCGGTTTTATTGACGGCGGGCATTTTCCGACCGACCACTAGTAGTTAAAACTCTCAATCCTGCAGACCAAAGGTTTAGGGTTTGAATCCCATCACCTCTTCCTTCCCAGGAATAGATAATATTGTTAGATGAATAATATTTAAAATAAAATAAAAATTGTGAGGTGTATGTGTTTGCAATTTGCATAGGTTAATTAAGACAACATACTTTACTATTTCTTTAAGACGAACAATTTTTGGCTGATTGAAAAATCGAGACCCAGATATCTCAGTCCACAAGCAAAAATGGAGGAGCATGGCTTCCGGGTCAATTCAGCTGTTATTTCTTACTTTTTCTTAATTGGCTAAAGTTTTATAACATCACTTTCATTACAATCAAAGTCACCCACCTCGTAAAATGCAAATGCTTTTGGATAAGCTCAATTAACATAGCCATCTCAATCAACATTTCTTCCTGCCAACAAATCTAACATAGGACTATACTCTTAAATACTAGGATCATTACAAATACTACAAGTTTATCTTAATTGAAAAAAAAAACACTTATTTTTCAAAATTACAAATATCATTTGACATATGTTTTTATTTCATAAATTGCACTATTGACTATTGAGGAGTGCTGAGCGGATAATTTGTATAATAAATACAATTCAAGATATTTGTAACGCTTAAGTGATACTTATAATTTTAAAAGATAACTGGATTTCTTAATAATCACATTAAAACTCAAAGGTAGTTTTTGTATTTTATCCCTAAATATTATAGTAAATTTTTCTCCTTTCTTATACAACTAACTATAGAGATTAATACCCATCAATTAAAAAAAACTATAAAAATCAAAGATATTGAACGAAATTTAATCTGCAGCCAAATAAGTATTATGTTGTTTTCATCATGTATAATCATTCACATGAGCAACATTAGTATTGCAAGTACTTAACCCCTCTTTTATTATTTTTTGGGTCATTAGTACTGCATGTATTGAGATATTATGAGATATATACACATAAATTAAACCTTTAACCAAGAGGAAAAATATATATATTTTCTTTGAAGCAAGAAAACTTTTATTAAGCCCCAGTGGTCCAGTAGTTATCTTTGCTACATTCATTTAGAGTTAATGCCAATTCTTTTAGGCTTGTATGTAGACATGTCCAACGGTTCGAACCGCCGTTACTGATTCGAACCGCCGGTTACGGTTCGCCCAAAGGGTGGAACCGTAACCTAACCGTCCTATAGAAGGTTTCGGTTCCGGTTCCGGTTCCGAACCGCCGGTTCGGAAACCGCCGGTTCCGGCGGTTCCGGTTCCGGTTTGGCCGGTTTTTTCTTTTTTTTTTTTTTTTTTTTTTTTTTGAATTTTTGAATTTTTAAGTTTTTAATATTAATAAATTAACACCATTGATAAATTAACACAATTGATGAAGGAAATAAAATTGAGTAACACAAAAAATAATTTTATTGATTTAAAAGTAAAATTACAACTTACAATTTACAAAATGAAAAATTCTAATATATTACAATTCCAAAGTACAATTTAAAAATAAAATTACAAGTTAATACAATTTCGTATAAAGTTTAAATTACAAAGTACAAAGTACAAACCACAAAGAAAGGAAAAAAGAAAAAAAAGAAATGGGTTTGAGTTTTATTTTAATATTCTAAGTTAAAAATTTGAAATTTAACTTTGAATATTGAAATAAAATTGCCTACGTATCCTCATAGAGGAATCAAAACCCTACGTAGTTCTCTTACCTTTTACTTACCTTAGGGAAGGTGGCAATTGGCAACGTGATTCTTCAATTATTTTGTGACCCGTTGCTTCAATTCCAGATCAAGATTATCGCTTTCTTCGGAATCATCAAAATCGACTTGTTGCTCACGTGTTTCGAGCGTTTGTCCAATCGTGGAGCAATACTTGAGCCTCTAGACTTTCTCTCGTTAATCTAGATCGCCTCAGGATCCTGAATATAACCTCCTCATGAATGCTTGCTCTACGGAGACGGTTGAGGCGGGAACGGCTAATATTTCCTCGCAATTAAAGTTACTATAGGAAAAGAGGAAGACCTCTTTGACCACCACTTTAACAAATCGAACTTTGAATTCCCTACTACAAATTCAAAGTATAATCAAAAGGAGATGTTAAATATGTATCAAGTTCAAGATAAGGGGATGCGCTCTCTCGAACGTTTTGGTATCCTCGCGTCATAAAAATTATCTAATGGTGCAAATACCGACGCCTCACTAAACGTACCAATATCACTAGTATGTTCAACATCGGGTGTAGAAATAGCGAACTAGATGAGCCTCTAAAACTATCACCAAATTTTATTGAATATTCTTTAAAAATATCATATAAACATGATTTAGCATTCTCTACTACAACACTTGAATGGGAGTGTCATGTTCTTTAATAGGAAACAAAGCATCATAATATATTCCTAACAATTCTTCTAAACCATCTAATCTTACTCTAGGATCTAATATTTTTGCAACTAAAAATACATTAGGAATATAAGTGAAATATTTTAACCATTTTAATCCCATTTGGGCAATAGTTGGTCCTATAGTAGCACAAGGCATGAGAGATCTAAAAAGTAGTGCAATTTTAACACAACGATCTACAACTAAAATTGATGTAGGATAATAAACACCGGATAATTCTTCGGTAGCATCTTTAAAAACCTTTAAAAGTTGACATAAATTAGAGCATGCATCCCATTGATTGGGAAATAAAACTATGCCACATTGTTGATCGGCAAAAATGAACATAAAGCTTTCTATATGCATAACTATCATTTATCATTTTATATGTAGAATTCCAACGAGTTGGCACATCGGCCGAGAATTTTCTTGGGTATAAACCATTTTCTTTACAATATCTCGCCCATTTTTTCAAAAAAAAAAGAAAATCTGTTTAAATATAAAAGTGCATCTCTAATAGGTGCAATTTCTTCTTTTAAAGTAGCTAAACCATCTTGAACACATAAATTAATAATATGACATATACAACGAACATGAAAAAATTTGCCACCAATAGAAGGTTCACAAATATTAATAAGTGATGGTAAACCGTATTAGCAGACTAGCATTATCAAATGAAATTGAAAAAATTTTTGTAACTAAACCATATTCTTGTAAAATAGTATGAATTTTATGAGAAATATTAATAAGCGGTATGTTCAACATTAAAATCTCTATATGCAATTAAACGTTTTTGCAAAGTCCATGAATCATCAACCCAATGACAAGTAATTCCCATAAAAAACTTCTTTGCCAATGATCACTCCATACATCCGAACAAATTGAAACTTTTGTTTGTAAATTAGCAAATGAGTTAATTAATTGAAACTTATATTCACAAACTGTTTTTTAATATCGCGAGTCAATGTAGAACGTGAAATTTTATTAATGGGTTAAAAGCACGCCTAGTATACCTTTCAAATTTTTTATTATCGGCAAAGGTAAAAGGAAGTGACATACCACTAACAAATAAAGTTGTCTCTTTTAAAGCATTTAAATCGGTATATTTAAATAAAGAAGAAGAAGACTCCATACCGTTGAAGAACCCGTGAATCCCGCGGTAGTTGTGTTTGAGCACGATCTAGCCCAACTTTATCCAGGATGCTTTTTGTTGAGGTGGTTCGTGAACGCCCCATAACCGCCCCTCCTCTAAACTTGTAGGAATTAGTGCAATAATTGCAAGTAACTTTGAAACCGCCGGTTGTAGGATCCGAAATTTTTTAAAATGAACCGAAAAAATCTCGGATCTAAGTGGCGAGCTCGGCGACTTTGAGTTTGAGTTGGCGATTGCGATTCCAGGTTGAGCCTCACCTTCTTGTTGCAAACTAGCAAAACAAGCTTCGATTTCATCTTCGCTCAAATCGAAAGCTTCATCAAAACGTGGTGGTGGTGGTGGTTGTTGCTCTGAGTAGGGACGCCAAACCTTTGCCCTTAGATTGATGGGAAGATCCTCCACGCCTCGACATTTTTTTAAAATAGCTAATGAAATTAAAAGTATGAAACTACTAAAACTTAAATTGAAACTTGAATTTAAACTTGAACAAGTTGAATATAGAGAATGTAGAGAATTGAGAGATTAGAAATTTGGTGTGAGGAAAAATGGATGAATTGGAAGGGGTATTTATAGGAAAAAATGAAATTCAAAAAAATAAAAATAAAAAAAAAACGGAAAACCGCTAGGTTTTAACCGAAACCGCGGTTTCGGTTAAACGGCGGTTTTCAACGGTCAAATGATCTTGACCGTTGATCATCAACGGTCAAATGATCTTGACCGTTAATTTTTTCAAATTTTGAATTTTCAAAAAAAAAAAAAGAGGTAAAACGCCGGTTTTAACCGAAACCGCCGGTTTACGGTTAAAACCGTGTTAACGGTCACAAAAGTGACCGTTTGAAATTTCAATTTCAATTTGAAATTTGAAATTCAAATTTCAATTTCAAATTGTAAAAAAAAAAAAAAAAAGAAAAAGAAAACCGCCTGGTTAAACCGGCGGTTTGAACCGGCGGTTGAACCGGCGGTTTGAGCCGGCGGTTGAACCGCCGGTTTAACCGGGCGGTTTTCGGTTTGAGAATTCCGAAGAACCTAACCTTAAAATTAAGGTTTACGGTTCCGGTTCGAACCGAAACGAACCGAACCGGGGTCAACGGTTCAAAACCGTTGACCACGGTTCAAACCGCTGTTCGCCGGTTCGGTTCGAACCGTTGGACATGTCTACTTGTATGTATGTTTTTTATTAGTCTGGTCAACTATTTCCAGTATACAATTTCAATATTTTTATTAGGCTGCTAATATAAAACCCCACAAATTTGTGTCATGAATTTTCTCCACAGTTGCATTGCAAATGCTGAGCTAGTGAGCTGAGAAAAGCCTGAAGACTAAACCAAGAAAACACAAACACCCTAAATATTATTCATTCTGTTGATTGAAAAATCCAAAGAAAAGGGTCACACCGTCACACTGTAATTGATTTTGGACCACGAAATTTGAGTTGGAGGAGAGCAAAAGCTGCAAGAAAGCAATTTGAGAAATCAAACGGACAAGATAGCGTTTTTTTCTGATTGCCCTAAAAATCTCTATCTGAAAAGCAAATAGAAAGCTGTGGCAAGATTTTATCGGTAAGTTAATTATTCAGCTTAAAATTTTAAGCTTTTTCCATCACCATGCAAGGCCCTTTGGACCTTTACTTCTTCGTTTTATTTCCCCCTTTTTTCTGAGGTTTTTTTGGTTTATCTGACGTGTATTTTGCCCAAGTTCGGTGTATTGGTGATGAGACATTTTACCCGTTTCTTCTCTTTCTGTCTGATCTGAGATCCTGTATTTAGGACAGTGTTATACTAGGTCTTTGATTTGTTTTCGAAAATATTAGAATGGATTAATGAAGAGTATGATTCTAATTTCTAGGAGGAAATGATTTGCTCTCCTGTTGATTTTTCATGTGGGTTTTAATTTTCAACTAATATTTCGCCACATTAATTGGGTTGCCGTTTACCATATTTGTGTTTCGACACATAGAATTACTTTTTAAACCCTCTCTCTTTATTTGGCCTGCTAGTTATGATCCCCTCTTCCCCTTTCCTTTTATCAAGATTTTTCAGTTGCAAAGACAAGGTTCTCTTACAATCTGGTAACATTTACTCACTTTTCTCTTACAGCTCTAACTATATTAATACATTTGTATTAGTGGTAAATGGTAATTATTGTCATAGGTTTGAGATTTTCAATTTTGGACATAATTCCTTGCTATTAGAGCTATTATTCACAATTGTTAGATAGCTCTCTATTTTCTTGCAATATGATTTTGATTAATCATGGTTTTACAAACATTAAATATGATGTTTATTTCAAAACAGGGTTCCTCAGTTTCATTCATCCTGTTCCATCCATGTCCTCTTGACGGGATCTTGTTCCTAAAAAGATGGAAAATTCATACGATTCACATAGCAACGGAAATATAACCGATCGAGGGCTACAGATTATCAGGCATTCTTACCAATCATCCGGAAGGTTTTCGTTGTCTTGGTTCGATATAAGAGTGTTCTATGTTAGAATTAGCAATTTCACGGTTGATTATTCGACCCCAGAATGTCTTACCTTAAACCACATCCCTTTAAGCCCAGACACAGTCCTTGAAGTAAATGGCATAAGATGCTCGATGGATTCCGAAGGAATCTCTTGCATTCTTCGAAGGGACAGGGTGGATAAGAAATCCGAAGAGGCTACTTTTGTCAGCACGGATAGCATAAGATTTACGGGCAGCGTAAAATTTGAGGTATTCGATAAAGAGGACCTTGTAATATCTGGGGTTTTAGAATTGTCAGGTAAAATCATGTTTTAGTTAGTCTGAATTTTTTTAGGTATGAAAGTTTTTTCATGTTTACATGTGAATTTTAGACTTGATACATTATAATGATATTTTCCAGTATTTCAGTAAATTAAAGACTGAAGTTTTTCTTATAGAAACTCGTTTTATCTTAGGGATAATTACAAAAGACCCCTGGAGGTTTGGGCTAATTACAAAAAACTCAGAGATGTTTCAAAATTACAAAAAAAAAAAAAAAAAAAAAACTCATGTTTGGTTCTGTCTTAAATTAAAAGGGGTAACTGTAATATTCTAGAAATTTCAGGGAGCGTTTTGAAATATTTTTTGCTTATGAAGGGAAAAACGTGAGACGGAATCAAACCTCAAGGGGTATTTTGCAATTATCAAAAACCTGTGGGTTTTGTTGTAATTAGCCCGAATCTCAAGGGGTGTTTTGTATTTATCCCTTTATCTTATTGTATAAAAAGAAAAGAAAGGAAAGACCCTTTTCTAATGTTCCAAATAGTTTTGTTAGATGGGTCGCTTAAAATGTGTGAAATAGTTTTAAGTGAAGAAGTAATATCTCACTAATGGGGCGTTACAGGTACCAATGGTTTTACTGCAGAATCGAATAATGTGGCCAAGAAGTGGAGCATGAATTGTGAATCAGTAATCAGTAGTGGTGTAGGATTTCTTAAAGGAAAACAAATAATGGGTGCTGAGTCTTTATCACCTACAATTGAAGTTTATGTCGCTGGTTGCTTTTCGGGGACTCCAATTATATTAACCAAGACGTTGCAAGTTTATAACCGCAAGAAGCCTAAAAAGGGTATGCTAGATGCGATTCCAGAGTATGATTCTTCTGAATCCCATGAAGAAGTTGCATCTGGGCATGATCTGCAGGTAATGTAGTTTGATTAATGTTCTTGTTCTTGAAATAAACGATTGTCTTGCATTCATTTCATTGTCCTAGTGCTTTTTTGGTTATGTTGGCCTTAATGAGAGGAAAGCTATTTTGTAATAAATTTTGCTCTCCTTAGAGATCTTAGAAAGCATCAAAGCACATTGCTAGATCATGGAAAACTATTTACGATTGAGTTATTGGTATTCAGTCCCTTTCACATTGAAGTCCACCTCTTTAAATCTAGAGGCTATAACTAGGTTAAATAAGTAAGGGATAATTACAAAACCTGCCCCTGAGGTTTGGGGTAATTACGATAGAAACCCAGAGAATTTTCAAAATTACAAAAAACCCATTGAGGTTTGATTCGTCTTACGTTTTCCCAGTTCATAAGAAAAAAATTCAAAAGCCTCTTTTACATTTATAGAAATATTACAATTAACCCCTTAAAATTAAGGCAGAATCAAACCTCAGGGGTAGTTTTTGCAATTTTGAAACTTCTCTGGTTTTTTTTTGTAATTACCTCAAACCTCAGGGGTAGTTATTATAATTATCCCAATAAATAACAAAGAAACAGAGTAAAGTTCGATATGTCATAGCTATTTCTACTCTGCACTTTTGATCCCACGATTATGTTGGTTCCAAGTGATTAATCACTCTTCCTCACTTCAATTGTCCGATAATTCAAGTTTGCTACTCCTTGGAACGAAAGATCATGGGTAATCTACATCCCTATGATTGTTGCCTACCTTTTCTCGAGAAGCATTTCTCTTTGCAAAAAGGAACATTTCCATTGTGATTGATTTGTTAGAAAATATTCATATGTAAACACCTTGGAGAGAATTAGGTATACTAGAAATTGTCGATCCACATTTCTTGGATTAAGGTCATTACCCGCTTTGAACCAATCCCGATCGTACTTTTGGGAGTCCATACGCGTCGAGCGAATCATAAACACTTTGCTCACCTTTGGGAGTGTTTGCAATCACTAAGAAAAGTGTTGCTCAACTTTTGGGAAAAATAATCACTTTTTACTGTTTGTATGTGCCAACTTATACTTCGATTTTGCTTCATGTAATCGAATTTAAAAGCGGGTGCTTTAGATTTTGCTTCTAATTTTGGTTTGAATTGTACAAACAAATAAGCACTTTTACAACTTTTTCACCATACACTCTCAACTTTTGATGCTCAACTTCCGATTCTACTTTCAAACACCACCAACTTCTGTGTCTCAACTATTTATACTTCTGCTACAGTAAATCACTTCTTCCGAAAGCAGAATTTTTTTCAAACACTCCCAGAAAGTCTTTTTGGGAGAAACGAAATCCAAATTAAAATCCAATCGTGTCATAGTTCCAAAAGCCGACTCATTTCCAACGTCTCCATGGATAATATACTTAAATTTTATGAATATTTCAAGTTTGCTACTCCTTGAAACAAATCATAAGCATAAGTCCACTATGGTTGCTGCATGCTTCCTCTCAAGAAACATGTTTGTTTGCAACAAAAGGCCAATTTCCATTGGGATTAAATCTTAGGCAACTACCAGCAGAATCTTATCCTTGACATGTCATGGGGCATGGGCAGGCACAGATATTAAAGAGATAAGTTATATATCTTCCTTTGTGTTTTCCTTTTGTTATCCATATCCTGCTGGAAAACTGACATGCATGAGTCCCATTGTGACAGAAACTAGGTAGGTGATCTTGGATTGAGGGGCCCACTATGGCACTTGGGCTCATTTGCCACTTTTTCCAGGCCTTATCCTCTTCACAAGATAGGCTATGTCCATAACTCAGTTCTCATAAGGAATTCATATAATTTCTCACATGTGATTTCCAACTAAATAACTTAATAGGACCCATTGAATCTTGTGTTGAAATGCTGAGATTCTGCTTTATATCTTGGAGAGAAGCACGATATCTTCGGGTTTATGACCATAGTTCAGTAATGCTGATTGTTCAATCTCTCTGATAAGATAACTTAACTTTGATATATCATTCTCCTTTGCATTGTTTCAAAAGTATATGAACATGTTTAGAGCCAAATATCATGTTGCGTTTTGTTGTTCCTTGTAACTGGATAGTTAGGAAGTCGATGAATACCAATAGTTTTTTTCTTATATGTGAAACAAGTGTGTGTAATGCACTAATGCATGACAGTGCTTGGTAGAAGAAATTATTATCTTTAGCATACAGCAAAAGTTTGTGTCTAGTACATTCATTTGCACTCTTGAAATTATATTGCTTCATATTTTTTGGGGATAACTAAAAAAAAAAAAAAAGTGATGGTTGGGCTAATTACAAAAAAAGCCCTGAGATGTTCAAAAATCACAAATAAAAAACAGGCTTGATTATGCCTTAAATTTAAGGGGGTAATTGTAATATTTCTTTAAATATCAGGGGTTTCTAAATGTTTTTTTGCTTATGAATGGAAAAAATGTAAGAGACGGAATGAAACCTCAAGGGGTTTACAATTTTCAAAAACATGTTGGTGTTTTTGCAATTAGCCCAAACCTCATGGGTTTTTTTTTGTTTTTTTTTTTGTAATTATCCCTATTTTATGTATTGCATGTTAATCATGCCAGGTGTTCTGATTTTCTTGGCCAAACTCTAAACATGTAGTGCTCTCTTCATCCAAAGATTCCACTCTGCATCTTTCTTTTCCATAGACCTTCCGTCGATTGAATGCACAAATAACATTTTTGTGACATGAAAAGTATATTATGGCTGACAGCCAATGTCATGAAACCATGCTTGCTTTCAAAATAAGTCGAAAGTGACTGCTTATAAATGGGCATCATGTTCTGCATTTTATTACCACCTTGTTTGTCCTATTTCAAAGGGTGTACCGAATGCACTACGCAATTATAACTGAAACCGAGGGTAGGGTCATATATATTCGGCATTATAACTGAAACCAAGGGGGATATTTCATGAATCATAATGAAGCCCTCGAAAGCCATAACATGGAGCAACTATAGTGCTGCTCCGACTTACTTACTAAAAAATTGAAAAATATATTAATAAATCAAAAACTCGCATGGGAATTTACTGGGAATTTACTTAGGCGTGTAACACATAATAAGCCAAAGGTTTAAATAAAAGAAGTTATTCTATTGTGATGTTTACATTGTAGGATTAGTTTATGGCATGTATCGCGTATATACGGCACATTTTGGTGGTGTTAGTATGTATTCCTTATTCAGTTAACAAGTGCTTTGTGCGCTTAAAGATCTTGTATTTGGCCTGTTGTTTTCTTTGTGTTATAGCATTCAGCTTCTATTTGCAAACACTATTTTCATGATTACAAAAAAGTCCCATTAGGTTTGATTATGTCTTAAATTTTAGGGAATAACTATAATATTTATATAAATATCAAGGGGGATGAATTTTTTTGCTTATGATGAGGAAATGTAAGATACAAATGAAACTCAAGGGGTGTTTTGCAATTTTCAAAAACTTCTGAGATTTTCTGTAATTAGCCCGAACCTCGGGCGGTTTTTTTGTAGTTATCCCTAAACGAATCTCATATTTCATCTGTGCTTTGCCATGATATAAAATAAAAATAACAGACATCTGATGAGAGATTCCCCTTTTACATTTCCAGGTTGCAGATTACAAAATTTACAAACCAGAAAGTGAGGAAGAAGACTATGATAGCTTGTACTGGAGACGGACAGAGTATATCGAAGGTGAAGACGGGGAGCTTTCTTGGTTCAACGCTGGGGTTAGAGTGGGCGTTGGGATAGGCCTCGGCATTTGCCTCGGGATTGGAATTGGAGTTGGTTTGCTGGTTCGGACTTACCAGACCACCACACGGACCATTAAGAGAAGGCTTGTCTAGTTCGTCGTATCACATCATCCTTGTCTCGTCCCGATTTAGAGGCTAACATTACTTGGTTGGTAGTAAGTTTCATGTTTTTCGACGTTCTGACTCGATTCATGAAGAAAAAAAATGAAAAAACGAAATGAAAATAGAAGTATTTCGTGGACGATAGTTTTTGTGCAATTTATTGTTTAAAAGAGTGCGGAGTGATAGAAAATAGTCGCAATCTGTGCAGAAACATTTTTGATGTTATCACTCTGTAAATAACATGTTTTTCATCTGATCAAGGTGAATACCGGCTTGGATGCTTTATGATACTGATGGTTCATGGTTGTCATTTTTACCAGAGTCTGCTTGAAGTTTAGATTTTTGACAATTTGTAATCATTCTCTGATCATCATATGGTCCTATTAGGTAAACTCGAAACTGGTTACTAATTGCCACATTACAATTGTTGTCAAGAATTTAATAATACTTAGGCATAATTACAAAAAATACCCATGAAGTTTAGCCTAATTACAAAAAGTTCCAGTTTATCTTTCAAATATTTACAAATATCCCATTGAGGTTTGTACTATTTACCTAATAATTACCCCATGAGGTCTATTGGTTGCATATTTTTGTAAGCTATGTAAAATATTAGGCTGGATAATGGATATCAAGGTAATATTTGTAATTATATATAAGTATTATGGTTTATTACAAAACTGCCTCCGAAATTTAGTCTAATTACAAAAAAACCTAGTTATGTTTCAAAACTACAAATAGTCAATAGACGCATGTTTCTATATTACATATTGTATCCTCGAGGAAGTAATTTGTAGTTTAAATGCAAACTTTAAAAAGTATCTGAATTTTTAATAATTACTAATTTCACTAGTTTTTGTATGATCCATCCCCTTCAGCCACAAATGCATAAGGGAGATAGGCCATACGAACAAGGAAAACGAAAAACAATACGAAAATACTGCTTGGACTGATCATTAACCTTTCTCATAATTACGAAAAAAGAAACACGAGATGGGATTAAACTTCGGCATTTTCATAAAATACAGTACCCATATATCGTGGGTACAAATTTGGTTAGTTTAAGTCTAGTGAAATTCTAGACTACATTCCAAATAGAGCCTAAGCACAGTTTTAGTTTGTGATGCTGTTATTATGAATTTCACCATCACATACATACAACTCAGGAGAGTGGTGGAGCAAGGCACTCAGGCTCTGGAGCCACCTCGGCTCCTCCAAACCCATTAGACTGGTGCTTGTCGAAACCCCACAGCTTAGCAGATTTCACATCATCCTGTGCCATTTGCCTAGAGAACTCCTCGTGGTCGTACTGCAGTGTGGCTTTGCCTCCAAACTCAGTCGGGAGATTGTCTACGTCAAAATAGGACCTCATGAGTTCTACACTATCCTTGTTCTTTGGATAAACGAATTTCACCTTCTGGAATGTTTTCGGGTCCAAAAAGTATTTAACCACCTGCAAAATACAAAAGCAACATATTGTCCAAAAATGTTTAAAACACACACAAAAACACCGAAATGGCAAAGAAAATGCAACGATGCCTGGTAATACAAGCACTTCGTGAAAACAGTTTATGGGATCACTGCAAAAACTACCCATGAAGTTTAGTCTAGTTATAGAAAAATCCAGTTATGTCTCAAGATTACAAATACCCCCACAGGGCATTACAAACACCCCTACCCTCCTCTTGAGTGTGTAATTGGTAAAATCGAAACAAATATCAAAGGGCTATTTGTAATTTTGATACATGATTGAGTTTTTGTAATTAGAATGAACATCAAAGGTATTTTTCATAATTCTCCCATTAAAAGAGAATGAAAATACAAGCATGCAGTCCTTGCTTGGAATAAAATGGCATACAGTGAACTCCAAGACAGGTCATTCATTAATTAACCAATGCAAACACAATTAAGCACAAACAACATATAGAAAGAAATGTGATGTTGGGGATTAAGTAAAGCATACCCTCCAAAATGCTTCAAATATGCGTGGGGGCTATACAGAAACGCTACGGCTAGTCTCTCAGGGTAATGATTTTGTAGTATATTGACAGTATCTCTTGCAGATTTGATGGGGACATTGGTGCTTAGAGACCATCCTGAGAAGTCTATTAACCATGCCATCTGTTCTTGTCCTTCTGGAAGATTAAGGATGGCATTCTCGATGAGATACACCAGATGTTTAATCTGGTTATCCATTGATGTCGTATTCTGAAAATGTCCAGCAGCACAATTTTTTCAGCCCTTTTTTATTTAAGAGAGGAAAAAGTGAAAATCAAATAGCTTATAGATCCTTTTCTGATACCTGCATTCCTGGTCTTAGTATAAGAACGGTCCTACCATGACGATCATGAAAGTTTGCTCTGTAAACTTTCCCAGTCTCGCCTTCAATTGCAACTTCATGCTAGTAAAGATCATTGTATATATGTACAGTTAATTTAAGTTGATAAACCACCTTGATATGAAACAGACTAAATGCACTAGTATTGTGAACATCAGCATAACACTAGCAAACAGATAGTTATACAAAAAAGAAAGGGATAATTAAAAAAACTGAGGTTCGGGCTAATTACAAAAAATTCCAGAGATTTTTGAAAATTGCAAAAGACCCCTTGAGTTTTGATTCCTTCTTACAATTTCCCCCTTCATAAGCAAAAACATTTCAAAACCCCTCCTAATTTTCTAAAAATATTACAGTTACGCCATTAAATTTAAGATAGAATCAAACCTGAGGGGGCTAATTTCGAAACATCTCTTGATTTTTTTGTAATTAGCCCAATCCTCAAGGGTGTTTTTGTAATTTTTCCTAAAATGAATTTTGTCTCTCTTACCCAACGGATTTCTTCAGGTTTATAGCTTGACCTCCATCTTAGTGTCTCTTCCAACATCTTCTTCGATTTGTCTACATTCCAGTTCCGAGCTTCGAGATATCTCTTCAAACAGGCATCAGTGCAATACTGCAGACTGCGACCGTACAATGGTCCTAGAGAAGCTTTAAGCTCGTTGAACTGCAAGAGAAAAAAAATTAAATAAAAGAAAAAAAGAAAAATCTATCAGACGATCTTCAAGCATGTAATTAGAGAACAAGCAGGATGATGTAAATTTTATTTGTTGTCAATTACATACTAAATTAATCGCACATTTTATGACATGAAGAATTATGGAGGGATTCATTCACACAAATGATTTCCCAAAATTGCAAAACATTAATGAGTTTTGCAAGAAACATAGTAATCAGAGACTGCAGTGTTCACGCACAACAACTGAAATAAAATCATCATCTACTTCCTTTTCAGCTACTTCAACCAGGAGCTTTGTAATCAATTGATATGCAAATATTATTTCAAGAAACAAAAATATTAATATTACCTTGCGCTCCTTCTGCAGCTCAACACTCTCACCATCGCGAAGGATTACTCTTGCGGAAAAACATGATGCTGCCTAGTGTTACTGTCGATAGCAACTGAGCTTATCAATCACTACAAAAATTGCATGAAGCCATTTTAGTACGAATCAACTTCTCCAAAGAATAGGAAAGCAGGTAAACACAGAGAAATGTCATACAGCACCCAAGATCAAACATATAACAGACATATTATGCCACGTACGACTATGTCAACTTAAGAGTGTCCTGCTCTTATAATTCAAAGCTGTTAAATCTGTGCTCAACAACCTCACAGAAGACGAATCAGTTTTTCTTTTCTAATTTAACAAGGTAAATGATCAAATTTGTTATCGATTTTTCAACATTAGCAGTTCCACAGTACGCTAATTTTCGGCAAACCTTTAGGCAACTCTTTTATGTTAAACTATACTGAAACATGGCAAATTCATCGACTTGAATATCTTTAGATGAGCCAATATCAGGTACAGTGACATGTATTTAACCTCTAATATACCCCAGCTCTAGCTGCAATAAGCTTAATGCAAGGAGATAGGTGCAAACCCATAACCCCACCCCATTCAAAACATACTTCCTACCACAATTCAAGCACACAGATACACCAGAAAGACACAAAAGATGAAAATGAGTCATAAGTCAACTCAGGTCTGATAACAGACATATAAGTATATAAACACACAAATACACACACATACACCACGGCATACCAACTAAATGTATTTTATGTTATATATTTCAATGCGATTAGTAATCTTTTTCCCCTTCTTGGTGGGGTTCTGCGGATGGGGATGGCTGATCTCATTCCAAAATTAAAATGCAAAACAAAACTATTTTGATGCCTGTTTTTGACTGAAGTTCCATGATTTGTACTTTGTAGCGTTTAGTCCTAAAATGAGAACTTTCAATTTCTGTAACCTACGTTCCTTGAAAGTATAAGATTGCTGATCAAAAATCACCGAAAGATCAAAACTTTGACTTTCACACAAGGCACAAAAACTCAAGTGCCGGCTATAACTTTAGTCAAAATTTCACCGTATCAGTAGTCAACCACCCAAAAAATATAGAAAAACGAAAGAAATACGATCGGTCAATCAAGATCCAAAACCCAGAAACCACACCCAAGCAGATGAAAAAACAAAGTCGCAGCCAGGAAAGTAATATCTCACTCCCCAAATTCATAAGACAGAATACAATTGAAACCAGAATATCAGATTCATACTTAGAATGAAACAAAAACGACAGAAAAAAAAAAAAGCACAAAGTAATCAAGCGTCAACTCACCCACAGAGAAATAGAGATTTGAGACAGAGAGATTTTGCCTCTTCTAATCTTCAGGAAAATGTCATGCAAACTTTCCCAAAACCAGTTATACAACACCGAACTACGCTCTCTCTCTCTTTCTCTTTTCTCTCTCACACGCACTGGGTGTGAATGAGCTCTCAATAGAGTGTGAAACTCTGAACTGTATATTCATATATATTGTGTGTACTGTGTGTGAGAGAGAAATAATTACTGTAATTTGGTAAATAATGTGTGAGGGCACAATCAGATATTTTTACTTTATGTTCTAGAAAGTCTATAACAAATAGATGCACGGTGCCGCATACTATTATATATTTAGGGATTGTCAATCTTTCGTGGGGATTTCATATTTAACAAATCACAGCCATATCTTGACCATTCGATCAGATATTCCTGAAAAAATATTGCCACGTGTTGGTAAATCTACTATTAGAGGTCCTGTCAATGTAACAGATCTCTACCGTCTTATACCTGAGCTCTACACGTGGCAAGTTCTCCAAAGGAACGGCCCCGTTTGCTTGCAATTATTCATTTTGACGTAGTCGCATATATAATTAAGGAACAATTGAAACCATAGGAAATGAAAATCAATGATATTTATTGAAAGAAATTGCAAAAAGTATTTTCTTGTGATCTATTGTTAAATGGGGAAAAATATGTTGATGGGATTATGAAATGCTAAGTAAAAGATTCAATAATCAAATCAAATAAATACCATTTTTTACAAGAACACTAAAGACCAATGTTTTAAACCCGAACCGGACATCAAACCTGGGATTAATATCCGGGTTATTAGTCAGTTGGTTGAGTTCAACGGGTTAAACCATTTTAAAAAATCGGTTGATCCATATACATACACATATATATGCACAAATGTCAAAAATAAATACAAGCATAAATGTAAAAAAATTCAAATACAAATCAAAACAAAAACAAGTTTAATAAATTATAATATTCAAATATATGTATAAATCGAATATAATGAAAAGTTATATGTAAATTTACCTAATATTTTTTCGTTTGTAATAAAATAAAAAAATTCTTAAAATAAAATTGAACCAAGGTTAACCAAATTTACCGATTTTTGGGTTTTTACCGGGTTTGACCCAGGTAGCAAACGGTTTTTAGAACCGGACCGCATGTGACTGGTTCCCGCTTAAACTGGGCCGAATCGGCGATCTGGTCCAAGTTTCAAAACATTTCTAAAGACATCTTATTCAAAGGGATAGTCAATCGGTTCGTCTACCTCTAGCTCAATTTTTTTTCCTAGCCCAACTACTTTTGTCCCTTAAAAAATATATAATTTTGTTTTTTTTTTTCCTTAGAGAAAATGGCATAAAAAATTGGAGTGCGTCAGGCCATGTAGAGCCTCCCTTAGTTCCGGCCTGGATCTTATTATCAAATTTTTGAAATTATAAACCATAGAAATAGGTATAAAAATAAAATCAAACTAATTCCTGGAAGTCAATTATGTGTTCCACAAACAATTGGAAACTTTAAGTCAATATCAACTCAAAAACTTTCCCAACTTTTTCTAGAACGCATCTTTCCTAAGCACTAAAGTCCATCCATGCGTTTACATATTCACCCAAGGACATTCACCTAAGGCTCCCAATGAATATGAGTCGGTTTCCATTTTCGTTAAGTTGGAAAAATCTTTTAACCAAACATACAATTGTTTATAAAAATTTTCAAAACATATATTATTTTTTCACTTTCACATTTTCTTATTTTTCTTCTTACCAATCACATCCGGCATTTTTTTGGAAAAAAATTAATCATTATTCACATTCTCCCACAAATTTCACTATTCACTTCACTCACACATTTCTAACTACTAATCATATCAAATCATTATTTTACTATATTTAAACAAACCAATTTTCATCATTACTTTTCCATCTCACATTCAATTATGCTCTCAAAATTTATCGTTTTTCTTCCACATTTTTTTTTACCACTATTCTCTACCAAAAGGAAATTTTTTTAAAATAAAACCATATCCATCGCTAATTTCTTCCCCCACTTTTACTATCACAAGCGATTTTCTATTTTGTACTGTGGTTAAAAAGTTTGTAATGTCCCCATAATTTCATAAAGTGAAAATATATTTATGGTAAAAATAATTTTTTATTTAAAATAAAATATTAGTTTAGAACATTAGAAAAACCAAATAGAAGTCGAATAAAGAAACTACGTACTACTTTTCTTGTTCTTTTTTTCTTGGATCGAAATTTCTATTTGGACTTGACCTATTAATATATTTGTTGCCCATTAAGATTTTCGTCAAGTGACATAGATTGAGACTACAATATAGTCAAAAGCTTTTAAAGTGTTGCATTCAAATTTTATTGTGTATATTAAGTTTACAAGTGGCATTGGTTGAAAATTCTTTATTTATGCACTAATGTTATGTCTTCTTCTTTTTTGAATGATGTACTAATTATATATTGTAAATTTAAAAGTCATAATTAAAGATGAAAAGATATCGAAAATATTTGATACGTAGATATTCAGAAGATAAGATTTCGATATATTGTAATGGTAAAGATATATCTTTTGTCACATGTGACAAAGATCTTTGAAGATCATAAAATTCAAATACAGCATATATATCTATATTTTTGAAGTATAAATTGTTTCTTCTGAAAATATAGTACTCCTACTAATTAATAACAACTATTTCAAACGTTAGAATCTGGTTAACCAAGGGCCAAAGGGTAAATATTGTTGGCATGCCTTTTATTTTAAAATCTACAGGGAAGTAGTTTTTGAGATTAAATAAAAATGTGAGCAAAATATGAAAAAAACAAACACAAGAATTAAGATCCCCATGGATCGATGACTTTGGGACAGTTGTTTCAAAATAAGATATGGGATTAACTAGGTCAATGTTGATGGCCTAATTTGTCATCAACTATTCTTGATTTGACATTTTAAAGAATTCTCTACAAATCATTATTGCCATTTAAAAGACTATTTTACCTAATCTTGTTATTTGTTAGGCAGGTGTATGTACGGGATGAGACGGTTGAGAGATTCGGAAATTTAGAATCGTAGAAGTTTGGAGATTCTAAAAATAAATCTCCAAAATCGAACCATAGAAAAATTCTCATCCGGAACCGTATCGAAAGTTCGGAACGGTTCGGGATGGAGATTCGATTCTAGTGGGACATGACGGTATGGTTTGGTTCGGAATGGAGATTCGTAGATTAGACATAAATAAAACATACAAATTTGAAAAAAAGAAAATGAAAAAAAGAAATCAATATAAAAATCACCAAATGGATATACTTCTATAGTTCTAGTATCTTTTTAGTGTAGTCTCAAAATTAATACTAAAACCATAATAGGTAACACCAATCCTAAATTTTAAACTTAATAACCACTATAATACAATAATAGTCTATTATTTGGGCAATTGCCCTTCTATTGACTTAGAATAACTATAATTAACCAATAATTTTGATAAAACTAACATGAAATAAAAATTTGTAAAAAATTTATAATCTCAATATTTCCTACTTAACAACTTAACATAATCTGTATATTATATTTATAATTTATGTGATGTTGTAAAAGAATTAAAAATATGATCTTTTTTATATTGTTATAATATGGTAGTATTACTTGTTTCTCTTTTAAGTGCAATTTACTAATCATTTAACTAATTTTAATTTCAAATAATTTACTCTATTATTAATACTAATTTTTTAAAATTCATAATAGTTGCAGATATTATGGGTTTTTTAAATGTGTTTTATATTTAATTTACTTTCAAATAGTTTTTTGATAACTCAATATCAAAATATAAATAAAATAGAAATAATATATATGTATTTATATAAAATCTTTAAAATTGGTTCTAGCTTCGGGTCCTCGGTTCGGAGAGGTTCAGTATGGTTCTCAGTATGGGTATTTAAAAATCTTTAACCGCACTGCAGGAAATATTTTCGGGACAGTGAGGTTCGGGGAAAGTCAAAAAGCCAACGGATATTTTCGGTTCGGTTTTGATAATCTCCAAATCCCGTGCACAATCCTATTGTTAGGTAATCAAAAAGTTCAAAATAATGAACCACTTTAATTAGCCGGTAAATTAATATGCTCTTTTTTCTCTTTGATTTCCAATTTTGTTCACTAAAATTAATTCTAGAGAAAATTAAAACAAGATGCATAAAAGGTGGAAAAAAACAAAAACAAAATAATAAAAGCCACAAGAAGTTGCCAAAATTGAATAGTGGAGTTCGGAAAAAAGTTGGGGTCCCCATGCCCATTACACTTCCAAGAAAATGCTAACCAAAGTGGTCTTGAGTCATCCATCTCCACAAAAAGTCAAGAGACCACAGATAGACTAAAGTTGGGATTTCTTGAAATTTTTTGTTTTTGGAGCTTGGACCAAGAAAACATAATTATAGTACTAAAAAAACATTATTTTATTAAATATTTCAAATTAGATTTCATTAAGAAATTAAATCATTTTGGAAATTATTAAATGCATCCTAGTTGTCAATAAAATAAATCAGTACAACATCCTGAGAACTAATTATGGAAATTTATTGCTAATAGTATTATGTATCTAATACACTTTCTCGCATTTTAGACGTTTTCAAGGGGCATCAAATTCAACTAAGAGAAAATAGACAAAAAGGAGAGCATATTCCTTTATGCTTCGGCCGTGTGGAACTATAAAGCGTTCTTTAAAATGGCCTATTAATTAAGTCTGCCTATTCGATACATTTTTTCGTTTTGTTTTCTCTGGCTACTACAAAATTGTAAATATATTTATAAGGCAAAAACTTGCGTGAGACGCCTCACTCGCGGATTTAGATCCGTGAGATTTTGTTCACTCAAAGAAGTTTTAAAGGTTTTTTTTGATTTTATTTTTCTTAGGGTTTATATTTGTTTTTTTGGGGTTTATTTTGTTTTTTGGGGTTATTTTTAATTGATTTTGGGTTTTTAGGATTTTTAGTTTTTTTTAGGGTTTATTTTTTATTTTTTGGGTTTATTTTTGTTTTTTGGATTTATTCTTCGTGGTTCATGTTTTTAGGGTTTATTTTTGTTTCTTCATGGTTCATTATTATTTTTAAATTTATTTTCATGGTTCATGTTGTCAAGACGGATTTTTAGGAGGTCCGTCTCACGAATTTAGATCGAGTGAGACCGTCTCACAAGAGACTTGCTCTATTTATAAAGTTCAAAACATGTACCAAAAACTAAACTTATTTTTATTTTGATTATTCTCACACATTGTGGTATATGATGTGCGTCCTTATAAACTGTCTTCAAGAGAAGCCTTGTATTTAGTTAAAAAATTGAATTGGTAAGATGCTAATCTCTTTCATTTTTTTAAACAACATATAAACTAATAAGTAATAAATACATACCTCTAAGATGTTTTAAATTAAGGGAATTGATTGTAATTTCAGTTGGTTTGAGCGTTTTCAGAAACTGCACTATGACCCGAGATCAAATCCCACCCGTCCCACCCTATCGGACTTTGTAATTGTACTAAAAAAAAAAGATGTTTTAAATTAAAAAGAAATATAGGTGTTTAAAGGAAAGTAGTATTTCTTCTCTTTTCTAGTACTTTTACTTTTATTAGAAGATACATTGGATTATTTTATTGTAGAAAGGTGCTTTAACTTTTAATTCATGAATTAAAATAAATATATGTTTAAAATAGTATTTTGTATCTTAGACAATTGTTGGGGATATTTCATAGAAAAATGAGGCTCAAATTAGACTCTCGCACCAAGTCACCAACAATTAATGGTATATCTGAGCCAACTAGCAGTATATTATCTAGAGGTCGGCATTCCTATATGCTCAATGCCTCATGCTTAATAACTACTAACCAAAAATTTAGAAATCGATAGCACAATTAATTTGCAGACAAATTAAATAGGCAATTAAATTGTTACACTTTGTAGAAATATATATTAACTATGAATTGTATGATTTTTAATATTATTTTGAAATTTTATTTAATTTAATTCTCCAAAATAACATCTATTTTGTTGATCAATCAAAATATGTCAATATCTGCAACGTTTTAGTAATTCAAAACCTGCGAATTTTAGTGTCAAATTTTAAATGTAATGCAGTAAACATGAATGTTAAACGAACCAGTTCATCAAATAGTCATAGTAAGAGCTAGCTCGTATCTTGCAAGTGTAAATAGGTATGATCTTAACTTTCAAACTAAAATATTCAAGAAGTTTACGACACTTAACGCAATAATAAGAGGCAATATTAAGATGCATATTCAAGTTACGGAATCAACCTTACATTTCAGTGGTAGAAGCTTGTATTGTTAGGGCGATTAACCGGGATTTGATCATATAATCATTGTGTGTTCCATCCCTCCTATCTCCACTGTACTCCAAAAAAAAAAAAAATCAAGATTCACTAAATTATTAAGTTTCGTTGGGCATTCTGATGCTAAATTTTACTAAGCACTTATAACATTATTAAAAATTAAACTAGTTTGCCTTCGGACACAACTCGATCGTCTAACCAATCCAAAATAAGTGTTTGAAAGTGGTAAGATGGGGTTCGAATCTCGGGGTCGGTGAGGTCTAGAGGTTGTTCCGTAGTTATAAGTTATGTATTATCAAAAAGGGTATAAAAAAAAAATCTAAGTCACTTTTATGAGGAAATCAAAATATAACTAAACTCTTAAATCAACGTTGTTGGAAACTGGATGAAATCTTCTATTTATCTCTACACAAAGATGTAGAATCTTAAAATTTTAGAATATAATTTGAAAAGTTAATTTGGAATCTTAACGATTAATATAGTGAAACTATTATTGTTGAAATCATAAGGCATGTTAATAAGAATATTGAACCAATGCTAATTCTGGTGGAAGGATACTGGAATTTGAAGTTGGTAGATTTGAAAGTCAGTTTTACATTGGGTGTATTTATCATATTAAGTTTGAAACACAACTTTTTGTCTTATTTATTACTAATATATATTGAGGAAGAAATTCTCATACTTTTAGTATTGACTCAACTGGATGAGTTTGATATTATAAAAGAAAGTCGAGCACAATTTAAGATGCCTAAATTATATAAATAGGCAAGTAAAATATAGTAACTGATGTATTGTTTATTTGTAATTTTGACACTAGAATTGATGTAATTTATTGCCAACTCAAGTTTTCGAGTATTTTAATTTTGTAGTTTTTATTTTACTAAATTAAGGTAGCTTCCCATTTATTTGGAAAATAATTGTTTGTTAAAAGATATATTACATTTATGAAAATATTGTTATTATGTGAATTAAAATAAAGGATTATATATATATATATTATTTATATAGTGAGAGGGTTATATGAGACCACCTTATAGGGTAAGTCATGAAGGGACCAATCCTACCACATATCTAGATTTTTCATGGTTGTGATTTTAGAGCTAAAAATTGATTAAATGTTGGTAATTAGAGAAAGGGGTAAATTAGTTATCCTACAAAATTACCCAATATTCATGGGATTCATTGTTTCACATTATGATCACACAATCTATCAAAATCTCACATCAAATTCAACATGAACAAATTTCATCTTCCTTAATCATCCTCCTCCTTCAACTCATTAACATCCTTCTTCTTCAACGCACTATTGTGTGAAAAAAGTTGCAGCATAATTTGCCATAGTAATTCTTTAGAGAGCTTGACTTGATTCAAGTTTGCTTATGAAGATGTAATTTGTTGCTTGTGTAGATGTGTCGTTGTGTTTTTATATACCATTAACTACATAAGCAAGTCATAAGCAACAAATTCATACTACATAAGCAACAATCCTATACTACATAAGCAACAAATATACACTACGTATGCACCACGAATACATTAGCTACATAAGCAAGTCATAGCAACAAACACATACTACATAAGCAACAAAGTTTATACTACATAAGCAACGAATATACACTACGTATGCACCACTTGCGGATACACTAACTACATCGCCAAAGTCATAAGCAACAAACTCATACTACATAAGCAACAAGTCTATATTAGATAAGCAACAAATTTACACTATGTATGCACCACGAATACATTAACTACATAAGCAAGTCATAAGCAACAAACCCATACTACATAAGCGATAAGCATATACTATATAAGCAACGAATATACACTACACATGCATCATAGATACATTAACTACATAAGCAACAACCCTATACTACATAAGCAACAGAGAAATGTTTTTGAAAGCAAACGCTTATTTGGAGAGAGAGTATGCGTGAAGAGTGGGTGCAATCGCGTGAAAGAGGGAATGAAATCTTAGTAATCGATTCTAAAGTGCCAAATTACCACCCTACCCTTTTTAATCATTGAAACAAATAAATAAACATAAAAAGCCCTAAAAACGGACCACCCAAAATTGTTGATCTATTGTTAGGATGTGTCACCATGGACTCACCCCAGTAGGAGGACCTATTTGATCCATATCTTATATATATATATATATATATATATATTGTTGGAAATTGGTTTGAGAAGTAATTGTTTGATACCTAACTTTGACCAATTTTTTAGTGACTAATTATTTAATTTGGAGGAATTAAATATTAAATTAATATTCTACGTTTTGAGTAGATGAGTGTGGTATATTTAACTTCTTAAAACCATTTTGTGGTGAGTGAGAAATAAAATCTACAAGCTAGTCACTTGAAAATGGGATAATAGATGATGGGAAGGTGAAAAGACACCATCCCACATGAGAATAAAATATTAATGTTATTCAATATATAAGTAAGTGGGTGTAAGAGTGTACAAGATGAAATAACTATAGTGCATATTCAATATATAAAAATACGGTTGATTGTATTTTTATAGGATATGCATACAACGAGAGTGCATATCGGTTCTTGGTACACAAGTCGAAAAATCCAAATATTTCTCAAGGTACCATAATTGAATCAAGAAATGCAATATTTCTGAAAATGTATATCCTTGTAAAGAAAGGGTTGAAATAAGTTCTAACAAAAGAACTTATGAGAAAGCAAGTAGTTCTTCACAAGGGAGTGAAGAACCAAGACGAAGTAAAAGGACTAAAATCGCTACGTCATTTGGTCTTGATTTTGTCACTTACTTGTTAGACGGTGAGGCAAGTCCGATTAAAGAGGTTTGTCTAGTCCGGATGCTCCGCTCCGGAAAGAAGCCATCAATAGTGAAATAGAAACCATTTTACATAATCATACATGGGAGTTGGTTGATCTCCCCGCAGTAGTAAGTCTTTAGGGTGTAAATGGATATTAAAAAAGAAATATAAGACAGATGGACCTATTGATAAATATAAAGCCAGGTTAGTGGCTAAAGGCTTCAAACAAAAAGAAGAAAGTGATTTCTTTGACACATATTCACTGTAACAAGAATTGCATCCATTCGAGTGCTTATTGCGATTCTTTGCTTTGCACAATCTCGAAATTCACCAAATGGATGTAAAACCCACGTTTTTAAATGGTGAATTGGAATAAGAAATATATATGGAAAAGCCTGAAGCATTTGTAGCACCTAGGTGTGCAAATTGATAAGATCGTTGTATGGACTTAAACAATCCCCAAACGGTGGCATCTTAAATTTGACACAACGATGTTGTCAAATGGCTTTAAAATCAACGAATGTGATAAGTGTGTTTATGTTAAAGGCACATCGAATGCGTTTGTCATAATTTGTCTATACGTAGACGATATGTTAATAATGGGTAGTAGTCATGATATAATCATAGACATTTAAGAAGATGTTAAAAAGAAATTTTGACATGAAAGACATGGGAATTCGATATGATTCTCGGAATCAAAATTGGCAAAACATCCGAAGGAATTAGCTTGACACACGGTCCCACTATGTGAGAAAATGCTTAAGAAGTTCAATGCTTTTGATGGCCCACCATGCAAAACGCCCATTGATTTGAGCATAAATCTGGTAGTAAATAAAGTTGAACCAGTAGCTCAGTTGGAATGCTCGAAGGTGATAGGAAGTTTGATGTACATTACAAATTGTACACGTCCAGATCTTGCCTATCCTGTAAACAAGTTGAGTAGGTATACAAGCACTAACTAGGGTACTAAGATATCTAAAATAGACCCTGAGTTATGGAATACACTACTCGAAATACCCTTCAGTACTTGAAGGGTATAGTGATGCTAGTTGGATTTCAGATTCAAAGGACTCCTACTCCACTAGTGGATATATATTTACTATTGGAGGAGGAGCAGTATCATAGAAATCCACTAAGCAGGCTTGTATAACTAGATCCACCATTGAATCTGAGTTTATAGCTTTTGATAAAGCTGGCGAAGAAGTTGAGTGGCTTCGTAATTTCTTAGAAGATATTCCATGCTAGAAAAATCCAGTGCCTCCTGTGATTATTCACTGTGATAGTCAAGCTACTATAGGGAGAGTACAAAGTAATATGTATAACGGTAAGTCTAGACACATCCGTTGTAGACATAATACCGTAAGACAATTGATCTCTAATGGTGTTATATCAATTGACTATGTAAAGTCAAAGGATAACATAGCGGATCCGCTCACAAAAGGGTTTAACAGAGATCAATTGAGTAAATTGCTAGAGGGAATGGGATTAAAATCCACAATTTAAAGAACGATTAAAGTGGTAACCCAACCTTTGGATCGGGAAAACTAAACTTTAAAAGTTCGATTAAGCACTTGTTGTAAACCAATCTACCCATCCCTAGAAGGCAAAACAAGTGCAATAAATTTGTTGATTGTGGTAAGGTTAAGTCATAAGGACTTTTAATTATAAATTGACTCGGTCAAGAAAGATCACCTATATAAGTGAGAAGTGAGGGCCGCTTCAATGTAACACTTATGAATCCAAAGATATTGTCCATGGCCAAAAGGACACAATCAAGAACGGAATGTGACGAAGTCATATTGTGTAAATGTCATTGACTAGGTGTACACGAAGGAGGAATAGTTCAAGGCATTGCATCCACTAGGCCACAGGTATATCCGATGATATTTACAAGGAATGTTCAAAGTCGCAAACTACATGTCCTGATACAATATGGTTTCAATTAAACCGAGTACAAGAGTCTACGCATTTTCATGTGCATTTGATTTCCACTCATGTGGATTGTGGGGGATGGTTGGAAATTGGTTTGAGAAGTAATGGTTTGATACCTAACTTTGATCAATTTTTGTGACTAATTATTTAATTTCCGAGGAATTAAATATTAAATTAATATTCTACGTTTTGAGTAGATGAGTGTGGTATATTTAACTTCTTAAAATCATTTTGTGGTGAGTGAGAAATAAAATCTACAAGCTAGTCACTCGGAAATGGGATAATGGATGATGGGAAGGTGAAAAGACACCATCCCACATGGGAATAAAATGTTAATTTTATTCAATATATAAGTAAGTGGGTGTAAGAGTGTGCAAGATGAAATAACTATACACATGCAATTTTGAATCTATAACGGACTTATGTTCCACCTAATCTTTCAAGATATCGAAGATTGCTTATCCTCCCGATAATCATCTTCATCCAAATAACTCCGCCAACGCCATAATTACCTTACGCAAATTTTCGAAAACGTTTCATGAACTGCTTCCCAAATCAATATACTCGACTGCCTGGTTGACTACCTGAACGTGTATTTAATTTACTGCATGAGTCAACTTGGTGTGTCGAGCTCACGATCGAAGTGGATACGTCGGGATGGAACAGGGCAGCTGTCTCGCTATTCCACTCTCCGGCCCCATCGCCCTAATCCCGCAACCGAGGGACGGAGTTTGTCCAAGGGAAGTGGGTCGTAATACTTGAGGTATAATCATGATTATGACAAACCGAGCCTTGCTAGCTCCATTGTGGATTTTGTCTTTGCTATGGAGCGATAAGGTGATGTGTCTTTGATCATCTTGCTTCGGGAGTTACAAGGAAGAAACGAAGAAGAAATCGTTGTCCGATCCACACGATTCTCGGGAGTTAATTGGACCCGTTTGGTTGGTGCTACAAATTAAATGACGCAACCGCTACTTGTATTGCATAGGTTGGCGCTACAAACCGTATGCAACCGCTTACTTGTCTTGCATAGGATTGGCATTACAAATCCGTGACGCAATTCTCCGTCCGCTTGGACCATAGTGCCCGCTTGACCACAAATCGCATTTTCTTAATCGTATAAGTATATTACTTAAATATATTTATCACGACGATTGTGGTGTGTGTGAAATCATGCATCATCTCTCACGCGTTTTCATACAACTAAATTTCTCGCATTAACTATATACATATCGCCACACTTGCACACAATCACCCCATCCACTCGAGATTTTCGTGTCACCCCCTCCCGTTTTCTAACCTTAGAAGATGACTTTGTCGAAGAAAATTTGAACCCGCCTTGGATTGAATTCTCGTGCTCTCGCTTTGTTGGACTTACTTCCTATTGATATCTATGTTCTTTGACTCGCTTTTTTTATTTTTCTCTTGTTGGACTCTTTTATTTTCTTTTGCCATTCTCGGGATTGTAATTTAAGGGCGTAGAACCCTTTGACACTTGCCGGTGATATGATGTGTACTTTATTTCCTAGTTCGACCGTAAGCTATTTGGTTGTTGGGATGTATTTGTAATAGTGTTGTACTTGTAGTTTTCACGCTTTAGACCTTGTTTCACTTGGGATTATTGCATCGTTTTCTAGAATGTTGGGTTTATTTCATTTTTAAGTGATTGATCGTCGTCGCGTCGTGTTTGGGGTGTGATTTATGGTATCGAGCTCGGCTAGTAAGATGGAAACTTACACCGAAGTGACCCAGATAGGACCCGGATTGTGTTGGGTAGTACCACGATTTGGACTAATTAAGTGTGAAATCAATTTCAAAAATGGCATAGAACCGTATTACGATTTTATACTAAGTTAGAATTTATACTTGGAGATTCCATGATCATACTTGATTTGACCTAGTTGACTCTTGGTGGCTTTCTTTATTCATTTTTTCCCCATTCTCTCCCTTATCTTTTCCTTAACTTTGTCTAATCCTCCTTAGTTTGGCTTGACCAAGATGGAGCCGACGCCACCTATTTGGTGGGAATTATTGGAGGCCCATGCCGAACGTGATTACTTCCGAGCATACACAAACCATCGGCACGGGAATACCTTCGGGCTACCTCGGAATCGCGGAGAACGCCGCCGCAACTAAGAACTAACACGCTCCCGATGAAGAGCCAAGAGGAGAAGAACGATCTTACCCTTCTTGCTAAGGATCGCGAGGATACCATCCGTGCTCGCGAAGATCAAATCCGTAATCCAGGAACACTTGGAAATTACTCGCACGAACATGGAATGCGCCAAGTAAGGCCGCGGAAAGTGGGAGAGGGACGATACATGTCGAGGGCCACCATCGACGCGTCTCAAGATACTATCATCAAACAAATGCAGGTGATCGAGGACCTCACGCATGCCTTAACTCGGCCGGGATGATCTTTGCTTTGGAGGATGCCTTAGCAGCTAATGCGCCACCATTGCCACCGCCCGAGGCGGAACCCATGCCCGACCTCGAGGCCGATAATGAAGAGGATCCCGAGGAGGATCCTGAAGAAGATCCTGAAGAGGATCCCAATGAGGATCCAATGGAGGATGGAGAGCCCGAGGCGCTTGAAGCCGCCCCACTTGATGACGCTCCGGGACTGGAGCAGTGGCCAGATTTAGCTGACTGGCCTAATGCTGAGGCGGTACCTCAGCCCGATCAGGTTCCGGTTATGGACGAGGCCGCTAGTGATGATGACAGCGACCTCACCGAGTAGATAGATTCTATGCTAGATTTTAGCCGACGCTTATTTCCATCCTATTGTATTTTGCTTTCCGTTGTACTTTGATCAAGTTGTATCCTGACTCTAGTTTATCTTCGATTCTATATTCCTGTTGTATGAACTCATTCGGGTGTATTCAAATTTCACATCAATGAATATACTTTTTCTACTTATTCTATGTCTTGTGTATTGCTGTTGTGATATAACTTGTTATATGCGAGTACTTATTGAAATTATTCCTTTCTGAATTGTAGCTAAACTACAGATACATGGCTGGAAACCGTGGACACGGGAGACCCCATCGTGTTCCCCGAAGGTATGAGGATGTACCCAGGGATTGGGTACCCTCCCCCGAACTACCACCACCTCCTCCGCCAGTCGCAGGAGATAACTTGGTTGCAATAGCCCCGCAACAGACATGGTCTTCATGAGGCAACAAGCGAGCCTCAACGGCGTATTCGAGCCCGCTAGAGAGGTGAATGATCGCACTTTGGAGCGATTCTTGCGATTTGACCCGGCTTTCTTAGGAGAGCCTCGATGACTTAAGGGAGAAGAATGGATTGGGAAAGCTGGAGAAAATCTTCAATGCTCTCCAATACTCGGGGAACAAAAAGGTTACGCTCGCCGCGTTCCGACTAGAATCGGCTGCTAGAGATTGGTGGAGAGCGATTCGAGAGAAAATGGGAACAGGACCAAGTAGATAGGATGTGGGAAAATTTCTGGTGAATTCAATGAGCAAGACATTCCCAAGTCGTGAAGGAGGCACGGGATGAGTTCCATAAGTTGAGACAGGGGAACATGTTCGTAGCCCAAGATCTGAGTCGAGTTTCATCGATCGTCTAAATACGCTCTCGGGACAATCGGTACAAAAGAGGACAAATTATATAAGTTCACACGGGGATCAAGCTAGAACTTCAAAAAGCGACTTTCGATTACTGTTGTTGAAATGACAACCTACTCCAGTAAAGGCGCTCTCCGCATCGAGTCGGATCGAACCGTATTGACGATTCAGCAGAGTAGGCCATCAAACGATCTCAAGAGGACAATTGTGGGACAGCCATCTAAGCGACTGCTAAGTTTCGAAAGGACGATTAATGAGGCGGATAAAGGAAAAGGACCATTAGAGAAAGTGGGGTCAAGTGTGTACACATTGCGTAAAGCGGGGCATACCGCTAATGATATTTGTTGGCGTAAACAGGGAAGGTGTTTACGTTGTGGTAGTAATCAACACCGGCTAAAGGATTGCCCGAAATACGAAGACCAGGACCAAACAGTGCAACCACGAAGCTGGTAACGGCCAGGGTAACGCGGCAAGGATGCCCGCCGAGCATTTGCACTAGCCGGACATGAGGCTCGGAGAGGCAATGAGGCGTGGTGGAAGGCACGCTTCTAGTATCTAACCACTACGCTAAAGTACTATTTGACCCTGGATCAACGCATTTATTTGTCGCACCACATTTTGTACACAAAGTTTGCATGCATGCATAGAACATATGCCTATAGGTCTAGAAGTATCAACTCTATGGGCGCAAGCCGAATAATGATATTATCTATAATGCATGCGAAGTTAAGATTGATGAGATAAATTTTCTGCCGATTTGATTTTATTACCTATATCCGAATACGACATAATTTTGGGGATGGCGGTTTGCGCACACCATGCACAAATGGACTATCATCGCAAGTCCATTAAGGTATGTGAACCATTAAGCCGAAGTAGAAATTTCGGGAAGAGCACGAGTTAAGATTGCCCCAATCATTTCAAAGAATGAAAGCGAGGAAGGCGATCACTAGAGGGGCAAGGGTACTTGGCGTTTGTAATTAACAAACCCAATGTTGAGACACAAATTAATCAAGTACATATAGTATCGGAATATACGGATGTATTTCCACAAGAACTCACCACTGTCCCTCCAGATAGGGAAGTCGAGTTCACCATTGAGGTATTACCAGGAACCACCCCGATCGCCAGAACACCGTATAGAATGGCTCTTGTTGAGTTACAAGAGTTGAAGACTCAATTACAGAAGCTGATGGGTGTGGGATTTATCCGACCAAGTACATCTCCCTGGGGAGCACCGGTACTATTCGTCAAGAAGAAGGATGGCACATTAAGACTGTGTATAGATTATCGCGGTCTTAATAGCGTGACCATCAAGAATAAATACCCCCTCCCGAGGATAGACGAATTGTTTGACCAACTTCAAGGAGCGACGGTGTACTCAAAGTTTGATTTACAACAAGGATATTATCAACTGAAGATTCGTGAAGAAGACATTTCCAAAATGGCATTTCAAACCAGATATGGACACTACGAGTTTGTAGTAATGCTTTCGGTCGACAAAACACACCAGCGGCGTTTATGGATCGATGCATCGAGTCTTTCAACCTTATTTGGATCAATTCGTAGTGATATTCATTGATGACATACTCGTATACTCTAAGTCTAAAGAGGAGCATGAGCGTCATCCGAAAATTGTTTAGAGACACTACGAGCACAAGTTGTATGCCAAATTCGGCAAGTGCGAATTTTGGCTTAGTGAAGTCACATTCTTGGGACACATAGTATCCTAAGACGGGATCACTGTAGATCCTTCAAGGTACTGATAATGGTTGAATGGAAACAACCCGAGTGCAGAATCGGAGATCGGAAGTTTCTTAGACTATTTGGATATTATCGAAGATTTATCCAGGATTTCTCCAAGATAGCCGGACCACTCACTCGACTGAGCCAGAAGCAAGTCAAGTTTGAGTCGAATGACAAGTGTGAGGCTAGTTTCCAAGAGATGAAGAAACTACTTACTACAGCTCCAGTCTTAGCCCTTCCAAAGGGAACAGAAAACTTTGTCGTCCACAATGATGCATCAAAGGAAGGACTAGGAGCAGTACTCATGCAGGAAGGAAAGGTCATTGCTTACGCATCACGAAAACTCAAGCCGTATGAAGCCAATTATCCAACGCATGGCTTGAAATTGGCAGCAATAGTGTTCGCGTTAAAGAAATGGAGGCACTATCTCTACGGAGCAACATTCACGGTTTACACAGATCATAAGAGCCTAAAGTATCTATTCTCTCAGAAGGATCTCAATTTGAGGCAACGGAGATGGATGGAGTCAATAGAAGACTATAACTTTGATATTCAATACCATCCCGGGAAGGCTAACGTAGTAGCTGATGCCTTGAGCAGAAAGGCGAGTTTAGCCAGACTAATGATTCGAGAGTGGAAATCATTAGAAGAGTTGAGCACTTGGAATCCGACAAGAACCAATACTCAAATTTTGTGTGCTAACATTTCGGTTAAACCCGACCTACTGAACAAGATCAAAGCAGCACAAGAGACAGATGTGCAACTTCAAAGACTGAAAGAGAAGATACTTAAAGGAGAGGGATCAGAATTCTCGGTACATGAAGATGGGATCATCAGATTTCGGAATCGAGTTTGTGTACCGAGTGACGAGCAGATTAGGAGCAGAATTCTAGCAGAAGCACACCGTTTGAAATACACTATACACTCTGGAGGAAACAAGATGTATAAGGACTTGAAACGACATTTCTGGTGGGTGAACATGAAGAACCAAGTAGCAGAGTTCGTTGCGAGATATTTGACTTGTCAACGAATAAAAACAGAACACCAACGACCATCTGGTTTATTACAACCGTTGAGAATTCCCGAGTGGAAATTGGAACACATAACGATGGACTTCGTGACGGATCTACCGAGGACCAGACGAGGCGATGATGTTATATGGGTAGTCATAGACCGACTCACGAAATCTGCACACTTCTTACCCATGAAGAAAACCGACAGCTTACAAAAACTTGCGCAAATTTACATCCGAGAGATCATTCGACTGCATGGAGTGCCGGTCGACATAGTGTCGACAGACCCGAGGTTTGTCTCCGGATTCGAAATGCTTACATGAGGAATTGGGTACTTCGCTAAGTTTCAAAGACAAAGAAGACATCCGCAAACTGATGGCCAGTCTGAGCGAACAATTCAAACCCTGGAAGACATGTTGTGTAACGCCCTAGTTTTCGAAATGTGATTTTTAAAGTTACTAAAAAAATAAATCTACATTTTATTTTATCACTATTTTTTTTTTTAAATACTTATCTACTACAGCGGAAGCATAAATTAAAACGGGATGATCGTAAACTAGAAATCCGAAAATTTTATCGTATTGAATAATGGAAAATGCAACATTTATTGTTTCATAAAAATCAGAATAACTAGGTTGCTAATAGGAAATAATAATAATGTAAAACTAGTTTCCTCCCTAACATGCGAATACTAATAAATAGAAAAAATTTCATTGGCTTCCCCTCCATCAGCTCCGCACCCATCCGGAAAATCGAAAAATTAGTAATAGGGGTGAGTAACACATACTCAGTAGGGATCCTAACTGTCCAAATTAAATATATACAAGCATAATTTCATAAATTTAAGCACATATACTTTGCCATTTGGCCGAAGCCATCACATATACTTTGCCATTTGGCCGAAGCCATCACATATACTTTGCCATTGGCCGAAGCCACACATATACTTTGCCATTGGCCGAAGTCTCACATATACTTTGCCATTGGCCGAAGCCACACATATACTTTGCCATTGGCCGAAGCCACACATATACTTTGCCATTGGCCGAAACTACTTTGCCATTGGCGAAGCCACACATATACTTTGCCATTGGCCGAAGCCACACATATACTTTGCCATTGGCCGAAGCCTACTTTGCCATTTCACTTAAATAAATAATTATTCTTCACATATAATAGGCACGTCAAGTTCAACAATTATAATCACATTGTCAAGTATAGAATTTATAAAATTATACAAGTACGTATTTAATAAAGACAATTAAACTTCGCACTTAAAAGTGTAAAGAAAAATCCCTACCTCAAATGTAGTTGATAGTCGTACGAAGCTTGAAGTAGAAAGCCTAAACGTCTAGTTCTTCGTCACCTATAATAAATATTGGTATAATTAAGTTATTGAAAATAAATTCTAACTCTGATTCAAAGTAAAAGTGCTTATAAAATAAGCTAAGGCTCCTAATAGGTGAAATTTAATCAAAAATATAAGTTTCGGGTCTAATTTGAAAGAAAACAAAAATAATTTTAGGTTTTTGGATCAAACTGAAAAGTGGTGGGGTTGAAATGAAATTTCCAGAAATTCTAACTTAGTCCCTAGTGCTGAAATATAATTTTTGAAAAATTAAATATGATTTGGGTTTAAATGAAAAGGCATGGGTCTCAATTGAAAGATATTGAAACTTTGAAAAGGATCTAATTAAAACCCCAAGGGACTAAATTGAAAAGTCTGAAATTGTTATTAAGAGCGAATCTTAATCAAATTTTCAAAAGCCAGCCCTGAAATTTAATCCATCGATCTTCTTCTACTATTCAGTTCGGTCGACCACTCCCTCCGGCACCGAGATGCCGCAACTGACCTCCCAAAATAGCTAAATAAAAATATAAAAAAAAAAACAACAATCACACACACACACAGCCCGTCACCTGTTCACCATCACAAAATCAACACACAAATTTCTTTTACTCACACACACATAAGGTAAATGAGACACACACACACTCGTCACACACACACGTCACACACTGTAACACACACACACACAGTCACTATAACACACACACACACCCCTTGACTCTCGCACACACACACACCTCAGACGCACATAACACATAGTACACACACTAATTCATACGCACACACGAGCACTCTCGAGTCTCGACCGTAATTCAATCCCGTCAATAAATGAAAACAAAGATATAAATACAACTTTAACTTAATTGACCTACCTCTGTGATAAGCAAAAAGTGAAGAGAACAATGATGAGGCGATGAGATTTCGGTGAGATATTTTCTTTATTCCGTGAGAGAAAAATATCTCATAATTTTTAACGTGGGTTTGAGGATTAGGAGATTTGTTGGGGACCGATAAAAGGAATTGCTAGGCAATGCGATGGGTTTGAAAGTGGGAGGATTTGGTGGGATATAAGTTTATCTAAAGGAGTTTTGAAAAAACACAACTCTTTTATCACATTAATAGCTTTATTATAAAAATTATATATATATATATAAAATATATATATCAGCTAAAAATATATTTTTAAATAGAATAATTAAATAGGAAAATAATAAACATATAATTTATATACAAAATAAATAACAGGTATTACATGTTGCGAGCCTGCACATTGGATTTCCAAGGAAGTTGGGATTCGCACTTACCATTGGCCGAGTTCGCTTATAATAACAGTTATCAGGCCACGATTGGGATGGCACCCTACGAAGCCTTGTATGGACGAATGTGTAGATCCCCTCACTGGGAGATTGATGACCAATGGACTCGAAGGAGAAACGTAAAGTCACCTCGATTCCAAAGGTCGACTTAGTTCGAGGAGGCCATGGAGAAGGTCAATTTGATCAAGGAACGGATCCGTACAGCTCAGAGCCGCCAAAAGAGTTGCGCGGACAAGAGGAGAAAGGACTTGGAATTTGAAGCCGGAGATGGAGTATTCCTTAGACTCTTGCCACGAAAAGGATTGATCAATCTAAAGAAAGAAGGCAAATTGAGTCCGAGATATATTGGACCTTACAAGATTTTGCAGAGGATCGAAAAGTTGGCCTACAGACTTGAGTTGCGAGCACAAAGATACGGGAATGCACGATGTATTCCATGTATCGAGATTGAAAAAATATCAACCGGATCCCGAGCATATCATCACTCGTGATGCTCCTCCTCTAATGGAGAATTTATCTTACACCAGGAACCAATCGAATCATTGACCGACCAGAATCGTCGGTTGCGTAGCGTGAGAGATTCCAATGGTTAAAGTTGTATGGTGGAACCACAACCGAGACGAAGACGCAACATGGGAGATGGAAGAAGACATGAGGAATCAATATCCAGAACTATTCTGAAGAGAATTTGGGGACCAAATTCTTTTAAGGAGGGGAGAATGTGAAGCCCTCGATTTTTATTCGAACATGTACTTGTCTCATGTATCGTCTTTGTACTATTTGACTATTCTACTGGCGTCGCTTTTGACGGGTAAATATTAATGATAAATATATTTTGTATTTAAATTCTTTTATTTGTTACTTGTGATCGTAATCATTTATTAATTTTATTTCACATTTATGATCACTTGGTTGATCATCATTATTATTACTTGTGTATTTACTAGTCACCTTAGAAATTTAAGAGACTCTTGTTAGTCCAAGTGGCTACGATAATCTAGAGGGGGGTGAATAGATTATGCCGATTTTTCGCAAATCACCCTCTTTTTCGAATCAACAAGTAAATGACAAGAATGTAAATTCGGAAATTAAACAACACTCGTTGATTTAAAGAGGTTCAACCCACCTAGGGCCTAATCCTCTACCACCCTAGTATCTCCGGGATGGATTTCAAAAAGAAAAAGATTTTATTAATTACCACAATTAATACAACACCTTGAGGATCACCACAATCCTCTTACAACACCTTCAAGGAGATTACCACAATCTTCCTTCACCACCTTTGAAGAGTACCACACTCTTCAAACACCTATCACCTAAATCACCCAAGTGTATTCTTACCACAAGAATACTCACAAGGATGTCTTATGTTGAATGATGGACAAAATTCAAGATTACAACTCTATGAAACCAATACAAAGATTGAGTGCAAGTGTAATCAAGAATCAAAAAGCCTAGACCTCAAAGATGTGCAAGTGAAAGTACTTGAAGCTATTACAACAAGAATGTAAAAATGAAAGCTTGAACAATTTGCGATTTCTTGTTGTGTATTTTGCTTGTATGTGTTGTTTTTGTGTCTTCAATTCATCCTCTATTTATAGGGAAGCTTCACCAACATAGACTCCCAACATAGGCTCCTCTATCTTCACTTTTGTCTACAAAAAGAAGATCACAAAATGTAGAAATATTGTACAAAATTGAAAAGCAAATCTTGTTGTCACGATTAGCGGTTGGAATTTTTTTGTCAAAAAATAACATAGAGGCGATGGTTGCCCTGTTGAAGATTTCGACCGTTTTTAAAAAATAGTGCGATCCGGTAGGGGTTGAAGGGGGTGCGACGGTCGGCCCTCCCCGGACCGGTCCCCCCGCTCCATTTTTCAAGTCCGTAAGTTACATTTTCGTGTTTTCTTATCTTGAGTGCTGGTCGACCATTTGGGCGACGGCCGACCTCCCCTTTGAAATGTTGTCCGATTTTTTCAAAAATAAACTTCAAGAAATACTCCAAAAAATTAGTAAAAACATTTTAAATCATTTGGGAGTATTTAGACAACATTTATAAACATAGTTTTGGTGTAAAACCAATTTAAACAAAACCATCAAAAGTGTTGTCCAATTTTTATCAAATTAAAAACTCTAAGAAATACTTCAAAAATTAGTAAAAACATTTTAAATCATTTAGGAGTATTTGGACAACATATAAAAACATTGTTTTGGTATAAAATCTTATTAAAACAAAATCATCAAAATCTTGATAAAAACATTTATCTAACAAACTCCCCCTTTTTGATGATTACAAACCAAAACAATTTTAGAAGGTCGAGTTTAAAACAAAACAAATTTTCCGGTCTTAAAACAACAATCAATTACAAACAAGATACATCATAAGTACAAGCACACAAGGATAGGAGCAAAGATTTTTCAAAATCATTTTTGCACAAGCTCCCTATCAACATGCTTATTTACGCTTCTTTGAGCTTATGAGCGTTTTCTTGTTTCTCCCCTTTGGAATCATCAAAAATAATGTTAGCACGATAAAAACATCATACAATTATATCAAAGTGCGCAATTTTATAGATTTATCGAGCATATTGAGCATTTAAGCTTAAATTCGAATAAAAGGGAAAAAATTGCTCATTTGATTTGTAAAAGCTCATTTGATTGATAAAACATGATCTCTATAAACTTATAAGACTTTTCAAATCAAGAGAATCATGTAGGTGATGAATTTTTTATTGAAACATTTTGTCGAACACTTGGCGTGCGTCGAATAAAACAAAAGAATATAACGCCTTTGTGATTCGTTTAAGACAAAAAATTCATCACCAATTGCAATACAACAATATTCATACATCATCAATCATCATAAACATCATATTAATACAAGAATTTCAACAAGATATCAAGATACAAGCACATTCTCAGGGTTCAACCCAATTGAGATTAAAAAGAGAAATTCTTACCATCTAATCGGTAAAGATGAACAATGATGATGATAATCGAGCCTCATGAAGTCCAAAATATGCAATGTATGCAAGAAAATAAATTTGAAGTGAAATTTGTGTGAAAAGTGCGTAGGGGACGAAAAATGGACAAAATGAGCCAAAATGGTGAAATCGAAAAAAAGTAAACGATTTAAACCATAAAATGGTTAGGGGCGGCCGGTTGGGGGTGGGCGGCCGGTCGACGTCATGGGAGACCGATCGGCCTTCCCAACCATTGATGTTTTTTTCTTTTTTCCAAAATCCAAGTTTTTAACCAAAAATCCGATTTTTCGCCCCCTAAGTTTTAAACGCATGCAAAATGCAATCATAGACCTCATTCAATATGCATTATGCCTAACCGAGCTCGTATTGACGCAAAAGTCTTGGAAGATAGCGGTTTTGTAAAAATGTCCGCTAATTGATCTTGAGATGGTACAAAAGATATCTCAATTTTTCGTTTTGAAACACAATCCCTTAGAAAATGATGTCGAATCTCAATATGTTTAGTACGGTTATGATGAACCGGGTTTTGAGCAATGTTTATAGCGGATATATTATCACAAAAGATAGGAACACTTTCAAAAGAACATTTATAATCCGCTAAGGTTTGTTTCATCCAAAGAAGTTGTGTACAACAAAATGCCGCGGAAATATATTCGGCTTCGGCCGTTGAAAGTGAAAAACAATTTTGTTTCTTTGAAAACCAAGAAACTAGGCAATCACCTAGAAATTGACATGATCCGAAAGTACTTTTCCGATCATCAATATTTCCCGCATAGTCCGAATCACTATAACCTTTAAGAGAAAAATTTTCATTCTTTGGATAAAATAAACCATATTGAATAGTGCCTTTCAAATATCGAAAAATCCTTTTAACGGCACTCATATGAGATTCTTTGGGATTGCTTTGAAAACGAGCATATAGGCATACGGCATGAAGAATTTTCGGTCTACTTGCGGTTAAATAAAGTAAACTACCAATCATACCTCTATGTTTGGATTCATCAACCGACTTGCCTTTTTCATCTTTGTCAATCTTGACATTTGTTGCCATTGGGGTAGAGACGGTTCTTCCTTCTTCAATGCCAAATTTCTTCAAAAGCTCCTTAGTATATTTTGATTGAGAAATATAAATTCCTTCTTGGCATTGCTTAATTTGAAGTCAAGGAAGAAGTTGAGCTCCCCATCATGCTCATTTCAAATTCACCTTGCATTAACTTAGAAAATTTCTTGCACAAGGATTCATTAGTAGCACCAAAAATAATATCATCAACATAAATTTGCACTAATAAGCAATCTTGCCCTTTTTCAAAAACAAAGAGAGTAGTATCAACTTTACCTCTTGTAAAACCATTTTGCAAAAGAAAAGAGCTAAGTCTATCATACCATGCACGGGGTGCTTGTTTCAAACCATACAAGGCCTTTTTAAGTCTATAAACATCATTAGGCCTAGAAAAATTTTCAAACCCGGAGGTTGTTTTACATAGACTTCTTCTTGAATAATACCATTTAAAAATGCGGATTTTACATCCATTTGGTAAAGCATGAAATTTTTTAAACAAGAATAGGCAAGTAAAATACGAATAGCTTCTAAACGTGCTCTGGTGCAAGTGTTTCATCATAATCAATACCTTCTTCTTGACAATAACCTTGAGCTACTAACCTTGCTTTGTTTGAACAATATTGCCTTGGTCATCGAGCTTGTTCGAAATACCCATTTTGTACCAATAATTGTTTGAGATGGAGGACAAGGTACTAATTCCCATACATCATTCCTTTCAAATTGATTCAACTCCTCTTGCATTTCTAAAAACCAATCCTCATCTTCAATGGCTTCCTTAGCATTTTTAGGCTCTTTTTGAGATATAAGATCTTTCTCGGCAAATTTTCCTCGAGTCATTACTTTATCAAGTGGATCACCAATAATAAGGCTTTTTCTTCTTTTGTTCCTCTTCCGCTAATTTTGGGCAATCGGCTATGTAGTGCCCGGATTTTCCGCATTTGAAGCAAGAATTGTCTCTTGGCTTTCTTGCTTTATTTTTGTTTACAAATTTTGCAAATTTTCTAACAAGAGCCGTTTCTTCATCATCCTCATCACTAGCATAATAAACATTATTAGAAGAAGATCTTAAGCCTTTAATAATATTTTGCGTACCCGATTTAGAGGTGGATGGTTGAGAATTTTTCTCTCCTTGAGATATACTTCATAAATGAGGAGATTCCCAATGAGCTCATCAAACTTGAGTGTCTCAAGATTTTGAGCTTCCGTGATTGCCGTCACCTTTTTAGGACCATGAGCGGGAAGGGCGTTTAATACCTTGGTCACCTTGTCTTCTCGGAGATGACCTTTCCAAGAGCCACAAGAGGATTGACAATGTTGTCAAGCCTTTCCACCATTTTTGATATGCTTTCACCATCATGCATATTGAAATTTTCAAAGACTTTCACAAGCATTGTTTTTCTTGCTTGCTTTACTTTCTTTCCGCCCTCATAAATGGTTTCTAATTTTTCCCAAACTTCATGTGCCGACCGTATGCCTCTTATGCGATTATATTCGGTGGCGGTAAAGAGAGCAATGTAAAATATTTAAGGCCTTACCATTTAGAGAGAAAAACCTTCTTGTCATTTTCATCGTACTCCTTGAATGGCTTGGGAGTAGTGGTACCATCTGTTTGATACATGTTTTTATCTTAATTTTGATGATTTTATTTTATCACCAAAACAATGTTTTTAAAGGTTGTCCAAATACTCCTAAATGTTTTAAAATGGTTTTAATATTTTCCGGAGCATTTCCTCAAAGATTATTTTCGATAATGTTGGACAACACTTTTAATAATTTTATGTCAATGAGTTTTTACTTCAAAACAAGGTTCCTAAATGTTGTCTAAATACTTCCGATTTGTTCAAAATGTTTTTACTAATTTTTCGGAGTATTTCTTGAGTTTTATTTTCGACAAAAATTGGACAACATTGCTGTCTCGTGGTCGGCCGGTCGCCATACATAGGGCAACCCGCACTGAAGAGTACGTTTGAAACAGAAAAATGAACTGAAGTAGAATTGGGCGGTCGCCAGGTGCCGCCCAGGGGGTCGGCCAGTGGTGTCGTCGACCGGTCGCCCCCCGTGCGACCGTACACTGCAAGTTTGCAATTGAAAGCAGAACTTTTTTCTTTAGTTTTACACTTAGGGGACCGGTTGAAGTCGTGGTCGGCCGGTCGAGGTACACGTTGACCGGTCACCCCGTGTAAAATTACCGTGATTCGTTTCAAACTTCTATTTTCGTGTGACCGGTCGCTTTTTGTGCTTTGTGACAAGAAAATTATGACCGTTTGACAGCGGACACATTTCCTTAAATTGTGGGATTGATTTTTAACAGCTATATTCTTGATTTTAATTGTATTTTTCGTAGATTTTCAATCCCCAAGAGGAGCCTATGCTTGATCAATCATCTCCTATAAATAGAGGAAGTTTTGGAGCAACCAATACAACAATTGAGATACAACACAACAAGATACACTTCAAGCAAATATTTGTTCTTCATTGTTATTATTCTTGTTGTATAATTTGCCTAGCTATTCACTTTCACATTCTTGAGGTCTAGTCTATTCTTGATTACACTTTGCACTCAAATTGTAATATTCATTATTGAGTTGTAATCTTGATTTTTGGTTATCATTCAAACACAAGATATCCTTGTGAGTGTTCTTGTGGTAAGAGCACACTTGGATGATCTAGGTTATAGGTGCAAGAAGATTGTGGTGATCTTTTATTGAGGTGTTGAAGAATTTGGTATTCTTCAAGGTTGAAGATTGTGGTAATCTTCACAAGGTGCCGTTGAAGGAAGATTGTGGTAATCTTCAAAGGGAGATTGTGGTAATCTCCAAAGGTGGTGTTGAAGAAGAGTGTGGTGCTCTTCAAGGTGTTGTAAGTTGAATTTGTATTTATTTTGGTAATAAATAAAATTCTTTTTCTTTTTAAAATCCATCCCGGATATCTTTGGGGTGGTAGAGGATTAGGACCTAGGTGGGTTGAACCTCTTTAAATCAACGTGTGTTGTTTACATTCCGCACCTTATTATTTGTCCTTGAGCATTCGGTTAGAAAAAGAGGGATAAATCGAAAAGATGGAGATAATCTATTCACCCCCCCTCTAGATTATCGTAGCCGCTTGGACTTACAAGTGGTATCAGAGCCAAACTCTTTGGCAAGCTCGTTTCACATCGCGAGTGAAGAGAAACGATCGTCGGCTACGAACGAAGCTCAACTTTCCGGCACCTCCACCACCAAGCCACCTCGGTTTGATTCCAAAAATTTTATATTTTGGAAAGAAAGAATGGAATGCTATTTACAAGGTTGCGGGTTTGACATTTGGAACACCGTTATCAATGGAGAATCCATTCCAACGAAGAATACACCACACACCTTTAAAGGCTTCAAAGAGCTCAATAATGAAGAGAAGAGAATCATCTCTTTAAACGGTAAGGCTCTAAATATCTTGTATTGTTCACTTACTAATTTGGTATACGAACATATTGTAGGAATTCGATCGGCACATGAAGTATGGCAAAAATTAGAAGCCATCTATGGAGTATTTGCAAATGAAAGGAGTAAAACAAAAGCATCTACTTCTCAAAGGGATACAAGCTCAAATCTAAGGAACAAGCCTATTACAACTTCTAACTATGAAGAAGTTGAATATTGTTTTATGGGCATCGAAGAAGAAAATGAGGTATGTCTTAAACCCTCTACTTCCTATGATATTGTTATTCAAAACAATTATAGTGATTTGCAAAATGATTATGATGAACTTCAAAATGAATTCCAAAGCTTACTTGTTAAATACAAAAATTTGAAAAAGGAATTCAATGTTTTGAAAAATGATAAGGATAGTTTATTTACTTCCTATGAATCACTATCATGTGCTCACACCACCACACTTGATAAGGTGAGAAACCTTGAAAAAGAAAATAGTACTCTTGTTGAGAATATTGATTGCATGAAAAAGGATTTATTAAAATCAAACTTGAGTACTAATAAAATGTCCAATATTGTTGATGTCCATAATTATGATAAAGGCCTTGATCATAAGCCTAATGTTGTTAATCATATGAAAAAGGATCAAGTCACTATGCACGTTGGTCATTATGCTCCTAGAAATATTACATGCTTTTATTGCGGTAAAAAGGGTCATACGGTAAATATTTGTCGGGCTAAAAATAGCTCTAATTATTGTTGGAGACCTAAAAGTCTCAAGACTAATCCTAAAGGACCAAACACATAAGGGTACCACAAAATAATGTGTTATTAGGTACCCGTCGAAATAATGATCGAAGAAAATTCATACCGCTAAGAGACATCAAATGACCGTTTCATTTGATCAAAGAAGAAAGACCATCAACAATGGGAAGGTAGCAAACCTTGGAAATGGAATAATCAAAGAAGTCATCATCAACAAAGTGACTTCTCAAAGGGAAGATATCATCAACAATGGGAACGGCACAACCCATGGAAACGGCGTAATTGGTAAACCGTATCTCCCCATTTATATATGCATTTTATTTTAATTTTATGCATATTTTTATTCGTGTCTTTATTGCATAAATGAGTTTTCAAGTATTTTTCTAACTTAGGTCGTTAATATATTTGTGAGTTTCATAATTTTTTAAAAGAAGACCTTACATTTTTTATAAAACTTGTGTGCATTTAATTAGACTTATGTGGCTTATTATCTCTTATGAAATCTTATAGCATAAGCTCTTTTTGATATCTCCTATTACTTGCCTACACTTGTGCTTTTTGTGCAAATTGTGTTTAAGAATTGTGTAGGATATATATCTCTTATACATTGGCCATTTCGTCATCAAGTTTCATAAACTATCGAGGTATTTTGACTCGTATTTTTCTTAGAACTCGATATTATGCTTATGCACATATCTTTCAAGATATTTCACTTTAACCCCTTAAGTGCCCCTAAATGATTTTGCAAATTTGTCTTAAAAGGGCACTACTTGCTAAGTCTCGATTTTCTCAAATTTATGTTTTCCGAACCCGTATTTGTTGGACTTTGTCCAAAATTATCTTTTGCAAAGTTTTAAAACTTTTGGGGTGAAAAATCGAATTTTAGAAAATGCAGGAAAGAAAAATTGCCTTTGGGACGGTCAAAGCGGGCGACCGGTCGCGCACCCTACCTCGGCCGGTCGCCAAGACAAAATCACTAGTTAAAAACGTTCTGTTCTTCATTTTGAAACAGACGAAGCAAAATCCCTAAAACCCTATAACAGCGTTCTTCATCCCTTTTCTCCTATAATCTTCAATTCTTCATCATTTTTCACGATTCTTGTTGCTAATCTTCTTATTTTCACAAGAATCTTACATATATGGCTCCCCAAAGAATTCTATGGTGAAATCCCATCTCCAAGCGTAGAAGAGGCGGAGAGGGTTCGTCGAGAAATCGGCAAGAAGAAGCCGAACAAAGGGATATCCGAGCTGCCCAGAGAAACGTGGCTCAAGAAGGTGATGATGTTCAAAATCCCATTCTCTCTCGGGCCCAAATTACCGAGCTCCGCGGAACAATTTCGCTCCAAAATTGCCGTTGGGCGAAAGGTAAAAAATCTTTTGTTACTCAAGCTCCTAATTCCCACAATGCTCTTAATTTCATCAATAAGTATGCGGAATGGTACTATAAGGATTCGGGGATGGGAGGAAAATCTATTGCTCGGACTAAAATGTGTCGTTTTAGTTCATTTACAAATGAATATCCTACTATTAGAGGATTTTTTTAGGAGCAAGGTTGGATGTATCTATGGGAGCATGCTTATGTTTTGTATGATGATGATATTATCCAACATTTTTATGCTAATATGTGGGTGCAATATGATAATGAAAGGAAGCCGATTGCCGTTAATTCGCTTGTAAAGGGTCGTCATTTTAGATGGACTCCCAATGATATTTGCCGGCTTTTACATGTTAGAGAAGGTGGTTGGGATTATTTCTCTTGTGGGACTTGGAATGATGAAATGTTGGGGTGTCGATGAAAGAAGTTAAGACGTATTTGGGAGTATGGCCAAAGTATTTTTTGTTGGCAATGACACTTGAGCATCGTATTTTGTCGGTCATTGTCGCATATTGCATTTGTGGTAAGTCGGGAAAGATGCCTAGCAACATGGATTACTTTTTGACTTATAAGATTGCTAGGGAGGAACCACTTAACTTTGGTGCCATATTTATTCAATGTCTAATTGAGTCCATCACTCAAGGTAATAAGAAGTTGGTTATGGGAAATTGGATTTGTAAACTTCTTATTCAATCGGGACTACCTTCGTCGGAATGTAACTCGGAGATATTTCAAAATGACTTTGACATTGATAACATCTCCCAAATGGTCACGATGCGCAAGAATATGGACATCCGACCAACAAAAATGGCTAGAGGAAGAGGTCAAGATTCCCCCAATCCTAATGACTTCTTTGATGACGCCGAGGTCGTAAGATTGGCGGAGGAAGGTGAACCGAGCAATCCAGGAGGGTAATACCAGGTGCTCAACCGCCTAGGAGGTATACCCAACCGAATTTGATGAGATGAGGACTTTTCATGAAACGAGATATGAGGCTTTGGAGCAAAAGACCTCCAAAATGCAAAAAGTCTATCGGCAAGTTGAAGAAATTCATCAAGGACTTTATTCCCGGATCTTGCTTCTCCTCGGATGAGGAATGATGTCCCCACCCCCTTTACTTTCTAGCATTTTCATTCATGTTGCTTTATATTCTTATGAACCTTTGTAAAAACTCTAATGAAATTTGCTCGTTTTCTTTTGAAAGGGTGAAAATTACAAGTTAATAATGACTTGTGGGTGGTCATGGTATTGATGGAGTATTCAATGGTAAAAATACTCTAATTTAGCTATGGTTAATGTTGGTGTGAAGTACTTGATGGTAAAAGTGCTTCTTTCTAGTTTTTGCTTAAATGCATTTGAGATGCTTTAATTATTTTGCTTAGATGGTTATTTTGGGACATTTGTAATGTCAAATGTGCATTGTTTGATGCTTGATATGCATATCTTAATGGCTCTTTATTTTTTCTTGATGGCATTTGTAATGCCTTGATCTCTCTTTGGTTAAATTATCTCAATTGGGTTGAACCCTTGAGAATCTTTTTGTTGAGCCTCTTATTTGATGGACAAATATTGCATATTTTGCATATGATTCTATTGAGCTTTGAAATGAGGATGATTGATGATGATATGGAAATTTTCTGGTTTAAACCATTTACAAAGGTTATATACAACCTCTTTTATTTTTCACGCACACATAGTGTTCGATGAAATGTTTCAATGAAAATTTCAACTTCTACATGATTCTCTAGCTTCCAAATGTCTTAAAAATCATGTTTTTAGCAAACAAATGAGCTTATAAATTCTTATGATACATTTCTCCAATTTTTTGGATTCTTTTTGCTTAAGTTGCTAAACGATTGATAAACCGTCCCTTTGATGCACTTTGATGTCATTATATAATGCTTCTATCATCCTAACACTCTTTTTGATGATTCAAAGGGGAGAAACAGGAAATTGACTCATTAGCTCAAAGAAGCCAATAAAAGCTTGTTATAAAAGCTATAAGCTATGGCTCATAAAAGCCATAAGTTGTGATTCATTTTTAGTCCAATTAGTGCTTGATGGACTTATACAAATGTTTAATGATGTTTTGTGAGGGGAGCTTATAAGCTCTTGAACAAATTGTAAAAGCTAAAGTTTTTAGCTTATGGATAATTGCTTTTACATTATTCTTGATATGCTTGTTGATAGGGAGCTTGTGCTTATTAGTGAATATATTTACTCCCTACTTGGTTGCTTTTATATTTTGGAAATTTTGGTTGCTTCCAAAACGGTCAAATGTTTTTACCGGAAAATCATTTCTAAAATTGTTCTCCTATCTTTGTGTAAAAATTGTTTTGGTTTGTAATCATCAAAAAGGGGGAGATTGTTTGATACATGTTTTTATCTTAATTTTGATGATTTTATTTTATCACCAAAACAATGTTTTTAAAGGTTGTCCAAATACTCCTAAATGTTTTAAAATGGTTTTAATATTTTCCGGAGTATTTCCTCAAAGATTATTTTCGATAATATTGGACAACACTTTTAATAATTTTATGTCAATGAGTTTTTACTTCAAAACAAGGTTCCTAAATGTTGTCTAAATACTTCCGATTTGTTCAAAATGTTTTTACTAATTTTTCGGAGTATTTCTTGAGTTTTATTTTCGACAAAAATTGGACAACATTTATGTCTCGTGGTCGACCGGCCGCCCTATAGGCAACCCGTACTGAAGAGTACGTTTGAAACAGAAAAATGAACTGAAGTAGAATTGGGCGGTCGGCCGGCCGCATCCAGGGTCGGCCGTGCCGTCGATCGATCGCGCCCCGTGCGACCGGTACTGCAAGTTTGCAATTGAAAGCGAGAACTTTTTTCTTTGGTTTTACACTTAGGGGGGGACCGGTTGAAGTCGTGGTCGACCGGTCGAGGTACACGTCGACCGTCGCCGCCTGTAAAATTACTTGTGATTCGTTTCAAACTTCTATTTTCGTGCGACCGGTCGCCTGTGCTTTGACAAACAAAATTATGACCGTTTGACAGACACATTTCCTTAAATTGTGGGATTGATTTTTAATGACTATATTCTTGATTTTAATTGTATTTTTTTCAGTAGATTTTCAATCCCCAAGAGGAGCCTATGCTTGATCAATCATCTCCTATAAATAGAGGAAGTTTTGGAGCAACCAATACAACAATTGAGATACAACACAACAAGATACACTTCAAGCAAATATTTGTTCTTCATTGTTATTATTCTTGTTGTATAATTTGCCTAGCTATTCACTTTCACATTCTTGAGGTCTAGGCTATTCTTGATTACACTTTGCACTCAAATTGTAATATTCATTATTGAGTTGTAATCTTGATTTTTGGTTATCATTCAAACACAAGATATCCTTGTGAGTGTTCTTGTGGTAAGAGCACACTTGGATGATCTAGGTGATAGGTGCAAGAAGATTGTGGTGATCTTCTTATTGAGGTGTTGAAGAATTTGGTATTCTTCAAGGTTGAAGATTGTGGTAATCTTCACAAGGTGCGTTGAAGGAAGATTGTGGTAATCTTCAAAGGGAGATTGTGGTAATCTCCAAAGGTGGTGTTGAAGAAGAGTGTGGTGCTCTTCAAGGTGTTGTAAGTTGAATTTGTATTATTTTGGTAATAAATAAAATTCTTTTTCTTTTTAAAATCCATCCCAGGATATCTTTGGGGTGGTAGAGGATTAGGACCTAGGTGGGTTGAACCTCTTTAAATCAACGTGTGTTGTTTACATTCCGCACCTTATTATTTGTCCTTGAGCATTCGGTTAGAAAAAGAGGAATAAATCGAAAAGATGGAGATAATCTATTCACCCCCTCTAGATTATCGTAGCCGCTTGGACTTACACCATCCTCCAATTTTGTTGTTGGTTGAGCAACTCCTTCAATGACCACATTCCAAATATCAAATCCGCATCTTTGTAGAAAGCACTCCATGCGGTCTTTCCAAAATGCGTAGTTGTTGGCGTCGAATAGTGGTGGCTTGTTGGTGGAGGCGCCGGTGGTGAGATAAGCTTCATTCGTAGCCATGGATCTTTCCTCTTTACTCGGAGCGAGCTTAGCCAAAAAGAGTTTGGCTTTGATACCACTTGTTACCCAAGTGGCTACGATAATCTAGAGGGGGTGAATAGATTATGCCGATTTTTCGCAAATCACCCTCTTTTTCGAATCAACAAGTAAATGACAAGAATGTAAATTCGGAAATTAAACAACACTCGTTGATTTAAAGAGGTTCAACCCACCTAGGGCCTAATCCTCTACCACCCTAGTATCTCCAGGGATGGATTTCAAAACGAAAAAGATTTTATTAATTACCACAATTAATACAACACCTTGAGGATCACCACAATCCTCTTACAACACCTTCAAGGAGATTACCACAATCTTCCTTCACCACCTTTGAAGAGTACCACACTCTTCAAACACCTATCACCTAAATCACCCAAGTGTATTCTTACCACAAGAATACTCACAAGGATGTCTTGTGTTGAATGATGGACAAAATTCAAGATTACAACTCTATGAAACCAATACAAAGATTGAGTGCAAGTGTAATCAAGAATCAAAAAGCCAGACCTCAAAGATGTGCAAGTGAAAGTACTTAGGCTATTACAACAAGAATGTAAAAATGAAAGCTTGAACAATTTGCGATTTCTTGTTGTGTATTTTGCTTGTATGTGTTGTTTTTGTGTCTTCAATTCATCCTCTATTTATAGGGAAGCTTCACCAACATAGGCTCCCAACATAGGCTCCTCTATCTTCACTTCGTCTACAAAAAGAAGATCACAAGATGTAGAAATATTGTACAAAATTGAAAAGCAAATCTTGTTGTCACAGATTGCAACGGTTGGAATTTTTTGTCAAAAAATAACATAGGCGGACCGGTTTTGCCTGTTGAAGATTTCGACCGTTTTAAAAAATAGTGCGATCCGGGTAGGGGTTGCGGGGCGACGGCAGGTCGGAGGGGTTCGGCCAGGTCGCTAGGGGTGCGGCCGGTCGGCCTCCCCGGACCGGTCCCCTGCTCCATTTTTCAAGTCCGTAAGTCTACATTTCGTGTTTTCTTATCTTCGTCTGGTCGACCATTTGGGCGCAGTCTGGCCGACCTCCCTTTGAAATGTTGTCCGATTTTTTTCAAAAATAAACTTCAAGAAATACTCCAAAAAATTAGTAAAAACATTTTAAATCATTTGGGAGTATTTAGACAACATTTATAAGCATAGTTTTGGTGTAAAAACCAATTTAAACAAAACCATCAAAAGTATTGTCCAATTTTTATCAAATTAAAAACTCTAAGAAATACTCCAAAAATTAGTAAAAACATTTTAAATCATTTAGGAGTATTTGGACAACATATAAAAACATTGTTTTGGTATAAAATCTTATTAAAACAAAATCATCAAAATCTTGATAAAAACATTTATCTAACAACTACTTATTTTAGAGATTTATACCTTATAGAATTAAGAATTCGATTTAGAATAAGTGATCATGAGACTTATAAGTGGAGATTGATATTATTCATCTATTATCATCAATTTTGGGACAAAAAAAAATATATATGGAATTACCAAATACCCCTTAAGGGACGGCCATGATGGTATTTTAAGTGTAGAAATATCTCCCAACTCTTGTACATGTACACCTTGTGTATTCATCTTGTGTATTTTTACACCATTAATTCAAACCTACATCTTAGAATAATCCTACAATCTCAACCACCCAATTGGTCAAACAAGACAAATTTAAAAATTCCCCCTAAACTTAGCATTTTGGCTAATTGTCCCTAATAAAGTTGCCTAAGTATTACTTTACTCCCTAATTTCCTCAATTATTACTCTAACTTATCATCTAATCAAACAAGACAAAAAAAAATTTACCCCTCTCCCCCCCTCATGGACGGCCAAATGGCCATATTGGGGATCAAATTTTGTTTCAATTTTCATTCTTCCCAACTCTAAGACTTGAAGATCCTCTCAACTCTCTCTAAAAATCCTCCTACATCTCTCTACACATTTTCTTCTTCTTCTTAACACTTAACCAAAAAATACAAGAAATTCCCCTCTTAAACTTCACAAAAAATTCGAACCATATACTACACAAGGTAAGAAATTTTCTTCTTCAATCTATTCTTATACCTTCTAGCTCACCTCTTTCACCTCCTAATTTAAGTTTGATTTTTTTGATTTTGAGGTATACTTAGAAGACCTTTGAAGATATTAAGAGACTTGTCATCTTGAAGAAAACTTGTGAAGAAATTGACTATAAGGTAAGAAATGGAAATTTTAGTATCTTCTTCTTCTTCCCTATTAATTTCGAATTTTAACACAAAAATTATAAATTTGAGGTGATTAGGGGCTGACCTTGGAGCTTTGGTTAAGAGGTGATCAAGTTATTAAGAGACTATCAATTTTTGACTACAACTTTCAACTACACAAGATAAGTGTGGTACCTTTGGCCTATTCCTCCTCTTTTTCCCTCCTTAGTTCAACTCTTCATTTTCTAACTCAAAAATCCTTGTATTAATTGACTTAGGGGCTGCCTTAAGTGAAGATTAAAATCCTCAAGGTTTAGGGACATATTACTTTACACCAATCAACCAAACAAACAAGGTGAGTGGAAAAATTCTTTCAACTTCTAGGTGCTTTATTTAAAACAAATGCATGTAGTATTTTGATTTTGAGCACTTGAGATATATATTATGTATTGCATGCTATTTTCTTGTATCAAGTTGGAAAAATCCTCAAGTTTTGCTCAAAAATGCGATTTGTCGAAAAAATAGGGCATACATGTACACTTTATTGTTATACTTGATGAAATTTTGTACGAGAATAATATAAATGTGTATGACTCTTGAAATCTATGTTTGGAATGATTTATAACCTGGACAAGTCGAGCATAATTAATTAAAATTCAACTTTTGGACTTAAAATGTAAAATGGAAAGTTGGTGATCTTAATTGCAAGAAAATAAAACTTAAGGGACCCCTCTGTAATTTTCGATTTTGGGACTGAACTCAGGTTCAAAAATTATATTTTGACATTTTAATAAAGTTTTAAGAGTTTTTAGATAAATAAAATCAACCCTTAAAAGCCCAAGGACTAGATTGTAAAATTTTAGAAGTTTAAGGGCTATTTTGCAATTTTCGAAACTGTACCAGATCCTAATTTTAAAATTTGAAATTTTAACTCTTAAGGGACTGGAAATAACATATTTTAAGTGTATTCCAAAAATCCAAGTGTTTAGAGCTTGAAAAGTAATTTTATAAAAATTGAGGGACCAAATTGTAAAGATTAAACTTGAGGACCAAAATATAATTTCCAAGACTTATGCAGTCCATGTACCTGGAAATACTAATTTAACTATAACATAATTATATCTTGGACCCAAGGTTCAAATTTTATAATAATTGGACCCCTAAAAGCCTTAAAGGCAATTATTTCAAAATAGGACAAAAATGAGATTTTCAAAAGTTAAGGGACCTATACTTACTTCTTTTTAAAACTGTTTTTGTCCCAATATCCCACTGACCTTAGTGACATTTTACAACTGGAATCACATTAAAATCCCTTCCGGTTTGTGAGTCCCAATTATTTTAAACTTAGAGCCCGAAATGGCAATTTTAGCAAATTCAGGGCCAATGTGAGAATTTAATAAAAACTCGACCTCAAAACTTTAAAAACCTAAATCTCTAAACAATTTAGAGAATTTAGGAACTGACCTCATAATTTTTCAAGGTCGAGACATTTATTTATTCAATTTTTAACCCCAAAAGAATTGGTTTTTACAAAACGGGGCTAATTGAAAATTTTCTTTTTACAAGGTCCTAACTCGAATTATTTTTATTTTAAAGAAACAGCCCTGGACCCTCCGACTTTACTTATTGATTAAAATATTTTTTTCTCAAAAATCCCTTGATTTATCGGATCGTCTTGACCGATTAATACGCGATCGTGGGGCGACTTCCTCGTCTTGCGATTTCGAATCTATAACGGACTTATGTTCCACCTAATCTTTCAAGATATCCAAGATTGCTTATCCTACCGATACTAATCTTCATCCAAATAACTTCGCCAACGCCATAATTACCTTACGCAAATTTTCGAAAATTTTTCATGAATCGCTTCCCGAATCAATATCAATATTGATCGCCTGTCGGTTGACTACGAATGTGTATTTAATTTCTTGCTGAGTCAACTTGGTGTGTCGAGCTCACGGTCGGAGTGGATACGTCGGGGATGGAATCGGGCGGCTCGTCGCTATTCCACTCTCCGGCCCCATCGTCCTAATCCCGCAACCGAGGGATGGAGTTTGTCCAAGGGAAGTGGGTCGTAGTACTTGAGGTATAATCATGATTATGACAAACCGAGCCTTGCTAGCTCCACTGTGGATTTTGTCTTTGCACTATGGAGCGATAAGGTGACAGGTCTTTGACCATCTTGTTCGGGAGTTACAAGGAAGAACGAAGGAATCGTTGTCGATCCACACGATTCGGGAGTTAATCGGACCCGTTTGGTTGGCGCTACAAACCGCACGCAACCGCTACTTGTATTGCATAGGTTGGCGCTACAAACCGCACGCAACCGCCATCGGGTCTTGCATAGGATTGGCGCTACAAACCGCACGCAATCCACATGTCCGCTTGGACCATAGTGCTACCGCTTGACCACGAATCATTTTCTTAATCGTATAAGTATATTACTTAAATATATTTATCACGACGATTGTGGTGTGTGTGAAATCATGCATCATCTCTCACGCGTTTTCATACAACTAAATTTCTCGCATTAACTATATACATATCGCCACACTTGCACACAATCACCCCATCCATCGAGATTTCGTGTCACCCCCCTCGTTTTCTAACCTTAGAAGATGACTTTGTCGAAGAAGTTGAACCCTTGGATTGAATTCTCGTGTTCACTTTGTTGGACTTACTTCCTATTGATATCTATGTTCTGCCGGATTGCTTTCTTTTATTTTTCTATTGTTGGACTCTTTTTTTTTTTTTTTTTGCCATTCTCGATTGTAATTTAAGGGCGTAGGACCCTTTGACACTTAAATTTGGTGATATGATGTGTACTTTATTTCCTAATTTTGGTGACCGTAAGCTATTTGGTTGTTGGGATGTATTTGTAATCGTCTTTGTCTTGTAGTTTTCACGCTTTAGACCTTGTTTCACTTGGGATTATTGCATCGTTTTCTAGAATGTTGGGTTTATTTTGTTTAAGTGATTGATCGTCGTCGCGTGTCGCGTTTGGGCGTGACACCGATTGGGCTGGGCCTAGTTTTGCACATAAAATATTTGTTTTTTTATTTTTTAAAGAATAAAAACAAATAAGTTGCAACTTAAAAGTGAAAGCTGACTTTTAAAATGAAACAACACCACTCGCCCACTACTTGGAAGTTACAACATAGTGACCATTGAAGGAGTGCCCACTACCGGAGGTTCTGACCCATTATCTTGAAGTTCTTGCCTACAGTAAAGAGACCCCAAAGCCTGGATGGAAGTCCTATAAATAGGAGCATTATTGTTGTTTAGATTACATTTTCATACACATTTTTACATTCTTGTACTTGCATAAGTGTACTCGGCTTTTAATATTCGATTCGAAGGTGCCTTGAAATTTGCGAGTCTTTGCTATTTCAAGGACTAAAACTGTTGTATCTTTGGGGATAACACGCCTGTTAAAGACTATACGGGACGTGTTTATCTTGCGGATAAAGTATTTACTCGCCTCAACTTTTCTGCAATTTTCTATTCTTTGTAATAGATAGGTTCTCTTTGTAATTCAGTTTATAGAAATAAACACCAGAACTTTCAACATATATTTTGTTTTCCGTAACTTAAAATTATTAAAAAAATTAATATCCCCCACTGTGTGCCATATTAGCTCCCATTAACAAATCCAAAATTGATATGATAAGAAAATGTACCCAAATACATTTCTAATGTATTTGGATTTAGTATATAAATAGAGGACACCTATTTATGCATTTAAAAATTGGGATCCAGCAACGACGATGTAATTAAGATGAATGAATTTTATCTTAAATATTCAGCAAGTCCTTTAAGAGTAAGTTATATAATATACATATTCAATTCAAAATCATTTATGTATCACATTTCCCTAAAAATAGGGATACGAGGGAAAACCATTTTATACGAAGGAAAAACTTTTGAACTTTAGCTATTTATGGGGTGATAACAATGTTGCACGCTTATGTATATATATGACGCTTATGTCAACAATTAGCTATTTCGAAGTGCAACATTATTTTCAAATACATGTCCAAACAATAGGGCCTAAAGGCTAAAATACATCATTTGCGAAGTGGCATAGTGGAGTTGGGTGATTTCTTGAGGTCGAAAACTCTCAAATTAGATGCTAATCTTGTGCCAGTGCGGTTTACCTAATAAGCGTGTAGCTTACAAGCTACTGCGTCAAGTTCGGAAATTTATCAGTGGGAACCCGAAAAGTAATTGCTACAGAATCCCAACCAAAAAAGAAAGGGGGGGTTCTAAATTGCCCAAATCCATATAATACAGGTGACTTTTAATAATTGTTTGGGTGTCAATCGTATCTTTTTTGTGTTCGTAGGTCGTGTTCGACACATATATCATAGTCCTGACGTCAAGATACACTACACAAACACGACCAGTTTATGACACGAGTAATCTGACACGACATTAAATCTATATAATTTAAAGTTGATACGGAAAAAATAAAAATACAAAGAAAAAGAAAAAAGTACAAATAAAAAATACATTGAACATTAAAAAAATATTAAAAAATACATTTAATAAATTTTTCATCATATATAACCAACTAAAACATCACAAAATATTGAAATATGTTAATACGAAATTAAATGGGTTACATAGATCAATTGTGTCGACACGCGGATCGATCTAACCTGACCTATTTATTTTTCGTATTAACCGTGTCCGACCTGATTTTGACTTGAACATGTTAAAGATTATACCTATACTTGTACCTACTAAATTCGTGTTAAATTCGTATCACAAATTGGCGTCCCTATATGTCCGACATCATTTGATTGACTAGGAACGGTTGCAACTTTTCAGAATTTGATGAAATCTGCAGATCTAATTACCAACGGTTTCAAAATTTGACAGATGGAACATTAATTCCTTTAAATCAGTAGTACCCGAGTATCAAACTCAAACTGAGAACGCAATCTGCTTTTAAAATTGTCTGGAAATGAACACATGGAATAGAACTTGGTGTTCTAAACTATTATAAACTAATATCCTTTTTTTCTTTGAAAATAACATCATTTTTTCCCAACAAAACTAATATCAAATACAAGATCAATTATTAACCAATACTGATATAACTTGAAAAAGGAGCTATATACTCGAATAACTCTACAAGGACCCAGGCGGACTCGAACCACCAACCTCTCAATGCATTGCTACAATTGAGCGCTCTGCCAAATTTGAGCTTATGGATCCATCCAACAATACACACAGAGTGTTTGCATAAACTTTTCTGTTTAGAAGTAATTTATTGTAATTAAAGGAAAAATAGTAGATAATAAAAAATTAGTAATGTATGAAAATAGAATCATAAAGTTTTTGGTGAAAAATTATAAATTGCTTATTTGTTTGTAAAAGTCAACGCAAGAACAAAAATCTAAAACACATCTCCCTACTTTTAGATTTTGTTTAAATGAAACATAAACAAAAACAGAATCAAAAGTTAGCATTTACTATAAAATGATATTTCCCTTATAAAGACTCAAGTTATTTTCTAACACGGTGTAAAATTGGAAAACAGACGGGATAATGTACGACTGATAAGTGCAACCCTTTTTTTTACCGACTCGATTCATAGCGTTTTACATTTATTAGGAGATTATCAAATCAGTACCACAATACACAAATTAAAACATTTCATTCGATATGCGAATTGTTTAAACACAAATAAGACGGAGAGTTATGAAACCGAATTGATTTGGATCTAGGCTTTTGTCCCTTTCTGTCTTTCAATTACTCGATATTGTTAAGAATCACATTGCAATGACGAGATTTAGCACCAATCACCCCGAAAACATTACATATATCGAAGAAACTATAACCAGATAACCAAATATACACCACCCCTGATAACGATTGAAAATATTAATCCATAAAATTCCAAGTAAAATACAGAGAAACGTAATTCCCCAGCATCGAACTTTTCCACAAACTGACAAGTCCCATATAAATCTACCACATAAATATTTAATTTACCAATCGAAAACCATGTATATATGAAACAAAACCTGTATTTTGCCTGGCATGCCAATTGGATCCTGCCATAGAATTTTTCTCCAAAAGAATTCCATCATTTTCGCAGCATCCTGAACCCCTAACACAAGACGACGGCTGAGGCAAACCACTACATTCCTTGAATTAACATTACTGTCATACGTGCAACATTCCTTCATCAAGACAGATGCAGCAGAGATGAAACATTTTCAATTCATAGCAACCACACATGAAACAATCAAGAAACACTTCTAAAACCAATTACAAAACAAATGCAAAAGAAATAGAGAATTTCAAAAATAGTCAAAATGGCTTTATTGTAGTTGTTTTTATATTAAAGTTGGCTTTTCCAAAACATCTTTGATCTTCTACCTTTCTATTTTTTTTTCATAATCTCTTTTTGGAATATATTCGAATGAACATTTTGATTATTCTTTTTTTTTCATTTTCAAATTCTGAAACAATTCACAAGAAGTCGACTTGAGTAAAAAGGGTTTTGGTGAAAACGGCGGAAACCATATTTGATGTGAGAGATACTGCAAATTTACAGTACAATTATGGGTAAAAATAGCTAGAATGACAAAGCCCACTTTATTGTATGGCCATAATTTTACAGAACATAATAGATTGAAAGCAGAAATCTGAAAATGCACACACACCACACACGCACTGGCGGACCCATTTTTTTTTTAAAAAAAAAAATTTATAAGGTAAATTTTTTAAAATTTTTTTAGTTAAAATTTATATGTTTTTCTATTAGTTTTTATCCGGCCTACCCCAATTCCATGTATCACCCACCCCGTAAATTTGAAAATCTTGTCAAACACAACGGCACGGAAATTTAACCATAACAAACACACAAACACATTCAAGTAACAATTTTGGAGAGTATCGAACAAAATTTCCATCAAATACTACTAACGAAAAGAGATGAATCAAAAAAAAGTGTGGAGAAAAATGATTAAAATAAAAATGTTCTCTCAAAATAAATTGTTTCATACTATCAAGGGCCAAAAACAGATTCAAAAGCAAAAATAAAGGAAAAGGGCAAATACAAGACAAAGCAAAATTACTTCAATCTTTTGGATTTATGAAAAAATGCACCTGCATGTTTATAAACTCCTGGTTATAGGGTTCCCTTAAATGAAAGGTGCATGAGAAGAAACAGCAGAAGAAAACTTAGTTCATTAGTTGGGGCATTTTCAACAGAAAATTAAATATAAAAAATTGACCAAGGTCAGCATCTTGTGCATCTGTTTCCAAATAGAAAATAAAAAGGACAGTTTTAAGAAAGGAAAAAAATAAAAAAATATAAGAATAGAAACATATTAGGAAAATCGTACTAAGGGCTGCCACAAAGGCTTTTGAATATTTTATTGGAGCTTCGCATTTGTTTTGTAATAGATTTCAAAAAATGTTTTGTCCAGTCCAAAACACCCTCCCTCGTGCAATTGCAATACCAAACCCTAGCTGGACATTACAGAAAGTCAAGATCTAAGGTGATTAAGAGATTAAAAGAGCCAACAAATAAATAGTGGATTTAACAAAAAAAGAAAATCAAAAGGTAACAACATAAGAGAACAATTAAAACCTTCACCAAACATTAATAAACCCACAGAACAATCAAAACCTCCACTAAATATTAATAAACCCGCAGAAATACGTAACCAAGTTGGTAAAAAAAATTCCTCTCAAAAGTAACTGAAACCGATTAAACCAAACCCGAGTGCCTAGGAGCTTACTTGACAATTAAGACAAAAAGGCGAGATCTTAAGGAACACAGAGAAAACTGATGAACAAAACAGTGTAAATGCAACTCCAAAAAGCCTGGTGAATAAGAATGGATGATCCAACCATGGAATTACTTGCGAATCCAATATAGACGGTCTGGCTCATCTAGAAAACGCAAATAGCACGAAGCTCAGCAGCAGCAGCAATCAAGCAAATCAGACAAAACACCTCAGCAACAGCAACAATCAATAGCAGTGAACAAAGTCTGGAGAATCATAAAGATTCCAAAATACAATGCATAATCGTCGAGTATTAAGCCACAGCAGCAACAACAGCCATCTTCACGCCCGCGCATCAGACTCTTGACGGTGGAATCCAGTGCATATCATAAATCAATCCAGCAGCAAGAAACACTGTCCACATGGTGTTAGAAAGACGCCAGCTCTAGTGTGCACCTCAAACATAATGGCTGATCTATTACAAACATTCTAAGAGATGAAGGGCTCAACAAACACATATTACCCCCATTACATCACCATATAGAAAAGAAAGAGAATACAACAAATCTAAGAGATGGACCACGTCCTCACTTCATCATGAAACTTAACTGAAAAAACCTAAGAACATGATACTGCGAAATGTTAAATAAATACTAGCAATAAATACAAATTAATAAATTATTAGCTCATGTTAACATGATACTGCTAAATGTTAAATAAATACAAACAACAAATACTAATTAATAAATCATTAGCGCATGTTGTCAACAGTTAAAAAATAAATGGTATAGTTATAATTGGACAACTTTATGGTTGTTTCACTAAAATTCCAATATCAATATGCAGTTGAGTTGTGCAATCGGTCGTTTAAGTTCCTTGATATTACTGCATGATAAAGATAATTAACACTCAAATTCCAATTTCTTTGTGCAGTTGCGTTGTGCAATTGGATTTAAATTCCTATAATGTTGTTACAGAATAAAGATTATTAACATTATTCGGTTTAATATCATTTTTGTTAGAGAGACTAAATTGTAAATTGGAGTAAAAGATAAGAGTTATTTTCGCAGTATATTACCCTCGCAATAATGAATTTCTTAAGAGATTTGATGATGTCAAGTATTTCATTTAGGAGAAACATCATATGGCTAAACAATAACAAGTCCAGAAGACACACACATACATACATATATATATATATATACAATATTTGGACCCGTAATTGAAACTCGATTTAACAGAGAGATTATAAGTCAAAAGTTGAGTAAATGTAAAATTTAGAGTTTTAAAGTATTTGCAGTTAGAAATTGAGAAATGAATACTAGTGTAACTAGGTAAACTGAAGGAATGCCAATTAGTACCTTTGGTGTAGTTGATGGTTCAGAAGACCACATCCTTGTATTGCTTGATCTCAAATTCCTCGCATATAATTGGGGTATGCTCTTGAATGGGTTGTGTTTTTTAGCACACATTGTAACACAACCCATTCAAGACCAATTATGATTATGGAATTAATTGCTGGATATTCACTGTGAGAGTGCCGGGAATGCTGGACAAATAGAGACCCAAGAAAGGGAACACACACACGCAGGGGAGAGCCGGGCAGATCCCCGCGCCATCTCCCCAGAAACAAAAAAGATATTTTTTTATTAAATGGCGACCTGCCATGCGAGCTCACCCATCATGGCAAAGGTCATTCAGACAACCACATCTCACCTCACCTTCACATCTCTGTTTTTCAGATATAATATCACACTACCTATCTTTTCTTACATAACTGTCAGCTCACCACTTCTATAACTACTATCTCACAAATAGGATCATGAAATATGCCAGAACATTGTGAGCGATGCCAGCTTGATCGCTCCACTCCAAGAAATCAATGTGGAGGGGAAGATCATTTCAAGATCCAAGAATATGAGCTCTCCTGATCCACAAATTCCATCTAGCCAACAATCAGCATCAAGAAAACCGCATCTGCACATTACACGTACGTCAACGAAAATGTCGAAACTAGATAAAGAAATATGACGAAATAAACGGGAAAAGAAAATTAAATTAAAAGAGATACGATAGAATAAAAACTGAAAATAACCCCATGCATTCTGTGAATCATACATCTCAAAAGGGACGACCCCTGGACCTAACCGATCATTGGACAAATCAGATATCACGACTGCAAATGATAAGAACAAAAGATAACAAAGACAAATAAAGAATAATTAAGAGAAGAACCAACACATAAAACAAGAGATCCATGATTTAACTTCATCAATATGTTTAATACAGCAGCCGGAGGATTAGCGCACCGCCGCCGGGAAATCAACGGCAAAACGAGAAGCTTAAAATCCATAACCAAAACGTAGATCGTCTAGCGATCTAAACAAATCTGAAGGCAGAAATCAGGAATACTATTTCTAAGAAAACAACGGAGGAGCTACGAATTGGAGAAGAAAATTGGGATAAAACGGGAGGCATGAAGGTTGAGAAGCGACAAGATATATTTATTGAGGGTGTGTGGTGATCCAACGGCTGAGAATGAGTTGGGCGGATATTTTCAACGGATGGATATCGTGAACGGTTTGGATTTGACCGACTTAAATTATTATCATTATTATTTATTATTTATTATTTAAAGGTCGGTAGGAATAATCGAACGGCCGTGGTTGGATTTGACCAGGCTCTTCTAGAGGTGTCCAAATGATTCGTCTCCTTAACCGTGGTCAATATTTTAGGTTCAAATCGATTATAATTTGTACATTTTGCAAATCTCAAATTGGCCGATTTAACCATAGTTTTTAATTTTTTTAATTTAAAACCAACATGTCCGAGTCAGGGATCAACTAAACGTTGATTATTGAAAAATTAGAAAATAAAGTTTCAATATATGTTTTAAGTGATCACTAGCACTAGCAGCATCATTGTAAGATTATTATCTCATTTCATTGATGATACATGGGAATAGCAAAAATTCAAACTATTTTATAAGAATATGATTTAGTGAAAACTTTTGAATTTTATTTGACAACCTAATTGTATTCATAAACATTATATTTCGCCCCCAAACCATTCGGAAATCTAGAAAATCATTGTTTATCATATTTCGCCCCCAAACCATTTGAAAACCTAGAAAATCAAGCACTGCAATATGATTGAACTAAAGCCGCCAAACAACAAGACTTTGTTGAAAAAGATGATGAAGATAAATTTGGCACGAAAACCACAAGCACATCCACGGGAGGAACCAAGAGCAATGGTTAAAAGATAATGAATGCAAGCTTTATTTAACATTTTCAAATTTCAAAATACTTGTTAACAAAAGCTTTTAAATATATTGGTAAGTTGGAATTTTAAATGAGAATGTTCCACCTTATCAATTTATTAACAAACATAAAAGACAGATTAATTATGAACCAATACTAACAAAATACTGAAAAAAACCAAGAATTATTAAACTACAGTACAATTGAAAAAAATGAGTCATGCACTCGAATACTATACAAGGGACCCAGGCGGACTTGAACCACCACCCTCTCAATTCAATGATGTAATTGAGCGCTCTGCCAAATTTGAGCTTATGGATCCATCCAACACAATACACACATCAGGGTTAAATCGAAAAAAAGACTAGGCCATGTATAACTGACTAGTGCAACTGATTTTTACCGACTGCATTCGTACCATGTATTACATTTACTAGGAAAATATCAAAAATCAATACCACAATCCATGAAGTAAAACAAATGAGACGTAGAGTTATAAAACTGAATTGATTTGGATTCACGATTTATGTTCCTTCCTGTATTCCAATTACTCGATATTGTTAAGAATCATTGCAATGACTAGACTTAGTATCAATTAACCAAGCTTCGAAAACATTAAATATATTGAAGAAACTATTACCCAACCACTGAACTAAATATATACCACACTCCATAACGCTTACAAATATTTATTCCATAAAATTATAGGTAAAATAATGAGACACGTAATTCCCCACAATTGGGGAAACCCATAATTATAGTTACAATTAAAACTAGGGTAAATCTCACTTTACCCCTATGCTCTCATTCAATATCACTTTTACCCCCTTGTACTTTCAATTGTATCACTCTGTACAACTAAAATATCATTAATTCTCCTATTCCTTTATCCTAATTGTCCCTATAATTATTTTAATTTAACAATGGCATCAAATACAATAATTTTTTTTTTTGGAATACTTGCTATTTATTAGAATTAATATAGATTCTTTAATTTTTTGAGAGAATTAATATAGTTCCTATTGAATAACTATATAGTAGGATATTATCTGTAAACTAGTTCATACATTTGTTTTCATAATAAAATAATAAATCTAAAATTATGTATTATGTAAATTAATATTTGTATTCAAAAAAGCATCCACTAAAATGACTATTTTTTTCAATTTAACATAACTTTAATTAAATTATTATTATTTCAATAGATAATTGAGAATTTACTAATAACATTTCAGTTTCACATCTTTAATAAAATTGTATTATATATATTATTATAATTGTCATTTCTATAAGTTCGTGATGACTAAAAAAATAAAAGTATAAATATATTAGCTAATTAAAATATCCTATTATAGATTAATTTAATAGGGACTATGTTAAAGTTAAATAAATAGCAACTAAATGTAAAATATAATAGATTTAATATTAAATAATAAGCGTTAATTAATCAAGTTCTGAAAGTTTATTTAGAATATAAGTACAAATTTATTAAAATTAAATGATTTTTAAAATTTATTTTAATGAAACTAAAAGGTAAGAACAAAATGATCATCATTTTGAATATATGAGTATAAAATAATATTCTAAAAGCATAAGTGGGAAAAGTGATCCTAATTAAGAGTATTAAGAGTAAAATAATTTTCAAGGAGAGCAACGGGGCAAAGTGAAACCCTAAAACTGCACTTTCCAGTAAGGCAAGCCTCTGTCAATTGGAATTGCAATAGTTTCAATTTACAATATTGTCAAAGCACGGAATTAATGTAGCAAACTGGTGAAGTCCCAAATAAGTCTACCACAAAAATTGTGGAAGTATCCAATTTACCAATAATCAAGACTACATAAAATTTAACAAAACCTGTTTTTCTCCTCGTATGCCGAATGGATCCTGCCAGAAGGGGTCTTTTCTCCAATAGAACTCCTACAATTTCGCAGCAACCCAAACACCTAGTACAAGCTGAAGGAAGAGGAAAACAACTAGAATTCTTGAATTAAGATTACTAGCATTCGTCTTAACATTTCCCTTTTATACCTTTCTCAAAACAGATGCAGCAAAGATGAAACATTTACAATTCAATAGAGCCAGATCTGCTAAGTAAAAGCCACAAAATTAAGGCAAATAAGGTACGGAGCTCTTTTGGCTATTGTTTAAAACCAATTACCAGACAAACGCGAAAGTAAAAAAAAACAAGTGCTCAATAAGATAGTCAAAATTGGGTTTTTAACGAATTCGACCTTTTAATGTTTTATTTATGATTTATTTTCATAATCTCTTTTTAGAAAGGTGATTTAAGGACCACTTCTCCTACTTTTCTTTTTTCATATTGAAATTTCGAAAACATGAAGCCATTCCAATATAAAAAGCACCCATTTGAAGTGAGGAACTGAAACTTACAGCACAACTAGGGGCGAAAATAGCTAGAATGACAAAAGCCCACTTTTTTGTATAACCATAATTTTCCAGAAACGCAGAGCTAGCAGCAATAGCAAGGTAAGGTAAAAAGGATAGCTTTAAGCCAAGCTATAGAACAGATTGAAGGCAGAAATCTGAAAATACAACAAACAAGAAACAAGTTTTGAGTGTCAAACAAAATTTTCGTCAAGCTACTAACAAAAACAGACGAAGAAAAATAGGAAAAAATGATTATTAAAATAAAAAATGACTAATCTTCTCAAGGGCCAAAAACAAAAGCAGAAGGAAAAGCGCAATAGAAGGCGGTGCAAAATTTCTTCTCTTTTGGAATTACGAAAAACGCACCTGTTCATCCAATGAGATGAAATGAAGGGTTCTTGACAAGTAAACAACAGAAGAAAAGTTTGTTGGGGCATTTTCCACAGAAAATTAAATTAAAAAAATTGAGCAAAGTCAGCCTCTTGTGTAGCCGTTTTCAAAATCTGAAAATATAAGACACATTTTTTATTAGAAAAAAAAAAAGAGTACAAACAATAAAAGATAGGAAACAGATTTGAAAAGGCCTATTAAGAAATGTATACTTAACTTCACATCTGTTTTGTAATAGACTTTAAAATTTTTTTTATCCAGTCCAAATAACCCTCCCTCCTTGAAGGATAGCAAACCGTAGCCGGACATAACAGAAAGTCAAAGTGCAAGGATATTCTTACATTAAAAGAGCCAACAAGCACAACAGTTCAAACAAAAGGAATAGAGATAAAACGAAATCAGATAATAATCAAAAAGTCAGCTACAGCGATTCTGGGTAAAACGAACGAAATAGTAGATTCTACAAGAAATTCATAAGGTAACAAGATAAAAAGAGAAACAATCAAAACCTCCACTAAAAATGAATACACAACACAGAAAAGAAGTAACCAAGTTGGCAATAAATTCCTTCCAAAGGCTACTCAAACGTAGTAAAACCAAACCAAAGTACCTAGAGCTTACTTGACATTTAAGACAAAGGCATGATTCTTCAGAAAACACGTGGTTGACAACCTCATAAACAGTGCAAGTGGAACTCTACAAAGCCTGGAACAGTAATGGATTCCAACCATGGAATTATGAATCCAATAAGAATATAATTGTCAGCCTGGCTCATCTAGAAAACACCAATAGCACAAAGCTCAGCCGCAGCAGCAACAGCAATGCAAATCAGACAAACACCTCGGCAACAGCAACAATCAATAGCAGTCTGGCAAAGTCGGGAGCATCATAGAGATTCACAAGTAGGAAGCATAGTTGTGGATTATTGAGCCACAGCAGCAACAACAGCCATCTTCACGTGCGCGCATCAAACAACTGACAGTGGAATCCAGAGCATCCAGCATATCTTAAATCAATCAGGCAGTAAGAAACATGTCCACATGGTTAGGACGACGCCAGCTCTAGTGTGCCCCTCAAACAGAATGTCTGATCTATTACAAACATGCTATCCTTTAAAACTATATCACCCAATGGTGAAGGGTTTAAAAATACATATTATCCTCATCACTTCACATATAGATAACAAATAGAATACATCAGAAATATAAGAAAGAGGGACCACGTCCTCACTTTATCATGAAACTTAACAACATAACTGAAGAAAACTAACATGATACTGCAAATGTAAGATAAATGACCAATAAATACTAATTAATAAATTAATGAGCTACGCTAATCTCGACAATGCTGAATTCAGGATTGCATGTTTTCAACAGTTAAAAAGAAATTAGTATAAATAATACAAGTGGACAACAATATGCAGTTGAGTTGCGCAATTGACATTTCACTTGATGTTGCTTCAGAATAAAGATTATTAACACTATTTGATTTAATATCATAATATCATAGTTGTTAATAGTTGTTACAGAGACTAGATTGAAAATTGGAGTAGATGTATTGACTTCTTCTCTCAGTATTTTACCTCCACAATAATTAAGAAAAAAGATTTGGTGATGTCATATATTTCATTTAGGAAAAAGAATATTGGGATGAAAATAACAAGTCCTGAAGAAACATATGTATATATATATATAACATTTGGACCCATAATTAAAATTCAAGTTATTAACAGAAGAACTATTTTTTTAGTACAATGGCGTTAATGGGGCATAGTAGGGGAGGGGACACACACACTCAGTATGGAATCAAACCCGTTAACAGAAAGATTATGTCAGGTTGAGTAAATGTAAATTAAAGTTTAAAGTATTTGTAGTTGGAAATTGAGAAATTAATACTAGTGTAACTAGGTAAACTGAAGGAATGCCAATTAGTACCTCTGGTGTAGTTGATGCTTCAGAAGACCACATCCTTGTATTGTTTGATCTCAAATTCCTCGCATATAATTGGGGTATGCTATGGTCTTGAATGGGTTGTATTTTCAACACACATTGTAACACAACCCATTCAAGATCAAATATGTTAATGGAATTAATTGCTGAATGTGGACTGTGAGGAGAGCAAGGAGTGCAGGACAAATAGAGACGCAGGAAAGGGAAAGACACGCACCACAGGGGAGAGCCAGGCAAATCCCTGTGCCATCTCCCCAAAACAAAAAAACATTTTCTTTATTAAACGGCGACCTGCCATGCGAGCGCACCCATCATGGCAAAGGTCATTCAGACAACCACTTTTGTTTGTTTGTGGAAGAACAAAAAAATACACCCATCATGGTCCACATCTCACCTCACATTCACATCTCTGTTTTTCAGATATAATATCACACTACCTCTCTTTTCTTACATAACTGTCAGCTCACCACTTCTATAACTACTATCTCACAAATAGGATCATGAAATACATCATGAAATATGCAAGAACATTAAATAAATCACAATCACTTCCCTTCAAATTATTCAGTCGACCAGAACATTGTGTGCAACGCCAGCTTGCTTGATCGTATGTCCGATCCAATTCAAGAAATCAATATCGGGATGAGACCATCTCAAGATCCAAAAAGATATGAGCTCTCCAGATCCACAAATTCCAGCTAATCAACAATGAGCTTCAAGAAAACAGCATTTGCACATTACAAGTACGTCAATGAAAACGCCAAAACAACACAGGAGTATAAAAACAAACTAAAGGAGAAGCGATAAGTTAAAAACTGAAAATAACCCCATGCGTTCTGTGAATCATACATATCAAAAGGGACAACCTCTTGGACCTAACAGATCATTGATCAAATCAGATATCTCGACTGCAAATAATAAGAACAATCAACATAAACAAATAAAAGGTAGTAAGAGAAGAACTACACATAAAAACAGGGATCCACAAATTACCTTCATCGATCTGTTTAATACATCAGCAGATCTACCCAAAACTCAGCGTTAGAAAACCACTGCCGCAACATAAATCGGCCGGACGAACAGTTAACCGCCGGAAAATCAACGGCAAAATGAAACGCTTCAAATCCATAACCAAAACGTAGATCGTTTAGCGATCTAAACAAATCTGAAGGCAGAAATCAGGAATACTATTTCTAAGAAACAATGAGGGAGCTACGAATTTTTGAAGAAAATTGGAACCAAAAGGGAAGGCATGAGGGTTGAGAAGCGACAAGATATATTTATTGAGGGTGTGTAGTGATCAACGGCTGAGAATGAGTTGGGCGGATATTTTTCAATGGATGGATATGCGTGACCGGTGTGGATTTGACCGACTTAAATTATTATTATTATTACTATTTAAAGGTTGGTAAGAATAATCGAACGGCTGTGGTTGGATTTGACCAGGCTCTTTGATGGGATTATACTTTATAGAGGTGTCGAAAGGATTCAAGACTAGTGAACCGAATTGTAGGTAGACCCTGGTCAACAGTCTCCTTAACCGTGGTCAATATTTTAGGGTTCAAATCGCAATCGATTATAGTTTGTGCATTTTGCAAATCTCAAATTGGCCGATTTAACCATAGTTTTTATTTTTTTTAATTTAAAACCAACATGTCAGAGATCAACTAAACGTTGATTAAGGATTTTGAAAAATTAGAAATAAAGTTTCAACATATTTGTTTAAGTGATCACTAGCAGCATCGTTGTATGAACATTATTTCTCATTTCATTGATTTTTTTGAAGCATTTGTCATCTATATATATATATATATATATAATAGCAAAGTGGTTTCTATAAATGTTTTCCTGCCTAAATGACATTTTCTAAAAAAATTCTTATATTATTTTATTTTTTTAATTATACAATTTTATTTATCAAGTCAATGATCATTATTCGATATAATCAATTTTTGGATTCTAAATAACCGAATTTTGACTTTATAATTTTGGTAGGAATATTTTTGGATTCTGGTGTTCATCTGGTGATTGGTTAGGTATTATAGTTGGAGCTCTTTCATTTTGTGTATAAGGCAAATGTTGCTACTTTAGCTATTACGTTTTTATTAGTTGTGAGTTTACGTCTTTTATATCAGTTGGAGTCTGTTAGCATAATACACGTGTCCTTAGGTGATTGGTTGATTCAAATCTGGCGGCATCTTCTGGAGGTATAAATACGAGTCCTGTACATCTTCTTCATTAGAGTTTCACGAAATAAAATTCATATTTTCGTTCTCTTTGATTTGATGATGGAAATGCTTTATTAGATGTTTGATTTGTTCATGGTACCAGAGCGTGGTTGAAGATTATGGCTCGGAGAAATGGTTTGATTGATACTGGAAAAGATGCGGACGACGCTGCACGGATCTAGATCCACTCTCTCTGCATGGATCGGATCATCCAGGCATGGTACTTGTTACCAATCAGCTTACCGAATCGAGCTACCTTCACTGGAGTAGAGCAATGAGGTTGGCGTTGGGGGCGAAATCGAAGCTCGGCTTCATTTATGGCACTGTTGCGATTCCGGACGAAGATACGGCAGAATATGAACAATATCAAAAGGTGGACTGTATGGTTATTTCACGGCTTCGAATGCGATTTGAAAGAGATCGTTGAGGCTTTCATATATGTGAAGAGCTCAAAGCAATTGTGGGATGAGTTGGCTGAAAGATATGGGGAAAGCAACGGACCAGTACGATATCAATTGCAGAAAGAGATTGCTAATTTTACCCAAGGTACTTCCACTGTTACAACCTATTTCACGAAGTTAAAGTGTCTCTGGGATGAATATTCGTGTTTAGTGCAATTACCTGATTGTGTATGTGGAGCTAGTAAGGCACTATGTGTGAATGACATGGATATTAAGCTGATGCAGTTTTTGATGGGGCTAAATGAGAGTTTTGAACCTGTTAAAAATCAAATACTTCTCATGGATCCACTACCTACTGTGAATAAAGCATATTCGATGATATTGAAAGTGGAAAAACAGAAAGTTACACACAACAGAGTGTTAGATCCTCTTGATCTAAATTTGCTATGTTTGTGACGTGGTAATGCAAATAAGAATAATCTTTGCCGAAATAATTCTCGGATATGGTAGAGGAGTTAACAGGAATGGAGGAAATTCTAATGCCTATGGCAGAGGTGGTGGAAGGGGACAGCAAAGAAGAACCAAGGAAGAGAAGGCAAAGTTGGTGTGTGACCATTGTGATACAAAGTGGTCACGAGATTAAGGAGTGTTTTAAATTACGGTTATCCCGATTGGTACAAAGAACTTAAGGAGCAAAAGGTTGGATGACCATTAATATGGTGGAAAGGAATCGAGGTGGTTTCACCAAGATGTAAGGGAGAAGATACTTCCAGGAAAACTGAGTTTCCTGACTTTGCAAGCATGATTCAAAAGGAAGTTGCAAAATATTTGTCCACTCAAAGGATGGCAGGATCTGAAGACATACACACCTTCTCCCACTTTGCTGAATGCTCAGGTACAAAAACCAGTGCATACATTGCATTATCTTTGCTAGACTCTCTTGGGAAGGATGATTGGATTGTTGACACGGGTGCTAGTAGACATATATGTTCATCTCCAGAATTGATTGACAATCCTTTTAATTTGCCTACACTGTCTCTCGTCCATTTACGATGGCACACATATTTCAGTTACTCATGCTGGAAATGTAAAGTTATCTGATGAAGTTACTCTATTGGATGTGTTAATTGTGCCTAGTTTCAGATACAACTTACTTTCAGTGAGTCAGCTACTTGCAGGCAATACTCTTGAATGCATGTTTTCTCAGCACAAATGTTGGTTGCAGGACCCTAGAGATGGGAAGGTGCAGGCTGTTGGGAGAGTTTTTGCAGGATTATACATATTGAAGCTGTCAGAATTTTGTGGTTCTGTACACAATAATAAAGGTGTAGATGATTTGCAGGTTTGGCATAGAAGGTTAGGACATACTTCTTTGAGTTGTTTACAGCATATTCCCTTCTTGAGGCCATTTTATAATAAAAATGTTTTGGACATTTGCAACACTTGTCATGAAGCGAAACAAACGGACTATCTTTTCCCTTGAGCATTATACATACAGAACAAGCATTTGAGTTAATTCATATAGATATCTGGGGGCCCTATCTTGAACCATCTGTTACAAATACCTCTTACATGCTCACCATTGTGGATGATTTTACTAGAGGGACATGGATTTATCTCATGAAACATAAATCAGAAATTCACCTGCATATTTCCAAATTCATTGCATTGGTTCAAAATCAGTTTCAAAGAAGTGTTAAGAGAGTCAGAAGTGACAATGGAGCTGAATTTCTGAGTAATCAAACTCAGAATTTATTTGCAGAACGTGGTATCATACACCAGAGATCTTGTCCTTACACTCCCCAACAAAACGGGGTTGTAGAGAGAAAGCATATGCATATATTGGAGATTGCTAGAGCTTTGATGTTTCAATCTAAGCTTCCAAAAAAATTTTGGCCATATACATTGTTGGCAGCTGTACACATTTTAAACTCATTGCCCAGTGCCTTATTGCAGTGGAAATCACCATTTGAGTTGCTATATAAGGAGCCTCCCAAATATGATAGATTCAAGGTGTTTGGTTGTTTATGTTTTGCATCTAAACTTGGACCACAGAGAGGAAAATTTGAGCCCAGGGCATCCGCTTGCATTTTTCTTGGATATGTTACAGGGATAAAAGGCTATAGATTGTATAATCTTGATACAAAGGAGGTTTTCATTTCCAGAGATGTTGTGTTCCATGAGTCCAATTTTCCATTTCATAATGGTAATTCCTCTGCTGCTGAGATCCCTTTACCTATTCAAGCCATAGAATTTGAAGAAGATGCGATGGGGAAGAGGTTACACATGTTAGTCAGAAACAGCAGACTGATGTACAATCACCTATTGCGATTCGAGATTCTTGATAGACTTGGCAGGGGGGTGGTCGACATGCTCCTTCCTGGTTACAGGATTATGTGACCAACACAGTGCACCATGGGTCAACTACCTTGAAGATTGGTGGCCTTAAGAAGCCTACAGCCTATGATCTGGATTCCTTTCCATTCAACTATAGCCCACATATGTCTTCTACTTATGCTGTATTTCTTTCTCACATCTCAAATTCGCGGTGAACCCACAAGCTACTTAGGCGGCCAAAGATGCGGACTGGAGGGAAGCCATGAACAAAGAACTTGCAGCTCTTGAGGAAAATGAGACTTGGCAATTAACTTCTTTGCCAACAGGGAAGAAAGCAATAGGGTCTAAATGGGTCTATAAGATAAAAAGGAACTCAGATGGGACTATTGATAGATACAAGGCAAGACTAGTTGCCAAAGGATATCCGCAAATTGAAGGGTGGACTTCATGGAAAGTTTTTCTGTTGCAAAACTAGTTCTGATGAGGATCTTTGGTTGCTTTGGCTACTCAGAGACAGTGGGATTTGCATCATATTGACATTAATAATGCCTTCTTGCATGGATACTTGGATGAGGAAGTATACATGCTCCCTCCTGAAGGTTATCACAAGGCCAAGAAAGGGGAAGTGTGTTTACTACGAAGAAGTTTGTACGGTTTGAAACAAGCCTCGAGACAATGGAATTTGGAATTTTCTGAGAAACTGCTGGGATTTGGATTTGTGCAATCCATTCATGATAATTGCTTATTTGTGAAACATGATGATGGTGGCTATCTGGCTCTTGTGATCTATGTAGATGATGTACTTATCACCGGTGATTCAGCTGCTCTTATTCAGAATCTGAAAACATATTTGCATGAGCTCTTTACTATCAAAGACCTGGGACATGCAAAGTATTTCCTTGGGCTGGAATTGATGAGAAGCAATAAAGGGACACATCTGTGTCAAAGGAAATATATCATGGATCTCTTGAAGGATACAGGGCTGATGGGTTGCAAGCCTGTTTCCACTCCTTTTCCTCAGGGTTATAACATAACAGCCCAGGCCAACACTTCTTTTGCAGATATTGGAAAGTTTAGAAGATTGGTTGGCAGGCTACTCTATTTGAATCTCTCTAGACCAGACATATCTTATGGGGTTCAACAACTCAGTCAATTTGTTCATGCCCCTACTGAGGCTCATTGGGATGTGGCTATCCATCTGCTTAAATATCTCAAAGGCACCATTTCTTTGGGATTGTTCTATCCTGTGGGAGATTGCCCTCAATTACTGTGATGCTGATTGGGGCACTTGTCTCCTCACTCGTAAATCTATTACAGGATATTGTGTGTTCTTTGGCAATTCCCTTGTATCTTGGAAGACCAAGAAGCAGAAAACCGTCTCAAAGTCTTCCGCCGGCAGTATAGATCAATGGCGCAATCTGTTTTTGAGTTAAAATGGTTGTATAATCTTGGTTTGATTTGCGACTTTCGCTATCTCTTCCCATTCCCTTACATTTGTGACAACAAGGCCGCATTACATATCACGGCCAATCCAGGTGTTCCACGAGCGTCGAAACATTTAGACATTCATTGTCACATTGTTAGAAATCGTTTAAGCGGAGTTTCATTTCACCACAACATATCTCCACGTTTCTTGACTGCGGATCTCTTCACCAAGGCGTTGGGTGGTACACTGACCTTTTCGTGCGTTTTTGCTCAAGTTAGGAATGTGCTCTTCCACCCACATTCCAACTTGAAGGGGGTGTTCATCCGGTGATTGGTTAGGTATTATAGTTGGAGCTTTTTCATTTTGTGTATAAGGCAAATGTTGCTACTTTAGCTATTACGTTTTTATTAGTTGTGAGTTTACGTCTTTTATATCACCGAGTGCATTAGCATAATACACGTGTCCTTAGGTGATTGGTTGATTCAAATGGCGGCATCTTACGGAGGTATAAATACGAGTCTGTGCATCTTCTTCATTAGAGTTTCACGAGAAATAAAATTCATATTTTCGTTCTCTTTGATTTGATGATGGAAATGCTATTAGATGTTTAATTTCTTCATCCGGTATTTTTAATTTGGTAAACAAATCAATAATTTATCAATTTAAATTAGTAAAGAATCCTTTACTATGATTGATATCAAGTTGTAAAAGAATAATCATCAAATATATTTTCAATCTTGAATTGTATGTTCCTGGTTTGGAATATAATCAATTATTTTAGTAATATATTTTTAATAAATCATGATCGATATTAATGCAAAGAATAATATAACAATTGTAATTCTCAATCTAAAACATATATAATAATTTATAATTCCAAATAAATTAATCGAGATACTTATTATAAAAGTCAAACATTTTAATACTAATTATTATCATGACTAATGATAACACATCAATTAATTTTTATACAATTTTCGGTCAATGAGCCGTTTCCAAACCGATAAAAGATTGTAGCGAGATATACATAATTGTACAAATATAACAACAATTTATTGCGACTTAGAATATTACTTTATGTGTATAATTAGGCGTGTACACATATTTTTATCAATATATATATATATATATATATATATATATATATGTTGATTTTTTTCCTAATCATTAATGCTTTCGTGGCTATAAATATGTAATGGTCAATGGATTTTTTTGTGCATACAAAAGCGCAATATCAAACACATATTTTTTCTCTCTTTCGCAAATCATAATCAAGAAGATAAATAACAACATCTCTTTTTATTACCCTTATACGCGACTCGAACATGAAAACTTTTGGGCTATCAAGTTAAGGTACATACATTAACGAGAAACCATCATACGGTGACAAGAATCGAGTGTTTAAATCTCGAATGCATGTTCTATGCATAATGAGTCTTGAATGAAGAATTTTCATCCTCAATGTCATACAAGAAGATGAAAAGTGTTATAAAGCGAGAGAATGATAAGAATACATAATGATTTTTGAACGACAATTGACAATTACTTTATATGCTTGAGATGGCATTTTGATTGTTTGCAATTAAATTGTTTGTGATTGGACAATTATTCGATTTATGGCTTTTTGGATTGGTTATTTAGTATAGAGAATCATTTTTTTAATCACCAAAACAATTATGGTATTATTTTTTATTGTGGAACTTTAAGATGATCGATGTTTATTATTATAATTTAAAATTCTAATTTCTTTCATATTGGAAGTACATTATTTGGTAATGTACTTTATTGTATTGTATTTGGTTTTGGATTGTAGTTGTGATTTTAGGTACAAATACGAAAATATCTTATTATATGATTTTATGGAAGACTTAGGGTGCTTTTGGTGATCCAAATGTATGTACTTCTTTTTTTGTATTAATTAGTATTATTTTGTATTTGCAGTAATATATATTTTTAACATAAGAAACGTCTGAAAGACTGCTTTTGATTGATGATTGCTCATCACCGATTAAAAGATGATGCTTATTATAGCATAATGACTGAAAAATAACCCGAATCAAATCTATTGATTCGGGATTCTCTTTTGGCTTGCCATTTAGATTTTTATGACCATTGTTTGGAGGAGACGTACGGTATGAATGTTTCAATTATAGAATTTTTTTTACTATACAATTTATCTTTTTAATGCATTTTCATTTATAGTTTACTATTTCTATATTATTTGACATAGTAAACTAGAAAATTATCTAAATGCAATATCGAACCTGATCTGAAATAATACATGAATATATTGACATTTATTATGAGATATCTTTATGGAAACACAAAGAAATTACTATGACATTATGGACTCCAAGAACCATTAGGGTTCCACCACCCTCATGATGTAGGATCAAAGGGGTTTAATTTAATATGAGAGTCCTTTTAATATAAATAAAATTTATACAATTTAAAAAAAGCATAACCATTACAATCAATAATTAGAATTGCAAGTATGCATGCAATGCATGGTGATTGACTGCAGACGGGTTACAAAATTAACAAAATTCAATTGAAGCTTGCATGCTCATAAAATGTTTTCACAACTATTAGATAGTTAACGCTTTCAACTTCAAAAATTTGTTTTATGGCGTATGAGATAAACAAAACTAACAAAGTTAACAAAATTAAATACATGGTCTCACTTTTTTTTTTTTGGAGGGAAACATGGTCTCACTTTTGTCTTTGTGATAGTACATTGATTTTTCCCCAGCATTTTGAGAAATATATCACACTACAAATATTGATGCACAAAAAAATCACAATACATTTAAGAATAATACAAATTTTAAATGCAAATACAACATATTAAGCATGTATCTATTGTATTTATCACATAAGATACGATATTTTTAGAGGGGGTTAATTCTTCAAAACATTATGTATTTTTATTGAAAATTACTAATTTTCATAATCAAGTTAAATAAAATATGATAGACCACATCCAATATTATATAACATATGATTTTCATATATCTTTAGTATAATAAAATAATTAAATACTATTTATTACGAGAAATCAAATATTTGTCAATCCCGGATCTGTCAAACTATTTTACATATATATAATCATTCTATATTAGTACTAAAGTAAATCACATGTTATATACTTTGCAAATTTAACCAATTTTTCCATATGTGAAGTGATATACATAGATATGAGAAAGTCAAAATAATAAATAGATTATAGCGGACAATAGTAGTATTACAATAAAAATATTGTTCTTTTGTTTATAAATTTTAGATTTGAATCCTACAATTTTTTTTTTTCTATTTTCCGTCGGATACGCTTTAGATGTTATTTCAAGGGGTTGATCTTTTCACACTATATGAGTTTGTCATTGAGGGGCACTATTGTCATTTGGATCCATGAAAAATTATTGTAGATAATCCCGAAACAAACATTTCAGAATTCTTTTTTTTTTTTGAAATATCACGAATTCTTTTAAAAAATTAAAACAACTATTTAATCTAAAAAAATAAATAATCACAAGGTACCACAGAATTCTTCTAACATAAACAATCGAAATATATAAATTCAAAATTCCCCAAAACAATTCTTATCTATTTTGTTGCACGACTCAAAATGGAAAATAGTGGTTATTTTTCACATTTTGCTTCGGATGTTGAAGAGATGAAATTAGGGATCTCGAATTTTTTTTTTCGAGTCGATAACACGAGAAATTTATAAAGGAAAAAATATTTAAATGCGACTGGTATAAATTGTAGCATTTCATATAGAAATTCCATAAATAATACTTGAGATCAAATTGTAGCCTCTCGGGTTGGAGGCATGAAAAAATTTTACGAAGGAAAAAGTGCGGCAAATTAAAGCAGTTGAAAACAAAATGAAATGTCAAACCCTAAAATGAAAGACCATCCATTTTTGGTCTTTTTTGGGTTATTGATTTTAGTACTTGATATTTGAGTTACCAATTTAGTACCAATACTTCACATTTTTTTATAAATTGGTATCTATTCACTTTTAAGGACGAAAGTACCCCCAAGATATTTTTTATTTTTATTAAAAAATTAAGTTTTAATTAGAACTATTAAATTTAAAAAGTTTAATTAAGAAATGACATAATATTATTTAAATTAAATTATTAAATTCTTAATTGTAAAAATAAGATTAAATAATTTTTTTAATTTTGATTTTAAAAACTAAATAAAAATAATTTATTAATAAAAAATTGCTATAATTTTGTTATCTACTATCTTAATTTTAATTTTTAAAATTAGTTAACTAAACTAATTTTTCTTTTCGATTAATTAAATTTTAGTTTATATTTATTAATTTACTAATTTAATGTAACTAATTTTAGTTTTTTTATAAAATTCATTAATATTTTTAAAAATTCTTTTGATTTATTTATTAATTAAATTAATTAAAGTTTTATTTAATTTTATAATTTAAATAAATATACTCAAAAATTCATTTTGAGTATACTTATGTTTTCTTGAGAGTATTTTCGTTCTTAAAAGTTAATAGGTACCAATTTATAAAAAATATAAAGTATGAGTACTAAATTGGTAACTCGGAAATGTCGATACCAAACCAACAAAGTGCCTATAGATCGGTACTAAAAAATCAATAACACTTTTTTTTATTAAAATTATCCGTTGATTGGAACATGTGTTCACCATCTTAAATGTTTTTACATGGCTTGGTGTGTTTTGTCCCTTTTAATTTTTTTGAATTCTGTCCCTTTTAAATTCATTTGAAGGTTGTACATACACAATATTTGTTTAATGAGCCTAATCCATATATGGAAATGGAACACAAATTGACATTATGGCCCATTACATTTTGTACCTGATTTTATTTTTTTTAAAGAAAATAATATTTTCTAATATTATAATAATCATTGTCTCAGAAATTAATAAAAGCATTAAGTTATACACTATTATGCTTCAAAATATCCCATGTCATGACTATAAACACGAGCCAACGACAATCTCTTCTAATGTCCGACTATATTTGAAGAATACGATATTGATCATGGATAATCATACATTGTTGTTTCGAGAGTCACCAATCATAAGGGTTTCAAAGTATTAGTTTGTGGTGATGATGAATTAAAAAAAAAAAAAATGGTGTACAAAAAAGTATTCCAAATTTTGTAAATTTTAAATAATCTGTTTATGATCCTGTTTTAGCTTGATTAATTTATTTGGAATCTCTTTTATAGTTTTATATTCCATTAATATTATAATTTTTATATTCATCAAGTTTATATGGTCCAACATAACAAACACCATATGATTTGACCAATGTTGTAAAAAGCGTTAGGTGCTCGCTAGGGGCCTAGCGCCAAAGCGGTTAAAGCGGGACCTAGGCGGATTAGAGCCTAATCGGAAAAAAAAATTAGGTGGACAAAGGGGCCTAGCGCTGGCGGGCATTCGGAGGTAGGCGTGGATTTTTACAATAGAGGATCCGACACAACACATCTCTTATCAATATTGTTCGTGGGGCTACATGTCATGATGACTACAACAAGGTCAACGGTATTCATCACTCTTCATACCGTGAAGCTTGCTATGCACTTGGTTTGTTAGAAGACGATAGAGAATATGTTGATGCAATCACTGAAGCGAGCCACCGGGCTTCGCAAAGAGTCTTAGAATTTTGTTTGCGTCATTGCTATCATCCGAATATTTGAGTAGACTAGAAGTAGTCTGGGACAAATGTTGGCAATATCTTTCTGATGATATTCTATATAGACGGTGCCGTCTTCTCCAACATCAAGGTATTAACTAACGTATTATTGTATGTTAAGCATCATAATAATTATTTTTTTTTCTAATAATTTTTTTATATCTTATTATTTATTGAATGCCGTATTATTTCTCTTACAGAATTGGTATTGAGTGAGAATGAAATAAAAAATCTTGCTCTGTTGGAAATTGAAAAAAATTTGAGAAGTCGTGGCACGAGTCTATGTGATTTTGATACGATGCGATTTCCTGATGCAGACAATACTGGGAATAACCGAAACAGATTGATATATGACGAGCTGTGTTATGATCGTACGGCTCTTTTGGTAGAGCACAAGAACCTCATTTCCAAACTCAATGAGGAACAGAAAAATGTTTACTATGAAATAATGACAGCTGTGGAATCAAATAAAGGTGGTATGTTCTTTGTATACGGATATGGGGGAACATGCAAAACATTATTGTGGAAAGCTTTATTTTGCGGCTTTGAGATCGAAAGAAGAAATTGTGTTGAATGTAGCATCGAGTGGAATAGCGTCCTCTTCTTTGCTGGTGGAAGGATCGCACATTCCGTTTTGTTATTCCTTTAAACCCAAATCAAGACTAACTTGCAATATCAAACAAGCGGAGTCCGCTGCCGAGTTGATTATCCGTTCTAAACTTATAATCGGGGATGAAGCACCAATGATGCACAAGTATTGCTTTCAAGCCAAGATCGTATGAAACTTTACGATCTCTTTTAAAATTAGTCAACCCACGGAATGAACATTTACCTTTTGGAGGGAAAACTATTGTGTTTTTTTTTTGGGGGGGAGACTTCATCTGTAAAATTGCATGTTATACCTAAGGGAAGTCGACAGGATGTAGTCAATGCTACGATAAATTCATCTTACTTGTGGAAAGATTGTACAGTACTGAGATTGACTAAGAACATGCATATGCAAAGTCTCAATCAAGCAGATGATTATACGGATTTGGCCCAATTCTCAGAATGGATAGCAAGCATCGGAGATGGAACAATCGGAGGATGTAATGATGGTTGTGCCATTATTGATATACCTGAAGATATTCTTCTGGAATCATCTGGTGATCCGATTACAACAATTGTAGAGAATACCTATCCAATGTTTAAAGACGCCATTGATGATCCTACCTACTTGAAAGAGAGGGCGATACTCGCACCGACTCTTGATGTTGTTGAGTCCATAAATCAATATATGACGTCTTTAAATTCATCGGAGGGGCGGACTTATTTGAGCTCGGATAGCACGAGTAAATATGATTCTAATGTTAACTTCTTGCATGATCTCTGCACGAGAATTTTTGAATGGTATAAAATGTTCGGCATTCCTAATCATGAGTTGCATTTGAAGGTTGGGACTCCAGTTATGCTCTTGAGGAACATGAACCACTCGACTGGATTGTGTAATGGGACTAGATTGGTGATTTTGAGGCTCCCCAGACACGTACTTGAAGCTAAAATTCTCACTGGAACGCATGCAAGTCAGAAGGTTTTGATACCGCGAATGACACTAACACCGTCGGACCTCAAAATTCCATTCAAGTTTCAACATAGACAGTTTTCTCTGATCATTTCTTATGCAATGACCATAAACAAGAGCCAAAGCCAATCTCTCTCCAATGTTGGTCTGTATTTGAAGAATCCAATAATCAGTCATGGTCAACTATACGTTGTTGTTTCCCGAGTCACCAATCGGAAGGGACTAATAATATTAGTATGTGGCGAAGATGAATCAAAAAACAAACAAACGCAAAATGTGGTGTACAAAGAAGTTTTTCAAAATTTATAATTATTAATTTGTTCGAGAAAATGTTTGTACATTTTTTATTTTTATTTAATAGATAATAAATTTTATAGACATCCAATCTATATGGTCGAACCCAAACAAACCCAATATCGTAAAACACAATAAATTTTATATTGTCCGACATTACACTCACCGTGCATCGCACGGGTAAAGTACTAGTTTCATTAATGATACATGGGAACAACAAAAATTCAAAATATTTTAAAAGAATATGATTTAGTGAAAACTTTTGAATTTCATTTGACAACATTCCGAACTTATATCCATAAACATTATCATATTTAGCCCAAACCATTCAAAAATCTAGAAAATCAACCATTGCACTATGATTGAACTAAAGCTACCATGCGACAACAAGACTTTGTTGAAAAAGATGATGAAGATAAATTTGGCATGAAAATCACGAGCACAACCACGGAAGGAACCAAGACCAATGTCAAAAGATAAGAGAACTTTGAGTGCAAGCTTTATTTTACATTTTTACTTCCATTTTCAAAATACTTGTCAACAAAAGTTTTAAATACATTGATAAGTTGGAATCTTAAAATGGGAGAAGTTCCACGTACCAATTCATTAACAAATATGTAACATTTTCAATTGCCATAACCACGTTGATGTATGTGTATGACCAATGTTCTCTCCAAGCTCAGAAGGTGCTCCTCCAAGCTCAAGAAAAATGATCCATCCAAGCTTGAAAAGGGTGCTCCTCCGAGCTCGAAGGAATGAAGCAGAACACAAGCATAGCCTTCACTCCGAAAGAAGGAAAGCTTTCAAAAAACAAGGGGACATTTCTATAAAGAGAACAAGTCCTGAGGAGCTTAATCAAAAGCTAAACTTACTCCAGGAAAAGGTGAAGAGACATGGGAATTGAAAATTTTCCAAAATCCGAGATATGACTTGAAACAACATACGGAAACTCGGGAAGGACGGAAAAATTGCAAAGGAAAATGGGTCGGGGTCTTGGAACACCGGGAGGGCACGCCCTCCCCGTTGGGGTGGGCACGGGATGCGCCCTTGTGGCCACCCAGGAAAGCGCCAATAGGGCACCCTTGCCCATTCCGGAGGTGCCCGTGGCGCCCTCTACGGCCCATAGTGCTCTCATCTCTCCGCTCGATGCATTCTAACTCTCTATGGATTCTCATCTCAAGTCTCATCTCACCTTTCACCTCACCTCTCACCTCAACTTTCAAAAATTTCATAAGTCTTCTACAAAGCAAAAAATTTCAAAGTTGAGAGGTGGATAGAGAAACTTCAATTTTGGAAGACATGGTCAGAGGCTCTCCTCTCAAGCGTCCTCGTGCAAAAGCAGTCAAAAACCCTCCGAAGGCGAGACAAGAGGCACAAGCAGGACAAGCCAGATTTAGCACCGATATAGCTTCCGCACTACTCTATCCCTACGCAGCCCCGAAGTTGGGGGACTTATGTTGGGGGCAAAAAACGGTATTTCATAATTTAATTAAATATAATTTGTTTTATATTTTTTATTTAATATTAATTGTCCAATGGACTCTTTATAATTAAACCAGCCCAAAGGAATCCGGATTTAGCCCAAGCGGTCGTTTTCTCCTACGTGGACTGGCCCATAGGCCAAATTCTCCTACACGCTCATGGGGACCATAGGCTAATTTGCATGTTTTTCTACGAATTTTTATTTACTAAAGTAACAAGAACATTAAATTAACACTTTCAATTGTCATAACCACGTTGATGTATGTGTATGAACTGTGTATATGCATTAAATTAGTATTTTCAAATATGTCAAAGTTTTTAAACCATACATTATATGTGTATATGCACCAATATTTAAATAATTATGCACCATGTATAAACAATATATGCATCAAAATTATAAATGTATTTTGTCATTCTTCCTAGCATGCATAAGTTGCAAATTAAACTAATTATGCATCGTTATTATTCACTTATGCATCAAATATACACTAATAATGCATCAAAAAATAGAAATATAATTTGTCACTATTCTTTATGGCCACATGTTGCAAATAAAATAAATATGCATAATTTTTATGAATTATTCATCACATATACACTAATTTTGCATTATTTTATTTTATAATTTATGAACATATATTAGTTAAAAAGAAGATTGTGATTGTAGACAGGTGTATTCACGATTTGAAGAAAACTCAAGCATGCTTGTAATCTAGATATTATGCATCAAAAATTTGATACGAATTAATATTGCTTATTTTTCGATCCCAATTTACGTACCAAATTCGAGCTCTCCATATTCACGGGTTTCATCCATCGTTTTCATTGAACTATGATCCGAATTTTGCCGTGTATATTGATTTTGCGTGGTGTTCATTTTGTAATTTCGTTCTTCCGCAACATATTTTGTTTTATTTTTCATTTGTAGTTGTTAGAGATAAGAATGGTGATTTTGTGTGATTCATCTCGTTATGGAACGTGATTTGAATATCTTCAAAGATTATTGCCATGTGTGGGAGCTTGATTATAATGGAAGGTTGTTAAGACCATATTGATGTTTTATTATATTACCCTTTTATGTTTAAAATAATCAGTAAATATTATAATTGTATTTACAATCGAACCATTGATTAGATGTTGTGGGTGGATATGATCCGTCTATATGGTCTCACGGTAAAAGGTTGTCTCACGAGATCCTATCCTCAAATTCTAAATCATTTATGTATCACTTTTCCTTAAAAAAAGGGATACGAGGAAAAACTATTTTGAAATGCCCTTACCGCGACCACAGTAAAAATATATGAAGAAAAACTTTAAACTCAACTTCTACATTAGTTCCGAATAGATAATTGTTGGGCGATAATAATGTCGCACGCTAATGTAAAAAAAGAAAAAAAACAATGTTGCACGCTTTTGTAAACACTTAGTTATTTCGAAGTGCAACATTGTTTTCAAATACATGTCCAAACAATAGGGTCTAAAATATGTCATTCATGTAGCGATATACGAGTTAGCTGATCTCTTGAGGTCGAAAACTCTCAAATTTGATGCTAATCTTATACCTGTACGATTTACCTAATTAGCGTGTAGCTTGCATGCTAGTGCGTCAAGTCAAAAAATTTACCAGTGGACATCCAAAGTAATTTCCCAACCGGTGTTTTCTAAATTACCATAAACCAAATAATAGAGGTGAGGTACACCAAGCCAAATGCACTTTGTACTTGGGAAGTGTCTACAAAAAAAAAAAAAAAAAAATGATTTTGAGCTAGATGGAAAGAAATTAGTTATTTAAGTCTAAAACTGAAAATAACTTCTTTTAGAATTTGCGGACACTCATTTGAACTATTTTAAACTAAAAACACCGAATGTGTGCACTATATGCCAGGCATCGTTTGATTGACTAGGAATGGTTGCAACTCAACATTAATCCCTTGACCATATACTCAAAATTGAAGGAGCCATGCACTCAAATGACTCTACAAGGACCCGTGGTGGACTCGAACCACCAACCTCTCATTGCATTGCTACAATCGAGTGCTCTGCCAAATATGAGCTTATGGATCCATCCAACAATACACAAGGAGTGTTTGTAAAAACTTTTGTATTTAGAACTGATTTATTGTAATAGAAGTAAAGATAATTGAGAATCAAAAGTTTGTAGTTTTTGAAGATATAATCAAAAGTTGAGATGTTGGGTGAAAAATTAGAAAAGTGTTTATTTGTTTGTAAGTTGGTAGTTTTTTAAAGATAGAATTATAAGTGGACATTGTTTGGTGAAAAACTAGAAAAGTATTATATTTATTTGTAGAAGTCAAACCAGAAGCAGAAGCAGAAATCTAAATCACATCTTCCTACTTTTAGATTCTGATAAAATGAAGTAGAAATAGAAGTTGTCAGGATTTTTTGGGAAAAAAAGGGTGTGGGGGGAGGGAAACCATATATAGTTGACTAGTGTGCAACTGACTTTTACCGACTCAATTTGTATTTCACATTTATTAGGGGATTATCAAATCAATACCACAATCCACAAAGTAAAACATTTCACTCAATATGTGAATTGTCTAAACACAAATAAGCAGCGTTACAATATCAAATTGATTTGGATCTACGCTTTTGTGTCCCCGTCTTCCAATTACTCGATATTGTTAAGAATCACATTACAAATCTGGGCTAGTAAGATGACTACTCAATTGGGTTGAACACAAATCCATCGAGAACTTTACATGCATCCAAATTTCATTTTCTTTTTTTGGAAAAACACACATACACATATCATAATTGAACACGTGTAAAACTCCCAATGAAGTTGGGTGCTATCCAATTGATAGCATCGAACTTTCCAACAGATCGACAAGTACCATATAAATTTGCCACGTAGAAAAGTCTTGCAATATTGAATTTACCAATCTAAAACCATGAATAAATTAAACAAAACTCGATTTTGGCATGCCATGCCAATGTATCATGCCGTAGATTTTCCTCCAATAGAGTTCCATCATTTTCGCAGCACCTAAACCCCTAATACAAGACGACGGTCGAGGCAAACAACTAGATTCCATGAATTAACATTATTGGCATACGTGTAACATTTCCTTTATCAATAGCCGATCCGAGTAAAAAAGCCCCGAAATTAACCCAAATCTACAACACATCAAAGAACCACACATGTAACAATCAAGAAAATGTCGGAGTTTGTTTTAGAATTAATATTTTTAAAAGCAATCACTAGACAAACGCAAAAGAAATAGAGAAGTGTTTCATAAAATAGTCAAAATGGTTTATGTAGTTTTTTTCATTATCACTTTTTGGAATCCTCTAACAAACATTTTTATTGTTCTTTTTCTTCATTTTCAAGTCCCGATACAACTCACATGAAGTCAACTTGAGTAAAAATAGTTTTGGTGAAAACGGAGAAACCATATTTGATAGTGAGAGAATCGAAAATTTACAAAGACAAGTATGGGTAAAAATAGCTAGAATGATAAAGCCCACTTTATTGTATGACAATAATTTTCGAAATGTAGAACAACAATAGCCAGGTGAGGTAAAATGGATAGCTTTAAGCCAAGTTACGTAAATGATTGAAAGTAGAAATGTGAAAATCTTTGCGTGGAAAAAATCTTGAAAATCTTGTCAAACACAAAGTTTACGTAAATTTAACCATAGCAAACACACAAACACATTCAAGTAACAAATTCATAGAGTGTGAACCAAATTTCCATCAGATACTACTAGCAAAAACAGATGAATCAAAAAAAGTGAGGAAAAAAATGATTAAACTAAAAACTGTTTCTCCACAAAAATGTTTCCTACAAAAATGTTTCATCTTCGCATTTGTTTTGTAATAGATTTCAAAAAATGTTTTGTCCAATTCACAACACCCTCCCTCCTCGTGTAAATCGCAATACCAAACCCCAGCCGGACTTTACAAAAAGTCAAGATCTAAGGTGATTATGAGATTTAAAGAGCCAACAAACAAATAGTAGATTCAACAAAAAGGGAAAATCGAAAGGTAACAACATAAGAGAACAATCAAAACCTCCACTAAACATTAATAAACCTACAGAACAATCAAAACCTCCACTAAATATTAATAAACCCACAAAAATACGTAACCAAGTTGGTAAAAAATTCCTCTCAAAAGTAACTCAAAACGATTAAACCAAACCCAAATTCCTAGGAGCTTACTTGACAATTAAGACAAAAAGGCGAGATCTTCAGAAACACACAGAGGAAACCTGATTAACAGAACAACGTAAAATGGAACTCCACAAAGCTCACAGTGAATAAGAATGGATGATCCAACCACATAATTACTTACGAATCCAATATGTAGGTCCTGCGGCTCATCTAGAAAACGCAAATAGACAAAGCTCAAAGAAAGAAGCGAAGAACAATCAAGCAAATCAGACAAACACCTCAACAACAACAACAATCAATAGTAGTGAACAAAGTCTGGAGATTCATACAGATTCCAAAGAATGATGCATAATCGTTGAGTATTAAGCCACAACAGCAACAACATGCATCTTCACGCCCGCGCATAAGCCTCTTGACGGTAAAATCCATTGCATCCAGCATATCATAAATCAATCCAGCTGCAAGAAACAGTCCACATGGTGGTAGGAAGACGCCAGCTCTAGTGTGCCCCTCAAACATAATGGCTAATCTATTACAAACATTCTATTCTTTCAAACTATATGACCCAAAGAACAAGGGCTCAACAAACACATATTACCCCCATCACATCACCATATAGATAAGAAATAGAATACATCAGAAATCTAAGAGATGGACCACGTCCACACTTCATCATGAAACTTCACAACATAACTAAAAAACACTAAGAACATGATATTGCGAAATGTTAAATAAATACTAACAATAAATACTAATTAATAAATTATTAGCGTATGTTCACATGATACTGCAAAATGTTAAATAAATACTAACATAATTAATAAATTATTAGCGCCTGCTGCCAACAGTTAAAAATAAATGGTATAGTTATAATTGGACAATTGCATGGTTGTTTTACTAAAATTCCAATATCAATATGCGGTTGAGTTGTGCAATTGGACATTTAAATTCCTTGATGTTGCTTCAGAATAAAGATTATTAACACTCAATTCCAATATCTCTATGCAGTTGTGTTGAGCATTGGACATTTAAATTCCTTGATCTTCGCGAGAATATAGATTATTAACATTATTGAAATTTTAACAGAAGATTATAAGTCAAAGGTTGACTAAATGTGAATTTAGAGTTTAAAGTATTTGCAGTTAGAAATTGAGAAATTAATACCAATGTAACTAGGTAAATTAAAGGAATGCCAATTAGTACCTCGGTGATGCTTCGAAGACCACATCCTTATATTGCTTGCTCTCAAATTCCTCGCATATAATTTGGGTATTATATGCTCTTGAATGGGTTGTGTTTTTTAGCACACATTGTAACACAACCCATTCAAGACCAATTATGGTTATGAAATTAATTGCTGGATATTCACTCTGAGGAGTGCCGGGAATGCTGGACAAATAGAGAACAGGAAAGGGAAAGATACACACGCAGGGGAGAGAGGGCGAGATCCGTGCCATCTCCCGAAACAAAAATATTTTTTTATTAAATGGCGACTGCCAAATGAGCGCACCCATCATGGCAAAGGTCATTCAGACAACCACACCTCACCTTCACTTCTATAATTCTACTTCTAACACTACCTCTCTTTTCTTACATGACTGTCAGCTTGGTCTATGGTGTCCCGTGGGCCCCACGTAGGTGTTAGCTAAATGGCCACGTGGACTAACTTGTTGCCAGCTCAGCTCGGGTATTATCAAGGGCCCCCAAGTTTAATTCCGAGGAGAGGATTCTTTGAATCGGATTTAAAATTTAATGCCAATCATGAATCTTAATGGAGAAGAAGAAACCTTAAAAGTCACTTGTCTCTGACAGTTGTCGCTTAACAATTAATGCCTGAAACAGTGCATTAATTCGGGTATCATGATGACAAACACGTGGCGTTTTTTGGTTGGACCAAACCTGTGCAGGAAACGAAGAGATGGGACAGCCCCTGCAGCGGAATGTGGGGATGCGACGTTTCTGACGATTTTTTGAACTTGAAAGGATGCACCTTTTTGAGTTGGTGTACCGTTTTTCGAGGAGACTTAACCTATAAATACCCCTTTTTTCTCTCATTTTACACTTTCACATTCACAATCTTCCGAGAAATAATCTTAGAGACCGAGCAGAATTTTCGGGTCAATTTTAGAGCACAGAAGTCCAGGATTACCTAGATATTCTTCGAATCCCATCTTTTCCTTCCCTTTTTTAAACAATGTCTTTTTCTGAGGATAGTCAAAATTGCAATTTCAGCGTTGAGGTTGAAATTGAAGATCCACCTTCCGACCCTTCCATATCTTCTTCTCGGCCCACAAAGTCTCATTCTTCTAGTCCCAATGTTGTTGAGATCTCGAGTTCGCAGCGTATTCCGATCCAGAGGTTCCGCTGAGCAGACACACGTCATCTTTGAGCCCATTCCGGTTATTATCTAACGTGAGGGTGTTGTTTATAAGGGCTAGTCGAAGAACCCAACGTAGGAGCAGAGAACGCAGATCCCTTAAACAATCAACCAGGCGTGAAGGTGAGAGGGTAGTCTGAAGATGCAAGCTGTGGGGCCCGTAGATCGGGGCCAAGGTGTCGATGAGAGAGCGGGGCATAAACACGGGGACCCGAGACCTATAGGGGGCCCCCACTTCGTGTAGAGGCCGGATGGGGTCCCCCGGATCAAAACGATTAGCCCAACATGTTGATGCAAAGCAGAGCGGAGGCCTCCGGTGAGACTACATGATCCCGGATGACATGCATTTTCGGCTCACGGATCACGCGGAGGCGCCCGAGCACCCGTCAGAGGGGTGTATGGCCATGTACGTTCACGATCTTTTTTGTACGGGCTGAGGTTTCCCCTGCCGTTGTTGATCACAAGGTGGTTTTGCAAGTGGGACCTCCCACTGCCCCAGGTACATCCGTTAACCTGGGGTCGCATCATTGGGTTGCTGATCATGTTCCCAAGAGGGGTACGATTGCCACCGCTTTCGACACGAACGAGTTATTCATATAGAAGGCGACCTCTTCGAGCCGAGGCCAGCCTTCGGGTTGGTATTATATGCCGACCAGACCGGGGTACCCAGACGGGCTGGTTGAAGGCCTTCCACAATCTCTGAAAGAGTGGAAGGACAAGTGGTTCTGGGTTGGTGGCGAGTGGCAGACTCGCATAGGGGAGGATAGATCAATCCTTCCTCCCCCTTCCAATTTCCGATACAACTTTCGTAAGTGTATATGTCTTTTTCTCTTTTCTTTTGTTTTTTTTTGGGTTAATTCTTCTCTTTCGATTTTGATCCCGTATCCTTTCTTCTTTTTTTCTAGGATACCGACCTTCTGAGGGTCGTCTTTCAAACGCTTTTGTCCGCCGGCCGCAGAATATCCAAGCCATAGCTCGGGCGGATAAGATCGAGGCCGAAGAAGCGGCCGAGAAAGAGGTGGAAGAGGATGAGGCTCAAGGGGAGCCGGAGATGAGCTTGCTGAGGGCTGAGAGAGAGAGAACCCCCGAGTTGGGGCGACAGCCAACGCACATGGAACCAGTTGGGCCGTCTTCGATGGGGCCCTCGAGAATAGGGGCCTACCGAGCGAGTGGGTCATCGAGCAAATGGAGACCGACGGTACTCGGTATACGTCTTTTTGCAAAGATTCTTCCTTTTTTAATCATTACTCTTGTTTCTTACTTAGTTGATTTCTTCGCAGGTCGAGGTGTGGATGTCTTCGCCCACCTCCGTCGGGTGAGAGACACGACTGCCCGCGGGACCAAGGCGGCGCGGGACGGACCGCCGATCCGAGGCGGCTCGGAGGAGGAAATCCGTTAGGCAAGCGTCCGCCGATGGAGTCCCGAGAAGCGAAGGCGGCCCCTACCCGAGAGAATGAGAGGGGTAGTAGTGATCGAGGAGCCGGGTAGATGGAGAGGATCAAGCCGACCTCGCAGTGCCACTGCACAAGTCCTCGCAGTGGAGCTCGTCGAACATTCTCGGACGACCTTGGGCCGGGAAGGCCACTTCACCCTCCAAGTTGGGAGAGGGAGGAAGATACGAGAGGGTGGCCGTGTCACGCCCCAAAATGGAAGTCGTGACACAATTTACCAACTTATGCCAGTTTACCAAGCCGACTTATTTATCCTCCAACATATGTCAATAGAACGATAAAATCCGGACTAATTATAAATAAGGGAATAACTAAGTCGAGTATGGTTACAGCGGAATTAAAAATAAAAATACAACATAATAATTATTCTCCAGGATCCTACGCCCTGCTAATATATTAAATAAGTTTAAAGTCTAAATCATCACAAATAAAATCCATCGTCTTAATAAAGTCCATAATACAATACATAACTAAGCTATGTCTTGAGATCGATCGTCGCCATTGTCCCGATACAACTCTTCATCCTCTCGGTTGATAAAAGAGGTGGGGTGAGAACAAAAATTCTCGATGGAGTGGGTCTTGGTGTGCGAGTGTGGCTCGTTTTATGCACGAAAAATCATTTCATGGAAAACAATGCATGACGTGCATATGACTTTTGTCTCGTTGTTTGTATAAAGATTTTCAATTAACCATTATGTTAGATTGGCGAGCTTAATCGTCAAACACTATTAATATTTTATTAAATTTACTTCCACTTTGAATCGGATAAAGCAAGCAAATTATCCCACTTCCTGGATAAAGCCGGCAAATTATCCCACGCCACTGGATAAAGCCTAAGCAAATTATCCCATGCCACTTGGATAAAGCCGAAGCAAATTATCCCACTTAACTTGGATAAAGTCAAGCAAATTATCCCACATCACTTGGATAAAGCCAAGCAAATTATCCACTTCCCTCGATAAAGCCGAAGCAAATTATCCCACGCCACTTGGATAAAGCCAAGCAAATTATCCCACGCCACTTGGATAAAGCCGAAGCAAATTATCCCACATCACTTGGATAAAGCCGAAGCAAATTATCCCACTCCGGATAAAGCCAAAGCAAATTATCCCACTTCACTTGGATAAAGCCGAAGCAAATTATCACACATCACTTGGATAAAGCCAAGCAAATTATCCCACTCGGATAAAGCGAAGCAAATTATCCCACTCGGATAAAGCAAGCAAATTATCCCACATCACTGGATAAAGCCGAAGCAAATTATCCCACTTTAAATTTTCACTTTACTTTTCACTTTCATTCTCATTTTCACTTCCACTTCACATTTCACTTTAAATTTCACGTTTCACTTCACTTCATATTTCACTTCATTTTTAATTCCACTTTACGTTTCACTTAAATTTTCACTTCAAAATTTCTCTTCCAAGTACTATCTTGCTTGTTCGAAAATTTGATAAAATCAGTTAGCAAGTCCGGAGTGATCTTGGTCACACGATATCCGGTATTTATTTCAAAACAAAACTCGCGGTCTAGTTATCGGGCGGATAATCTAGCCGGTTTTAATATTCGGTTCGGTGCATTATGTTCAAGATCGATATTTTTATTAGATAAGTACAAAAATTATATCTTAAAATTTTTATAAGGTAACCAATTTAGAAAATATCAATTTCAAGGTCCTTAGCAAATTTTAAAATAAAAATCATTTTTACTAAGGAAAAATATTCCTTTATCGGGTTTTAAAATTCGATAAGTTTCAATTTCGGACTCGGAAAAGGGTAAGGTCAGTTTCAAAAATTTCTAAATTTCCAGAGGTTTAAATTTTCCAGAGGCTCGGGACATACTTTAAAAATTTGCAGATTCGTCCTCTAGTTTACAAAAATTGCAATTTTTGACTTGATATTTTAAAATTAGGTAAATATTAAACCGGAAAGGATTTTGAGGTGATTCTAATTTTAAAATACTTCTTTGGGTAGTAATAAGTTGTGGTTAAAACGGTTTTGAAAATTTCGAAAGTTAGGTACCTCATTTTCACAAATTACAATTTTGTCCCAAAAGCGATTTTTATCGTTAAAGGCTCGTTTCAAGTCGGATGGTTATGAAATTTGAACTAAAGGTTTAAAATATCATAATAAATAAATCTGCAAGTTTTCAAGATACATTCACCGCCCCAGCTTTAAAAATTACAGTTTTAGTCCTTTAAGTTTTACAATTTTACATTTTGATATCAAACTTGTTCCTTATTGTATTTTCTTGCCGGAAGGGGTCCCAATCTTTCAAGTCACTTCATATATGAAATATATAGATTATTGGGTCCAATATTTCGAATTTTCAGAGGTGGTCTTCACAGTTTTTATATTTACACTTTTGGCCCAATATTTCACAATAATTGCAAAAATAACCCAAGCTTGAATTTTCTTGCACAAGTTGCAAGTCCAGAATTCCAATAATATATAAAAACTTATTTTAAACATTTCTAAAATATATTTAAACATTCGTAGCATCATAAATCATAAAAGCATAATGATGAGCAATTTTATCAACATTTTATGCAAGAAAAATAGCATACTCATCTTTTTATTTTCTCAAAATTTCATTAAAACATAAATCTCATAAATAATTGATAAAATTCATAAAATATCATATTTTTACATGAACATGCATTTTTGTGCACTAGTAGAAAGTTGCGATTTTTGTAGAAATATTTTTCACCCACCTCGTAGTAATTTTTGGTCGTCGTTAAAATGAAGATCTTCTCAAGAATCCAAGCTCTTGATTCTAATACTCAAAGTTCAGCCCCTAAATGTCACCATATCCATATTTTGGTGTTAAAATTAAGGTCTCAAGTCCAAGGAAAATATTTTAAAACAAATGGGTTAATTCTTACCTTAATATCCTTAAGATGTCTCCAAAATGAATTTCTCTCTTCAAGCTTCTAACTTCAAACTTGAACTCTATAGGTCAGCCCCTAAGTTATTCAAAATCCACAATTTAAGGTTAAGAATTTGAGATTTAAAGCTTAGAAAATAAAAATGTGCTAAAATCAAAATTGATCTCAACCTATCTTGACTTGTATATATTTGAAGCCTTCTAAAATGCCACTTTAAACCAAACCTTCTTCACTTCTTCATTCTCCTCAAAACTCACGGCCTCAAAGGTTTCCTTAAAGAAGAATGGTGAAAGTAAAAGTTAGGAAAGCAAGAGATGGGGTTTGAATCTAGAAATGTGAAGGATGAAAGTCAAATAATCCTTACCTATTTCCTTAGAAGTTTTCGCCCCTTTAAGCTCAAGTGAGGAGAATTTTTTTGTTGTTGTTTAGAAAGAAAGGTGTTTAAGTGGTCGGAAATCAACTACAAGAATTGATGGGTGTGTAATTGTTAAAAGTTCTCTTGCTCTTGCTCCCTACCATGAAATGGACGGTCAACGCACACAAAATTATCTCTAATAATTTTTTTTTAATATATATAAAAGTTGGCCTAGTTTATTGTAGGATAACAACAACAAAAAAATGATAAGATTCCTCCCTAAAAGCACTATAGCCGAAAGCATGAAGTAGGGAGGTATTAATTTTTTTTTCTTTGTCTTTTGGTGTTAATCTAGGTTGTTAATCTAGGTAGATTACAAAAAAATAATATTTGATTCCCCTATTACAATTGATTGTGTCCGTAAGTAAGGGGTGTAGGATGATTAAATTTTGATTTTGATATTTATTTATTGTAATAGGGTTATTGGAGTATAATTAAATATTATAGGATAGAAAACAAAATGGGATTGATTCCTTTTTATTAAACTATCAAAAATGGGTAGTAGGGGGATAAAATTTTGGTTTTCTTGTCCTTTATAAGATTGAGGGAAAATAAATGTATAAATGTACATAGATACATATATAGGAGTTTAAAACAAGGATGTGAAATAATAAAAAATGTGTATTTTTTTTTCAAAATAAATAGGAAGTTATTTGGAAATGCATTATAGAATGAGGTGGAATATTTGTATGAGGATTGAAATATACTCCTAAATTGTTGAGGGTCTAATATTTCTAAAGTCGTAGTCAATCGATCAAGAATTAATACTAGAGGAAAATATAAAATCGTTAAGCTCGAAAATAAGAAAGACATAATTGATGTTGGAAGAATAAGTAAAAATCGGGTCGCGTTTCATTAATAATGGGTTGGTGTTACTTAACCAAATAAATAAATCACTAAACAACGTTGTATCTCATGTCGCTAAAATTCGGGGTGTCACAGTGGATCCGGCCTCGGTGGTTTGTGGTATTCGCTAAGTGTTCCACGCCCACCGATGAGCAGTGAAGGATCTCGGAAAGCCGGGCGAGCCGCATGGGCGTGCACGCTCGTACTTGGACCACGGGCATCGAGCGATTTTGCTTGGAGATCGGCCGGGAGGAGAAAGCCAGTATGCCATGGGATTGTCCGGCGAATCATCGGGATCCTATGGCACATGATTGGTGGGGCACGTGACCTGAGAGGCGTCGGGGACTGCGCGGGATGCTCACGCTACCCTGCTCGGGATTTAGGAGTCTTTGAAGACTCAAATCAAGAGGTTGCGGCGAGTCAATGCCAAGAAAGAATCGGCCGCGAAGGCCCATGCCGAGAGGGACCGTAGCGCGTGGGGCCAATGACGAACTCCGGCCGAGGTTGTGGAGTTGAGGAAGGCGGTCGCCGCCGACGCCGTGAGCCGGGAGAGGTGTGAGGCCGAGGTGCGCAGGAGATGGAGGAGGCCTCCCAAAAACAAGTAAGAAAGGCTCGGGTGGAAGCCATCAGGGCTTACAAAAATCGGAGCAATATGCCTTCATGCCGACTGCGGGCACGCGACCAAGATCGGGGAGATCCTTCAGGATCTCAAGGATGGCAAGACCGTGGCTGAGCTCGAGGCGAAGCTTGTCCAACTAAACGCCGACTGGACGTCATTCGCCCTCAATTCCCTTAAAACCTGCGGTGCTCGGGATGCTCCTCCACCTCAGGAATAGGTGGCCCCCAGTGAGCCTGTCGAGATCCCTCCTCCCACCGGGGCTTGAGCTTTTGATTTTTCAAAGTTTTTTCTGTATTTCCCCTTTTTTAGATTAGATGGCCTTGGGCCTTTTGATGTAATGGGCTCAGGCCCTCCATTGTAAATTTTGCGAATGAATGAAGATTTCTTTTGGTCGTCTGTGTACTCGGTTGTGTTTTTCAAATTTTTTGCTAAGTGTTGTGCTTGCTTCCCTCTTCTGTTACATTTTTGGCTTTTTTTGCTAAGTATGGGGCTCGGTCCTCCTTTACATAAATGCGATGTAAATAATGGGCTATAATTGCCTAAACATATTTTTACCAAGTTTTGTGCGCGGAACTAAAGCCGAGTCTTTATCTAGGGTAGGCTCGCTACTTGGTCAAAACTCCCTTTACTTAAACGCACGGACTTACCCGAGACGAGCGATCGGCGCTCGGATTTTAGCCGAGGCGAATGGAGCGCGCTCGATTTTAGCCGAGGTGAATGAAGCGGCCTCGAAACTTGGCCGAGGCGAATCAAGCGGCGCTCGAACTTGCCGAGGCGGATCAAAAGTTTGCTCACTTTTAGAGAGCTCATGAGAATATCGATGAAAGGATAAACCCTTTAGAACTATATTTAGGAACAGGGGACCAAGTAAGATGTCCGAAACTCCAAGCTTTATTGATAATACCTCTTAAGGTAAAATACATTCCATGGGTGAGCAAACTTTTCTTCGCTTAGGTATTCGAGCTCGTACGCCCCATTCGAAATAATTTTAATGACTTTAACGGTCCTTCCTGTGTCGGTCTTAACGGGTCGGGCTCGATCCCGGTCACCCTCTTTAGAACAAGGTCACCGACCCGAAACCTTCTCTCTTTCACCCTTGAATTGCAGTACCTTTCACTCATTTGTTTGTATACAACATTTCTCATCTAAGACTACACCTTTTCTCTTCCAAGAGATCGGCTCGGAGCGCGACCTCATTACTTTCTTGAGAAAAATTTGTGACCCTAAACATAGGGGCTCCGATTTCCACACCGGGCAACGGCTAAAAATTTGTGACCCTAAAAATTTGGATAACGGCCTCGGCTTCATAGGCCAACGAAAAAGGCGTCTCCCCGTGGCCGCTCGATGTGTCGATCTATACGACCATAACACATCGAGCGACTCCCGGGCCAATTTTCCTTAGATTCTTCGGCCTTGCTTTTAGGGTATACTTGAGTATCTTGTTTACCGCCTCGACCGCCCGTTGGATTGTGGATGTTACGGGGTAGAAAATGATTCTTAATGTGGAAGCCTTCGCAAAATTTCGAAATCTTCGATTATCGAAACGCTTTCCATTATCCGTGACAATCGAGTATGGTATCCCAAACCTACGGATAATAGACTTCCACACAAAGTTGACAATTTTTTCCTCATCTATTTTAGCAGGGTTCCGCCACCACTTTGTAAAATAATCCACCGCCGCAATGGCATACCTCATGCCCCCTTTGCCACTTGGGGAGTGGTCCAATAAGGTCCATTCCCATTTGGCAAATGGCCAAGGATTAAATATAGAAGTGAGTTGTTCCGGTGGTACGACTGTGGTGCAAATCTCTAACATCTTTCACAATTTTTGACGAGTGAGATCGCATCCTTTTTAGGGACGGCCGCATAATATCCTTGTCGTATTAACTTGTAAGCGTGTCGGCCCTCAAAGCATGGTTTCCACATATACCCTCGTGTACTCTCTGAGAGTGTAATCCACGTCCATTTCGATAAGGCAACGAAGAAGTGGGATCTGAATATCCGCGTTGCCAGGCTGTAACGCCATCCACCAAAGATGTAAACCGAGCAGACTGAGTTCGTATGTTTTGGCTTCGGTCTTATCTTCCAGTGAACCCGTTTCCAAATACCGGATGATTCGAGTCATCCAGGTCAATTCGTGGCTATATTGGCATGTATTTTTCGCATATTGAGCGAAGCGGACAATTAACTAATAGTGACATCCGCGATCGTGTCGGTTCCTCCGGGCCGGACGCTAACCGCGCCAAGGCATCCGCCCGCATGTTATCGGTTATGGGAATATGTAGGACCTCCGCCTTAAAACGAGAGAGTTTTTTTTTACCGGATCCAAATACCGAGCAATTTTTGATTCCTTGGCCTCGTACTCGCCGTTTACTAGATGGACCACTACCGAGAGTCACTATGCACTAACAATCGCTTCGTGCCCATCGATGTGGCTATCTCTAACCTAGCCAAGAGCACTTCATACTTGGCCTCGTTGTTAGTCGCTAAAAATCAAAACCACACGGCCGAAAAAGAGCACTTGAGTTTTGGATCGATTATCACGATCCCGCCCCGCTTGGCTCTGCGGTGGAAGAGCCATCGACGAACAACTTCCACTCCCGGTCCTCAATCACATCTAGTCTGAATTGAAGGGGTAAATTCAACGACAAAATTAGCTAATGCTTGTCCTTTAATTGTGGTGCGCGACTCATACGAGATGTTGAATCGCTAAGCTCGACAACCCATTTTGATCATCCGGCCAAGTGTCCGGTCGGTGAAGAACTTGCTTTAGGGGATAATTGGTCAAGACCACAATTTTACGTCCCATAAAATATGGACGGAGCTTGAAATGAGGTAACGAGGAATATGCCAACTTCTCCATAGCGGATATCGGAGCTCGGATCGCAATGCCAGGCTTGTATAATAAATAGGGTGATGAACAAAGTTGTCCAAGCTAATAAGTACCGAAATGACGGCGTACTCGGAGACTACAAGATATAAATACAAATTCTCACCTCGGTTCGATTTTTGCAAAGACCGAGATTGAGGCAAGTGTTGCTTAAGCGATTTGAAGGCGACTGCGACCGCTCGGTCCATTCAAAATCCTTATTTTTCTTTATTATTTCGAAAAAAGGATTTGCACTTGTCCGTGGATCTCAAACAAATCGATTTAGGGTGGCTAAGCGTCATGTTAAACTTTGTACTTTTTTAACCGAATTAGGGGTTCGAGATCAATTATGGCTTTAATTTTGTCCGGGTTGGCTTCGATTCCCCTTTGGTGACCATATAACCTTAAATTTACCGAGCGGACCCCAAAAGTACATTTTTTGGGTTTAACATCGTCTTATACTCGCGCAAAATTGCAAACATTTTATTAAGATCAACAAGATGATCAGATATGTACAAGGATTTTACTAGCATGTCATCTACATAAACCTCCATGGTATGACCTATCAACTCTTCGAACATTTTATTGACTAACCTTTGATAGGTCGCCCCCGGCGTTCTTAAGCCCGAATGGCATCATTTTATAACAAGACACCCCACGAGCCGAGAAGAATGATGTGTTTTCTTCATCGTCCGGATGCATTCGGATTTGATTGTAGCCTGAGTACGAGTCCATAAAGCTCATGAGCTCGTGGCGGTCGTGGCATCCACCATATAGTACATGTTAGGCAAGGGGTAGCTATAGCCCATTGCTCTTTTTACTAAGATGGGGTTGGCCACCCAACAAGTGTACAGGGCCTCCTTATAAATTGATTGTCGAGCAACCATCGACCTCGGCCTCCAGGGGCGATCTCCGCATTTATCGGGCCGAGCTTGCGTCACTTTTGGATCAGGTTGGAATGTAAGGTCGATGTTTAGACGGTGGCATGCGTCTTAGGATCGATTCCGGGTATGTCGAGTGCGCCCACGCGAAAACATCAAGATTGTTTCCAAGGAATTCAATCAATTCCGACACGAGCGACTCCTCGGAGGTCGTGGCCGGTCGCGATTGGCGTCCCATGTCGCTTATCGACATCTATTATGTCGATTTGTTCCACCAGGTTCTACGTCTTCCGCTTCTTGCTCGCTCTTTTTTTCTCGTAGGGCGATTCTTCCTCAATCGGTGGTCTTTCCCCGATCTCGGCTCAATCTCGGCCATTGGTTCTTTCCGGGCCTCCCGCCCGGTCGCCCTCTCGAAATGGCAACTTGCTCGCTCGGGTTTGGTTTCTTTCCCGAGTTGTCTTCTATTTGTCCCACTGGATTCACCTCTTTCCATCACATTGATCTCGGCGGGTCCGAGTTTGAGAGAGCATTCCCGTGATTCCTTTGGTTTCCTTTGTGAATGGCTTCCCCATCCGGAGTCGGGAACTTTATGCGAGAAATCATATATGGAGACTACGCTTTCCGGATGGTATAAGCGGCCTCCCAACGATCGTGTTGTACTCGAAGTCGGCATTGATGATCTTAAACGTGGTAATGACAGTCCGTTTGTGTATTCCTTGCCCCATTTGAATGGGCAGGTCCACTTCTGCGAGTGGGATGATTCTCCCACCTCCGAAACCCAAAATACTGTTGTTGCATGGACGAATATAACCATCATCCAAATTTAGCCTTCTAAAAGCTCGGATGTAGATGACAGACGAGTAACTTCCTGAATCAATTAGAATTTTGTGCACCGGAATGCCCAGAATAAGTGTTGTGATGACCAGGGGGTTAGAATGGGGGTGGACCACCTGGTCGGCATCTCGTGTCGAAAAGACAAAGCAACCCGCGTTGTTAGCCTTCTCGGATCTCCGCAACCCGAACTTGCCTTTCTACGTGGGATGCTTCCCTAATGTCGGCTTTCCTTTTTCGATTAGAGCGGTTATCCTCGGATGCGTTGGTGTTTATCCTATTGGTGTTAGACATCATCAAAATTTCTCTCCCCTGGTTCTCATTCGGCAGTAATGGTAGGCGAGCCTGATTTGATAGTCTCTCCGGATTCACCCCCAGAGCAAGTGCTGGTGGTGGTGGTAACTCGTGGGACGCACCGCCAGCCGCCCCGTACTATACGCATTATTTCCCGATGAGATCTCGACACTCATCCGTCTCGTGGCCTATCGACTTTGATAAGAAAGAGCAGATGCGAGCATCCGATTTAGCGGGAGCCGACCTCAAAGGACGGTGGTGGACGGTGGTAGCAGATTATGACCGTATTTCATTCCATATTATGAAGGAGCGTGAGTCGAGCACTCCCTCGCCGCAACTCCGGCTCGCACCTCCTGGTAGGACTTATACCCGGTGGTCGGGTTCTCGAGAAAGGCTTGAATCGACCCCGATCTGAAGTAGATTCTTTTTCCATCCTTCTTTTGCCCCCGCTTTTACGCTCGGGGCGTTGAGCCATGGCTTCTTCAAACGCAGTAGAGATATGGCGCTCCACGCAAATGAGGAACTCTTGAAACGAGGTCGCCCGATTCATGGATAAGTAGTTGAACCAAGTTTCGAGAGCAAGCCCGCCATGGCCGCGATCAAAATTGCATCATCCGAGATGGGCTCCATCTCTCGGACCGCTAGTTAAAACCGAGCTATATAACTTTTCAAAGACTCATCCTCGCCTGTCTAATATTGACAAGGAGTCTTTTCGCTCAACGCGAATTTTGGACGTCGAAAAATGAGTTATAAGCGGCAGCGCCAGACGCCCTAAGATCGAATGGACCCTTGCGGTAGGGTCCGAAACCAACGATGAGCTCGGTCGCCCAGGGTCAATGGGAACGCCCGGCATAGGATGGCATCGCTAGACTATACTGACTCCATCCTGCTAGATATTTATGGACGTGGGTCGTTGGTTCGGTCTCTCCATTATACAGACCGACCTATGGGATTTTGAACTTTGGCGGCAAGAGGGTTGACAAAATGCTGGGAGCAAACGGGGACACAACATTGGGTAGGCCCCTCACAAGGTGCGGCCTTTGATATCGAAAGTACCGTTGGGATTCTCTTCCAACTCATCCAAACGGCGACGTGAAGACGCTTGATATTCCGCTTCTCGCTCGTCAGTGGGCTAGGATCCACGAGTTTGGTTGGCCCTAGGCGGCTCCATCTTCTCAGGAACCGGAGTTTAGAATTAATTGATTGAGCGGGATGGATCGGATTGGGTCCCAAACTGGCCCCCTGCGAACACCGAATGGGCACGACGGTGGCGAGGGGTCGGGTAATGATTCCGCCACCCGACTTTGTTCCGCCGCATCATCTCGCAGTCGTATTCTCTCTCGCCTGCCCCCATGTTGTTCGTAATGGGAGCTAACTTCTTGATTCTCATTATTTTGAGGTGCGGGAACTTGAGGATTGGTATTCAGTGGAGGATTAGGTTGATGGACATTTAAGGGGTGAGGTGGCTGCGTCTGTGGGTATGTGCTCGCAAGTGTCTAAGAAATGAGTTGATTCATTTCTTTGGACAAATGTGGGGTTAGCGAATAGCTGAGTAAAAGGAAGCAAAGTCGCGCTCCCGGCCGGTATTTTGGCGATTTGATTTTTCCGAGGTGGGTCTTGATTTGCATGAACATTTGAGGCGTTTGACTCATTTTCGTAAGAAAATAAAACTAGAGTACCTTAACTAATACGATTTCCTTGTCGAAAATTCGACTTGGACAAGACGGACCCCTCCTTCAGCGCCAATTTGTTGACGTGTGTTTTGGCCAACAAAAATACGTGACGAAGTTAATAAGTGGAAATGAAATAACTTTAAAGATGGGGCTAATTCTCGCTTTTTTATATCGGGAGCCGAGCGAGAAAGTTTCCTGGTCGGTTTGATTTTTCTGTTTGGACTTTTACAAGTGTTTTTCTCTATTATCTCTCTTGTCTTCTTTCTAATAAATGAAACATATTTATACTCATCTCATTAGTGAGTTTCTAATCATCATTACATCTAACATTAGAGTGATTACAAAGGGACACATGTCATTCCTTTAACATGCATGTTGTTAGCCAAGTATTTGGCACCTGTCGACTCATCTTGCTATTATCGACGAGTGGCGATTTATTATGCTAATGGGGGCACTTAACTTTCCTTAGTTAGATGGTTATCCTTCAAATTTCCCGCCATAATTGTGCCTAACGCGAGCCGAGCTCCCCGTGCCACGTCACATGCTACCGGGCCGGCGTCATCTGTTATGGTGTCCCGTGGGCCCACGTAGGTGTTAGCCGAATGGCCACGTAACTAACTTATTGCCACCGACTCGAATTTCATCACCCTTAAATATAATTTAGTTGGACGAACATTGTGAGCGATGCCGCCTTGATCGTATGTCCGCTCCACTCCAAGAATTCAATGTCGAGGGGAAGATCATTTCAAGATCCAAGAATATGAGCTCTCCGGATCCACAAATTCCGCTAGCCAACAATCAGCATCAAGAAAACCATCGCACATTACACGTACGTCAACAAAAACGCTAGAAACTAGAATCAATTCACCACCGGTCAAAAGATCTTGCCTGGCACCATTAGGTCCTGGGTTCGAATCTCTCCAAATGATATTTACTAAATGCCTCTCAAAAAATCCCTCCATACGCAGCGTAGGCCAGCGGTGTATACTAATCCATAAGGAGTTGGGGTTTCTTGTGGTGGGATGTGTCGGTGGTCATGGCTAGTATAAAAAGTTTACCCTCCAAATTTTTTTTTTTTTTTTTTTAGAAACTAGATAAAGAAATATGACGAAATAAAACGGGAAAAGAAAATAAATTAAAAGATAAACAATAGAATAAAAACCGAAAATAACCCCATGCGTTCGTGAATCATACATCGTAAAAGAGACAACCCCTGGACCTAACCAATCATTTGTCAAACCAAAAATCGCGTTGTGTGGCTTAATCATGGCCACCACAAAGAATTGTGGGATGGAGTCGGGGTTCAAATCCCGCTCCATCAAATTGTTTGTGGGGTGGAGGTCGGGGTTCATATCCCTACTCCATCAAATTGCCAGATATCGGTGAAGATTTGGTGGGAACTCATCTTGAATAGCATCCGTGTGGGTTCGATTCGGGGAGAGATCGTTATTAGTAGATTGGGGGTCGAACATAATTGTTCTCTTTACCAGGAGGACAAATAAAGAACAGTGTTTATGAGAATGAGGAGCGGAGTTTGTCATAAAATCGGCGCAGCGCATTGAGTTATCAAAAAAAAAAAAAAAAAAAAAAAAAAATCGCGACTGCAAATGATAAGAACAATCGACAACAAAGACAAATAAAGAATAGTTATGAGAAGAACTACACATAAAATAAGAGATCCATGAATTACCTTCAACAATTTATTTATTACAACCAATTGACTAGTGAACCAAATTGTAGGTAGACCCTGGTCAACAGTCTCCTTAACCGTGGTCAATATTTTAGGGTTCAAATCGCAACCGATTATGATTTGTTTATTTTGCAAATCTCAAATTGGCTAATTTAACCATAGTTTTTAATTTTTTTAATTTTAAAACCAACGTCACAGATCAACTAAACGTTGATTAAGAATTTTGAAAAATTAGAAATAAAGTTTCAATATATTTGTTTAAGTGATCACTAGCAGCATCGTTGCATAAATATTGTCATTTCATTGATGATACATGGGAATAACAAAAATTCAAACTATTTTAGAAGAATACGAGTTAATGAAAACTCTTGAATTTCAGTATCCATAAACATTATCATATTTCGCCTCAACCATTCGAAAATCTAGAAAATCAAGCATTGCACTATGATTGAACTAAAACCGCCAAAACCGCCAGACGACAGTAAGACTTTGTTGCAAAAGATGGTGAAGAAAATGAGCCATGTGCTCACATAACTACACAAGGGACCCAGGCGGACTCGAACCACCATCCTCTCAATTCATTGATGCAATTGAGCGCTCTGCCAAATTTGAGCTTATGGATCCATCCAACAATGCACACATCAGGGTTAAATTGAAAAAAAAAAAAAAACGACTAGGCCAGGTATAACCGACTAGTGCAACAGATTTTTACCGATTGCACTTGCAACACATTTGGATGTACGCTTTTTGTCTCTCTGTCTTCCAATTAACTCGATATTGTTTAAGAATCATCGCAATGACGAGTTATAATACCAAGCTTTGAAAACATTAAATATATTGAAAAAACCATTACCCAACCAAGTATTATATACCACCTTCCATAACGCTTACAAATATTTATTCCATAAAATTATAGGTAAAATATTGAGAAACGTAATTCCCCACATTTTGGGGAAGCCCATAATTATAGATTTAGAGTAAAATTAGGGTAAGTCTCACTTTAGGCTCTATACTCTCCTAGAATAACACTTTGTCCCCTTGTACTTTCAAGTGTATCACTTTACACCCTTATACAACTAAAATATCATTTAATCCTCCCATTCCTTTACTAAATGACCTAATTGTCCCTGCAATTATTTTAACAATGCCATCACATGCATATAACTTAATTTATAAAAATTAATATTAGTTGCTATTGAATAACTATATTGTAAGATATTGTGTAAAGTACTTCATACATATAATTATTTTCATAATAAATCTAAAATTATGTAGTATGCAAATTAATATTTTGAATTAATGAAAGCAATCACTAAAATGACTATTTATTTTCCATTTAACATAATCTTTATTTATTTAATATTATTTCAATCAATAATTGAAAAATCACTAATAATATTTCACATCTTTAATAAAATTATGTTACATATATTATGGAATGTTTAAGTTTGTGATGAATAATTATAAATTAAAAGTATAGACATATTAGCTAATTGAAATATCCTATTATATATTAAAATAGAAATTATATTACAGTGAAATAAATAGCAACCAAATGTCAAATATAATAGATCTAATATTAAGCGTTAAATAATCAAATTGTGAAAATTAGTTTAAAAAATGAGAAAGTTTATTAATATGGTTTAAAAATGATTTTACTAACAGGTAAGGACAAAATGAACCTTTTGAGTATATGAATACAAATAATATTTGAAAAGCATAAGTGGGTAAAGTGGTCCTCTTAAGCGTATAACGAGTTAAAGTAAATTTCAAGGAGCGCAACCGGGCAAAGTGAAATTTACCCTAGAAACTGCACTTTCCAGTAAGACAAGCCTGTCAAATGGAATTGCAATAGTTTCAATCTTTACACTATTGCCAAAGTACGGAATTAATGTCGCAAAATGGCAGGTCCCAAATAATTCTAGCACAAGATGTCTGGATGTATCCAATTTACATTTAATCAAGACTTCATAAAAATTTAACAAAACCTGTATTTCTCCTCGAACAGATCCTGCCCTGTCATAAGGGATTTTTCTCCAGTAGAACTCACACAATTTCGCATCAACCCAGACACCTAGTAGTACAAGCCGAGGGAAGAGAAAACCACTAGAATCCTTGGATTAACATTACTAGCATTCGTCTAACATTTCCTTTTTATAACTTAATCAAAACAGATGCAGCAGAGATGAAACATTTACAATTCAACTGAGCCAGATCTGCTAATTAAAAGCCACAAAATTAAGGCAAATCTACACATCAAGCGGTTACACCACAAGTAACAATCAAGAAAAGCGGAGTTCTTTTGACCATTGTTTAAAACCAATTACACAAGACAACCGCGAAAGAAAAAAAAAAGTGCTTAATAAAATAGTCAAAACGGGTTTTCAACAACGAATTTGATTTTATAATGTTTTATTTACCTTCATAATCTCTTTTTCGAAAGGTGATTTAAGGACCACTTCTGCTGTTTTTCTTTTCATATTGAAATTTCAAAAACAAGCCTCCTAAAAATTTCAAGAACTCATTTGAAGTGGGAGGAACTGAAACTTACAGCACAACTAGGGGTAAAAATAGCTAAAATGACAAAAACCAATTTTTTTGTGTAACCATAATTTTCCAGAAACGCAGAGCTAGCAGCAATAGCAAGGAAAGGTAAAAAGGATAGCTCTAAGCTAAGTTATAGAACATATTGAAAGCAGAAATCTGAAAATACAATAAACAAGTAACAAGTTTTGAGTGAACAAAATTTCCAACAAGATACTAACAAAAACAAACGAAAAAATACGAAAAAAATGATTAAAATAAAAAAATGTCTAATCTTCTCAAGCCAAAAACAAAAACAAAAACAAAAGCAGAAGGAAAAGCGCAATAGAAGACCGGAGCAAAATTTCTTCTATCTTTTGGATCTATGAAAAACGCACCTGTTTTTCCAATGGGATGAAATGAAGGGTTCTTGACAAGTAAAAAGCAGAAGAAAATTTTGTTGGGGCATTTTCCACAGAAAATTATATTATTATTCTTATTAAATTAAAAAAGAGCAAAGTTAGCCTCGTATAGCCCTTTTCAAAATCTGAAAATAAAATACACTTAAAAAACATAAGGGAGTCAACAAATTATATAAAAAAAGATAGGAAACAAATTAGGAAAAGCCTATTAAAAACCCTCCCTAACGCAATGGCAAGCCCTAGCCGTGCAACACAGAAAGTCGAGATGCAAGAAGATTCTTAGATTAAAAGAGCCAACAAACAGTACAGCAGTTCAAACAAAAGGAATCAAAATATAACGAATCAGATAAGATAATAATCAAAAAACCAACTAAGTCAATTCTGGGTATAACAAACAAAATAGTAGATTCCACAAGAAATTCATAAGGGAACAAGATAAAAGAGACCAATCAAAACCTCCACTAAAAATGAACACACCACAGAAAAAGAAGTAACCAAGTTGACAATAAATACCCTTCAAAGGTTACTCAAACGTAGTAAAACCAAACCGAAGTACCTAGAGCTTACTTGATAATTAAGACAAAGGCATGATTCTTCAGAAAACACATGGTGACAACCTCATAAACAGTGCAAGTGGAACTCTTCACAGCCTGGTGAATAAGAATGGATTCCAACCATGGAAATATGGAGCCAATATGAAATATAATTGTCAGCCTGGCTCATCTAGACAAACACCAATATCGAGCTCAGCCGCAACAGCAACAGCAATCTTCAAGCAAATCAGACAAACACCATAGCAACAGCAATCATCAAGCAATCATACAAACACCTCAGCAACAGCAACAGCAACAGCAACAGCAGTCGGCAACAGCATAATGTTGATTATTGAGATTCACGAGTAGAAGCATAATTGTTGATTATTGAGCCACAGCAGCAACAGCAGCCATCTTCACGTGCGATCATCGATCAACTAAGTAGCATATCATAAATCAATCCAGCAGCAAGAAACATGTCCACATGGATAGGACGACGCCAGCTCTAGTGTGGCCCTCAAACAGAATCTCTGATCTATTACAAACATGCTATTCTTTCAAACTATATCACCCAAAGATGAAGGGCTTAACAAATACATATTACCCCCGTTACATCACATGTAAGAGATGGACCACGTCCTCACTAAATCATAAAAACTTAACAATATAACTGGATAAAATCTAACATCATGATACTGCAACATGTTAAATAAATAATGATCAATAACTACTAATTAATAAATTAATGAGATATGCTAATGTCAGACAATGCTTAATGCAGTTGAGCTGGGCAATGTACATTCCAATTCCTTGATGTTGCTTCAGAACAAAGATTATCAACACCATTTGATTTAATATCATATTTGGGTCCATATTTCATTTAGAAAAAACACATGGGATAAAAATAACAAGTCCAGAAGAAATAATTGAAATTTGGGTCCATGATTGAAACTCAAGTTATTAACAGAGATTACTTTTTTTTAGTACAATGAGATTAATGGGCTATAGTAGGGGATCACACACACACACCACTCGTATGGAATAGTATGGAAATGAACACATTGACAGAATAAATATAAGTCAGATTGAGGAAATGTAAATTTAGAGTTAAAAGTTTTAATTTGTAGTTAGAAACTGAGAAATTAATGCCAATGTTAACTGGTAAATTGAAGGAATGTCAATTAGTACCTCTGGTGTAGTTGATGCTTCAGAAGACCAAATCTCCGTATTGATTGATCTCAAATTCCTCGAATATAATTTGGGAATACAATGGTCTTGAATGGGTTGTGTTTTCAACACACATTGTAACACAACCCATTCAAGATCAAATATGCTTATGGAATTAATTGCTGAATGTGGACTGTGAGGAGTGCAAGGAGTTTAGGACAAATAGAGACCCAGGAAAGGGAAAGACACGCACCACAGGGGAGAGCCAGGCAAATCCCTGTGACATCTCCCCGAAACAAAAAATTATTTTTTTATTAAACGGCGACCTGCCATGCGAGCGCACCCATCATGGCAAAGGTCATTCAGACACCACATCTCAACTCACCTTCACATCTCTATTTTTCAGATATAATATCACACTACTCTTTTTTTACATAACTGTCATCTCATCACCTCTATAACTACTATCTCACAAATAGGATCATGAAACATGCAAGAACATTAAATAAATCACAATCACTTCCCTTAAAATTATTCAGTCGACCAGAAGGTCCAGAACAATGTGTGCGATCCCAGCTTGCTTGATTGTATGTCCGCTCCAATCCAAGAAATCAATATCCGGGATGAGACCATCTCCAGATCTACGGAGAGATGTGTTCTCCAGATCCACAAATTCCAGCTAATCAACAATCAACATCAAGAAAACCGCATCTGCACATTACACATACGTCAATAAAAACGCCGAAACAACGCAGGAATAGAAAAACAAACTAAAGGAGAAACGATAAGTTAAAAACTGAAAATAAAACCCCATGCGTCCTGTGAATCATACATCTCAAAAGGGACAACCTCATGGACCTAACAGATAATTGGTCAGGTCAGATATCTCGATTGCAAATGATAAGAGCAATAAACATAAACAAATAACAGATATTAAGAGAGGAACTACACATAAAAACAGGGATCCATGAATTACCTTCATCGATCTGTTTAATAAATCAGCAGATCTACCCAAAACTCAGCGTTTGAAAACCACTGCCGCAACATAAATCAGCCGGACGAACAGTTAACCGCCGGAAAATCAACAGCAAAAGGAAACGCTTCAAATCCATAACCAAAACGTAGATCGTCTAGCGATCTAAACAAATCTGAAGGCAGAAATCAAGAATACTATATTCTGAGAAAGAAGAAAGGAGCTCCGAATTGGAGGAGGCAATAGGACCGAAATGAGGATATATGAGAATTGATAAGCGATAAGGTATATTTATTGAGAGGGTGTGGTGATCCAACGGCTGGTTCGTGTATATCTTCAACGGATGGATATGCGTGAACGGTGTGGATTTGACCGACAGAGAATAATTATTTTTAATTTTTATTTGACAACACCGACTGAGAATTTTATGTAAAGGTTGGGTGGAATAATCGGGCGGCTGTGGTTGGATCCTAGCCTGAGAAGGTTCTGGATGAGGTTCTTTGACGGAACGGGTGTGAGGGACAGTTGTTCTACGTGTTTCAACGTGCAACGTTTATTTATCGATTTTTTTTTTTTAGCATTTTGTTTATACATAATATATACTCCCTCCTATTCACAATAAGTGTCATTCTTTTGCGCGTGAATTTTTTCCAAAAAGAATCCTTCTCACATTTGAGTTGTGAAAAAAAGATTTCCCAAATTACCATTAAATATATTGTTTCCCAACTAACATTCCAAAGTAGCATTTATTATTAATTAAGGGTATATTTGATATTTTAACACAATTCTTAATATGTGTGTTTTTTCCTAAAAAGACACTTATTTTGAATAGGAGAGAGTAATAATAATAAATTGAAGAAAAAACTATTTTGTATTTTGCCATACAACAATATCCACCGTTGGAATATTCTCATCATATTCGGGTGTGTGTCACGAAATTACCTTTGTCTAAAATCTTAACAAAAGTTGTTGCATTTTATCATCTACTTTATTAAAAATTTCACTTTGTCATTTGGACTTTACGCAAATTTATTTTTGACATATCAATTTTTAAATTTTTTGCAAAAATATGTGTATAACATTTATTTATCATTTTAATACATAAAAAGATAAAATAAGTTTAAACTTTGAAGTAATAAGTTCAAATAATATGTTTCCAAATCTTATACAATTTTTTATATGTTAAAAAAAATCAAATTACAACCGTAACACTCTGATCTTTTCTGTTTTCCTTGATTTTTATATAAAAACTTATTAATGTATCCAATTATTAGGGATGTTCATAGTTCAGTGAACCAAAAAAATTCACATACCATTTAGTTTTATATTATTATGAATATATTTCCATATATATTATTTATATTTATAATATAATGTGTTATTTACTTATTAAGATTAAAGAAATAATAAATAAATTTTATAATTATGACTATCATATTTGTTTTTCTGATTTACCGAAATACCGAAATGAAAATACTAAAAAAACCAGTAGACTTTAAACCAAATTGATTATTTTAGTACAATATTTTAGTAAAGTGAAATTTTAAACGAAGTTCAGATGACAAAGTATAACAACTTTTGTTTATATTTTAAGTAAAGACGGTTTTACCCTCGCGTATAGGACATGTAGTAGAATATTCAGGATTCCACCGAAGATTGGCGTTATATGGCAAAGTGCAAAACTTTATGTAGTTTGTATGGTAATGTGTAAAAAAATTAGTTTATATGGTAAATTGCAAAAAAAAAAATGCATAGTTGGAGAGTTTAATGTTTTTTACTCTAATAAATTTCATCTTTTATATTTTAAATTGTGATTAATTAGGGTTGTACTGATGCAAATTGGGTTTGGTCGTATACCAGACTTTTTAAAACAAATATAATGGATTTGGTGTGTGTTAATAACCAAAAGTCGGGACACCGTCACTAACTAAAGATGAGTCGTTAAACCGACTATAATCTTTTTTTGGGGGGATTAAGTATGAGTCGGATTTTCGCGGACTTTTTATTTTTTTATTTATTTGAATCATGAACTGGTTTTCAAAAACCCGACTCGGGACTTTTTAACATTTATACTATACCAGAAAATAGTTCGGATAGTGCTTTTAGATGGAAGTGCTATTGGAAAATCGCAGATATTTTAGACAACACTTTTGTAGGGAAGCGCTATTACAATAAACCATATAATAGCGTTTTATTAACCAAGTGGTATATGATGGAAACCAGGGACGGATCTAGAAATTTTCTATGAAGGGGGCACAAATTAAATACGACAATAAACTACATAAAAAATAATTAATTGGGGTACATTTTTCTTTCTTTTAACCTAATTAATATATAACTTTTGAAAGTAAATATGAAATAGTAAAAAAGAATGGAATTCTATTAAAAAAAGGAAAAAAACTATAAGAAAAAATAAAATAAAAATAAAACTATGGGGCACGTGCCCCATGAAGAAAGAATGTGGATCGCGTCTTAGGGAGCAGAGTGATCCCACTCTCATTCACTCAGTTGGTGCGCCAGCTGAGGGGGACACTCTCTCCACTACAGCTGGGTTGGAGGTTGTTGTGGGAGGCTAATCAACGCAGCTAGGAGGTGAAGGAAAAGAACTTATAGAAGAACATAGTGACATTAACGACGCCGCTCAGACGATTAAATCTGTCTCATTTGGAATGTCACCGCACCTGAAAAGTCGACAACGCAGCCTGGCCGGCCGCAATGAGGCAAAGGATGGTAAAGCCAGGGAGTTAACACTGGCTCGAAAGTGCAATCTAAGGAGTTGAGACTCCGATAAATGCCATGACCAAGACCTTAAGACGATTGCGTCTGTCGAGGGGATAGTAGAAGACCCTAAGATGGTTGCGGACCCCATGCCGAAGGGAATACATACATGGCCCCTGCAGTTGATTGAGATTGTTGGGGGTATTGAAGGCCTTAGGAGGTTGAGACTTCCCTGGGTAAGGATGAAGGTGATAAAAACATCCCTCTAATTGAAGGTCTTTGCCACGAGAAAAAGTGATTGGTGCCCTTCATGACTCTCAAGAAAACATTGACACATCATTTTTAGGGTCAGATGATGAAGCTGAGTCCACTCAGCATGAAAATCAAATAGTGGACCCAGCTGAAGATGTTATGCAAACTCAGAGCCAAGCCAGTGACAAGACGGCTCGAATGAGATTCAATTTCGATGATGAGTCATCTCTAAAGGTCTCATCATCCTCCGATGACACTGGTGATACAACTGAGGACACGGTTATTCATTTAGAAGAAAACAATGAGACCGAAGAAGCTGTTAAGACAGCTGAGGCTCAGTCAGCTGAGCAAACATCTATAAATGCTCCAGCTGCAAAAGAGCCAGTGCGAGGCTCCAGCTCCCACAAATGATAACGACTCCTATAGCTCCCATCACTCCTCACTGTGACATCCGCCGATGATCTTTTTGCCGCGGTGAGGCACAAAAGAGTGGTTCTACTCATCAAGAAACGGGAAGGCTCCACAGAAAAAGACTCGGGGATCCCATTTGTTCAAGATGATGTATTTGAGGAAGAATTTCCGTTCACCATTGAATTGCAGGACTTAGAAGTTGAATCGCCAAAGACAGGAAATATACGAGGCGAGAAGAGCCCGTCATCCCCTCGGATACGATTATTCCAATGGACTTCGATTTTGATGCGAGTGGCCAAGAGTGGCCGAGTCACCTCGGTGAGTTAAAGTAAAGCCTTCAAGACTATCTGTGAGGAGATTGAGAAGATGGAACGCCACCAAGCATCTTTGGATCTCAGACTGGACAATCGGGATGTCACCCTATCAGCTGATTTATCGGGATTGTTGTCAGGATTCAGGAATGGGTTGCTCAGCAGACAACTATGAGATCTGAGCAAGTCCGTCACTTCAAAGCCTTATTTGCGAAGATGTTATTGTGGAGTGCGGACAATTCGATATATCAGCAATAGATGAAGGAGTATATTGCGAGGATTGACAAGTCTCACAAGTCGGATATGGAGCTGCTACAACACTTTTACAAGAATGAGATAGCCCGACTCGAGAATAATATGAATGAAAAATTCAGCCTTCTCATGGTTGAAATGAAGATTGTGACAGCCGAGTCGAAGGCTACATGCTCAGAATTTCGTAAGGCGTATGATGCAGCAGACTCCAAGCACAATTCGACGAACAACCGACTGGACTTTCTCCTCAGTGGATTGTTCCCTGGGATACCTCTCTCTTTTGGTGATGATGCCAAAAGGGAGAAGAGGAGACCCTTAAGGGAGTGAAGGGAGAAATGAAGAAAGGAGGTGACATAGCTAAGGGGAAGAAAGTTCGAAGGATTTAAAGTTGATGTTTGCTGAAACCCCACAGCTAGGTGATGTCACGGCCTCAATTCTAAGAAACCTGAATCTACATGTTGAAAGAGTTGAGGTGGCCATGAAGGATAAAAGAAGGCCATCGAAGTTGCATTTGATAAAGTAGCTGAGAAGCAGTCAGCTCGCGTGGATGAACTTTTGAAGTAATATGGTGGTCCTCCAACCGGAAAGGACTATGCTGCAATTAAGCCCCCGAAGGACATGACAATGCCTGATGTTGGATCTGAGCCCAAATCTATAGAAGAGTTTCAAACTCTCGAAGCAGAGGGATATTTTCAAGGAAAGACTCTACCTCAAGCGTGGGATGTATATTGGGAGAAAGGATTGGAAGTATGCAAATCAGCTGAGAAGCATGAGACATCCAGCGATCACTCGGTGGAAAGTCTAAAGCCCCAAAGACATTATACACTAAGAGGTCGAGGAGTTGAGTCGGGACGGGGACGGCATGGTGGCGGTGGAAGAGGTTCTCAACACGGCCCAAGACCAAAAGATGTGATGTATGTTGATGCTAAGAAGAAACGGATCACATATTGGGCTGGACATGATCACCTGGCAAACTTAGAGGTTGCACGCAAGTTGGCTGAGGCAAAGAAGAGGATGGATGAAGAGAATGAAAGGCAAACAAGAGAATGGCTCGAGAGGAAGCAAAGGGATGACCTGCTGCCAAACGGGCCTATGATAAGAAGAAAAGAGAAGAAGAGAAAAGAAAGAGAAAGAGAGCTAATGATGATGACAGGAGAAGAGCTGAAGAGGAGAAAAGAAGGAAGCACCAAAGGCGTTAAAGTGTGCTGCAAACCCCTTCGAGTATTTTGTTGTAAATACTTTTGTGTAAGTCTTCTATAATAAGCTTAGTGGATTTCCCTGTAATTTTCACTGTATGTATCTTATTTGAGATGAACACTATTGTCATGTTTATATATATATATATATATATATATATAGCATTGATACCTGATGTAAACGACTTTGTAAAGGACAAGAATGCTATGATCAATAAAATGATGATTTAAAGCATACATTCTTTGTTACTACACTACATGTATATTTGGTGTTTATTTATTTTGAATGTTTTAAGTTTTGGCATCATCAAAAAGGGGAAAATTGTTAGGAAATTTATTTGATAGATTTTGATGATACCATGTAAAACCTAAACTAGGAAGTTGGCACCCCATTTTTTCTTGTAATTGTATTATAATAGATAGGGCTGGAAAAGTTGAGTCAAGTCAGCTACATGAAAGATTACAAGAAGCCAACTGCAAACTGGAATGGAGACTCTTCTGTGTGTCAGCCGAGTATGGCCTAGAAGAAAGTCACGACTTGACTGAAGAAGAATCAAATGAGGAACAGCTGTGTGAAGTGTTAGTTAAGTCAACTATAGAAGCCAAGTCTAATAGTTGAAGTTGAAGTGATAGTTGAGTCAATCATATGATTGGAGCAGACTCAGTCACCTGGGGTAAAGGCAACAGTCTAGTCAAGACAACTGACTTAGATATGTTGATTAAAGTCAAGAATATTACTCTATATAGTAATATGTCAAAGCTGTCAGGTCTAAAGTGTTTGTCCCATAATTGTGCAAAAAGAATAGGCCAAGGAAAATAGTGCACCTTGTGTCAGACGCCTGCAAACGCTGAAATGCTATTAATACAAGGAAATGTCAACATCACCAAGGTTGCAGACCAAGAAAAGACAAGCCAACGAACACAAAGTGACATTTGAAATTAGCATATCTCTTCAACGGGCAAAATTTCAAATGTGCACTATAAAAGGCTGAGGAAGCTATTGAGAAAAGGTTACCTTGCACAATTGAGAAATCAAGCAATATTCGAGCAATTAACCTGCAATACTCTCAAAGCTTATCAAGATATTCCTCAAACCTGAAACTCGAAGAAACTCGATCCAACACAAGCTGTGAAGGAGAGATAACTTCAAATCTGTTGAAGAGAAAACTTTTGAAGAAAACAAAAGGGGTCTACTTTCCAAGTCAAGATTGTAGAAAGGTTCAAGGTCGAACCATTATCAAGTTTGTTGGAGGGCGTCGTGATCAAATCCAAGAACTTGAGAAGTGAGTGAAAGAGTGCGATTGCCCCTGTGAAGAAACCGAGTCGCAAGAAAAGCCGGTTGCGTGATCAAGGTTGTCTCTGCATCGATAATCGCTTTGTAAAGCGATCTCGTTGCATAGTGGATTACTCCAGGAGATAGAGAAGAAAGGATCGGAAGAATTACCCCATCTTCGAACCTCTATAAAATATTTGTGTCATTTACTTTCAACAAACTTACTTTCCTGCATATTTAATTTATATCTGATGTTAGTATTATATTTGCTATCCAACTGATAAATAACCAAGTGCTAAAAATCAAGTGTTAAAAACAAGCATAAAACAAAACAAAGGGTGTTAAGTCTTCCGTTGTTAAAAACCAAACCAGCCAAGTTAAGTATTTGGCTTAATCAGCCGAGTTATACTATCAACAGCTCTATCGAGTCTGCAGAGTGGGTAACTTAGCTGAAAAGCCAACTTAGACCCCCAAGGACACAAATTTACATTGAGTAAACTCTGTTGAATATCTTTAAAGGACTAAAATCGGAAATTTGGTAAGGTTTATTCAATCCCCCCTTCTAAACCTTAATTACTTTACACCCCTTGGGACCTACAATCAAATATATTATGTGAAGAGGTAATGTAAAATAGAAGAGAATAGAATATCCTCTTTTATATGGAATTATTTTAGGATTCTACAAATTAGAGCTCTAATAGAGTCCATATTCGTATTTGGGCCCATTTTTTAATATTGAGGCCCAAATAATATTGATCCAATTTATTATGACAAATCTAGGCCATATCAATTAGTCCCCCCACTATTGCAGTTCATCTTATCATGAACTGTAAGAGTATTCATTTTCATTTTGGTTGAATCATGATTTACCTCAATTAAAGTTTCTAACATCAGAGTATTAATTAATTAGCAATGAAATCCTATTAGGCTAGTCCATCAATAAAGTTATATTTAAGACATTCATCAATCAAGTAAACCAAGGGCCTCCGCCATCCAAATGAACAACAATCATCTGGCCATCAAATGAATCAAGGACATCCACTCATCAATTAAACCACAGTCATCAGCAATCAAATGAACCAAAGACATCCACCTCTTAAAATGGATCAAAGGCATCCACCCATCAATTTTTGAAGGTCGGCTCGAGCCGAATATTCATATTCAAAGGCATCCCACCCGCCAGGTTTGATAACAAAAGTCGGCTTAAGCCAAATATTCATAGTCAAGGGCAGCCGCCCATCAAAGTTCATCCGCCCACTCGAAAAGTCGTTTCAAACCAGGAAATGGCTCGTCTGGCCCAATTTCGAAGCCATTCAAACCAGACGAGTTTGGGACAGTTCCATTGCCCATAAATAAGTTCATCGGCCCACCGAAAAGTCATTCAAACCAGAAAATGGCTCGCCTGGCCCAGCTTTGAAGCAGTTCAAACCAGATGAGTTTGGGACAGTTCCATCGCCCGTAAATAAGTTCATCCGCCAAGCTCGGAAGCCTGCTCGAACCAGAAATGGCTCGTCGACCCGCCTTCAAAGTCGTTCAAACCAGACGAGTTCGGGACAGTTCTATCGCCCGTAAAATAAGTTCATTTGGCCTAGCTTGGAAGCCGTTCAAATCAGACGAGTTCTTCAAGAAATCCACAGCGCACATTAGATATATGACCTTAAGTTTTTAAAGAAATCCAAGAAATGTTCAATGAGCTTATAGATAATCCCGCTCATGATTATAAATGTATGGAGAAACCCAACAAACTTGTCTTTTCTAAGACTCAAGAAATCCATGTCATAATAAGTGCTAATAAACCACAAAATCTATATGGTGTTAGAAAATGACATTTGCTCATAGTCAACAAGGTCTTCAAGAAATCCATCATATGATCCGTAGGATTATAACATCAATCGTGTTCATAAATTTGTAAAGAAATCTCATTCATCTCCATAAGCTCATAAATAGTGTCTTCTCATAATAAATAAATATGTCAAGAAATCCAACTTGTCATCCGGGCAAATGAATAATGGAAAGCTCTTCACGAAATCCAAATCATAATGGGATAGAAAATGAAATCTATTAATAATCAATGAACAATTCAAGAAATCCAACCTGGAATAATATCTTATTTATAATAGTTGTTTCAGTCACTAATTTGTAAGGAATCCAACTCAATCAAGGGCTTGGAAAACATGCTCATAACAATTTTATCAAGAAATCAGTGATGCTCAAGATAATTGCGACTCTTAATAGAATAAAAAATCCATGTCTGATTTACTAATAATGTATGATTTCAATCATTGTCAAGAAATATACCCATTTGTTAAATGGCAGCTTGAAAAATCAAACTCGGCGGGCGTTTAGATAATATCTCATGAGCCCTCCTATTTATCAAATAATAGACTTTAGAGTTTAAACATCCCATAACCAAGTCAGTTAAAGACATTGATTTAGAGAAATAAAAGATAATGAATCATCATTGTGATAATATCTCATGTAAGGTCTTAATCTATCAAAATGGATTCATTCATAGTAGGTGGAGATGGTTTAAATAAGTTTGCCTTGATATTTAGATTCCTCCAAACACCTCAAAATGGGTCATCATTTATGCAAAACTTTAACAATTTCTAATCATACTAGCATAAACATTGCATCAAAGGGAACTTTCAAATCCAGTATATATTAAAGCAAAGCTTAAACCAATTCAAATACCCTTCTCAGGAAAAAATAAAAATTTTACCGCATGCGAGAATGTATATTTTCTACAAGAAAATTGTCGTCACTTGAACAAAATATTTTTTGGTTATAATGTCTTCTATATGTCTCTAGAATAAATCATGACTACTAAGGTTCTTTAAAGCATTACAATTTGAGTTGATGCTTTAGTCCATTACAGGAAAATTAGAATATGTACAAGTAGAACAAATATACCTAGTGGCATCTCTTTATACAATTAGAGAAATATAATCAAAGATAATAGACATCAATCAGGCACCATAATTGTATTAGTGTCACATGCATTCTTCAATGAAAATGCATATCACATGCACTTTAAATTTTAAATGTAATCAAAGAGAGTTATACAGTACACATGTATACATGTAAAATATTGGTATATCTGAATGCCGAATTAGAAACAGAAACTTATCTCCAATCCCTTATTTCTTTGACGCGTGAATGTCGATAAATCAGTTGTCTTTCGTCATATATGGTTGCCCCATTTCTAGGTTCTTGATATATGTGCTCACAATCCTCCAATGTGGAAGGAATATTCGGCTCTTGTTGTTTTGATCTGTTATATTTCTTCACATATATAGCTTACGTAACTTTTTTGCTTTTCTACGGACAACAAAAAAAAAAACTCAGTAAATAGACATAATAGGATACCAAATAAATCTTCCTTCATAAGCATCAATTATTCCACCAATCTAAACTTTGTGTTAATATCATAACACTACATAAATGGAAAAAAAAATAAGAAGAGCACAAGAAGGCTAGAAAACTAGCTCAAGACTTGACATTCATAAAGTCCACCTAAATAATGGATCTAGGTTCGGTGGATATTATCATGCTCAAGGTATGTGCGGGATCCAAAAAGAATAGACACTAATGACTTTCAAGCCAAAAAATTGTAATCATACCAAGGTGAGAAAGTAATTATTCACGGTGAGCCTTAGAGAGAACACGACAACCAGCGTTCACGCATTCTCATTTCTCAAGCAATACAATATTTTCATCCTGGTTGCCCGCTTGTAAATAGTTGTAGAAAACCAGATTTTTCAGTTTGCTCTCTCAATTAATCATCCCCAACTAAATTATTAGTTTCCGAATCGATTACCAAACAAGGTTGTGGGATTGTTCAATGCTACCAAAGATTTTGTTCAATGATGTCATGTACACCATTCAAATTAACATCTTAAGGGGAGAAGATAATTCATTTCATTATTTCATCAACAGTGGCTTTGGTCTAACGTGTAATTAGATATACTAATTGTGATTCCACCATTTGACGTTATTCTTAAAAGAGATACCGTGCATGCTAAGTGGCTCATCCACAATCTTCTTCTGGTAGGACGATAATAGAACTCAAGTGTGAAGCTATGGCATTTCCTCACTTTTTCACATCTGCATCTTTTAATTCAGCAAGTGATTTGACACAACAAAATACATTAATCAACAAAATATATCCTTGATGAGAAGATTTCCTTTTTCAATCTTATTAAACCCCTCAAACTTGACTTTATAAAAGAGATATTAAACCATGACAAAGTCTCTATTCATTCTCTATATGCCCACAAGCTAAAATTATCAAATCATGATTCTCACACTACTCAAAACAAGAAAATGCAGAATTGCAATTTATCTTTAAAGATTTTAACATTGCAATATTTTTGATATCATATCATTCTAAGAATTTGCACTAATCCAAATGCAATGCATATTTCAGATACTCTCAAAAGTCTAATATGTATTCATGTACAGTAATATCATCCAATAATTATGTATATAATTTTTAAGCAGCACTATCAATGCAATTAGGATTAGAGATTAGGGAGTGAGTCTCTCACTTGGAGAAACGTGCCTTCAATCCTATTATTTTTTCAAATGATTTGATTCAAGTAAAATATTTCCTTGTTCCTGCTACCGATTCCAAGCATCCTCACCGTTTGGATTGTAATTTTGGAGGTCACTTGATTCACTATCAAACCTGCGCACAATCGCAACCCACGCAACCTAGACATTTTCATATTTTAATTTCGGTGTTCTAGTGCTCGTGTGCTGATTTTCGGCTGGATTCTTGCTCGGGGATGCTTTTGGATCATTTGTTCGAATTATTTTCAGATTAGAGCACCATTGAAACACTTTCAGTCATGGCCCTTCTATGTTATAGGTAAATGCAAGCAATTGATATTCAAGCCCTAGTCCACCCTTGATGACTGGAATTCCCACCCTCCCTCGTTCAACGCCCCTTACATTAGGTAAAATAGTTGAACATTTTCTTTGTTGAGTATGTAGCGGGGCCTTTCGAGGTTGAGATGAATGCCTATCCGAATATCCTCGAGCATTAAGGAATGATTATCCGAACTCCGATGCAGATGGAATTAAACAACACTAAATTTTCCCCAAGGCTAAATTGCAAAAAAAGGATACTAATTATACCCCACTGGCAAAAAGAGGACACTAAGTTTACGGGCTTTCAATTTAGGACAATAACTTTTAATTTTTTGCGATTTGAGGACAATTGAGCCCTAAATGCCCAAATTCGGGCTAATTGGATATGTGTTGAAAATAATTATTGATGTGGCGAGAAATAATCGAAAAATTATTTTATAAATTACTAATTAGCAATTAATATATGGGTACATGGATTTTATCTAAAATTATACATTTAAAAATTAACAACCAAAATCAATATAAGAAATAAATATGGAAAATACAAAAATAAAATTGTAAATGTTATTTAATATATCTAAAAACTATTAAATGAAGTATAAAAACGAAATAGTATTTAAATTATTATTTCCTATATCTAACAATTATTGTGTAAATCTTTAAAACTATTTGGAAAAAAACATAAGAATCAGTAAAGATAAAATCTAAACATTATTTAGTAAACCTAAGATGTATTTTTAAATGTAAATATAATTTAAAGTAATTTCTAATTACAAACTAAAATTTGAAAATACTTAAAGTAATAAAAATTAGATATTTAAAATGTATTTAAAATATATTTTTAGATCCAATTATAATTTTAGATTTATTTAAGTATTTTTGAAATTTTAGTTTGTAAATTTAAATTACTTTAAATAATATTCATTTTTTAAATAAAATATAGATATTTATTGAATAGTGCTTAGATATTATTTTATACTTTGTTTGGACTTTTTCAAATAATTGTCAGAATTTGTTCAGTAAATTTTAGATGTTCTAGTTATTTTTAAATTTATTAAATAAATTGTACAACTATAGTTTTTGTATTTTTCAGATTTCTTTTTTATATTGAAATTTTAATTGTTAATTTTTATATTCTTAAAATAATTATCAATTTTATTTTCACATATTCAGACTTTGATTGTTAATTTGTAAATTTTTAAAATACTTTTTTGACTTTTTTTCACCACATATGTAATTAGCCCTAATTTGGGAAATTCGGGCTCAACATTAAGGCAATTAGCCCTAATCGGGGCTATTCGGTCTCAATTTGTTCTCAATCCGTCAAAATCTGAAAGTTATTGTCCTAAATTTAAAGCCCGCACACTTATTGTCCTCTTTTTGCCAAAGAGGTATAGTTAGTGTCCCCTCTTTGCAATTTAGTCATTTCCCAATCACCAAAAAAAAAAAAAAAAAAAAGACACACCAAGTGCTTGATAAAATGTGAAGCTCGGGACCGAATGTTTGTTATAGTTACAATCACCATATTATTGTGATTTTTTCATTAAGTCATCATTTTATTCGAATGTGTATTATCGTGTAAAAAAGAAGACAATTTAGGGTAATTTGGGTTTTGATTCGTGGTTTGTTGGTCTCTTTCCAACCAATAATCATGTAGGCTTGTATTTATACTCATGCAACCATATTCCATGAGGTCTCAATCGTTTAGAACAAGAAATCAATTGGGAGCTAGACTTTTTCGGTTGCTCTAGCCTTGTGGGATGGGACATTGCAAAACATTGATGCAAATGAGAACTAAGATCTTTATTATGAATCATTCCATAGCGAAACCAAATGTCGATGAATATGTTCATTGTTCGGAGCTCAATAAGAAAATCATTATTTGGAGAACTTGGCTTTTCTTATCAATTGTGTGACAAATAATAAGTGGTAGTATTAGTAGAATTGTAGTACCACTTGTATCTTAGCATGAACTCGGTATTTATTACTTTATTTTAATAGTAATATTTGTATAAGATTATTAAAAACAAAAAATTATCTATCAATTTTATATTTTCAACTATAAACTTAAATGTCTAATTCAACTCGTTCAAAATTATCCCTCAATTTATGCATGACTCTAAATTATTGTTTTATATATCCCATTCTTTCTTACAAACTCCTCTACAAATAATTATATATAATTTGTGAGACAATATTGTACTTGTACTGTTGAAAGAAGTGAATACTTCACATTGTTAATAAAAAATATAAATTGAGATATTATTCAAAATAATATGGTAGAAAAAATCGTGAATAAAATTTAAAAGGAACTATTATGTCATTGATATAAACGTTAGTAGTATTAACATAAATTTTACAGCAATATCATAGTAATACACTAAAAAACTTATGAACATAAACAAGATATAACTGAAACATGGTATAAAAATAGTACAATTGATATCAATATTCATTCTTTGACATTTATTTTCAATAGATGTATGTAAACCCCATGAGTTTTCTCTTTTTAATCAACATCGGGTTGATGTGAATCACTCATCAATCAACATAAATGATAGAATACACTGGGAAGTTTATTTTAAAATGTAACATCAATCGATTAATCCTATATAAATGATTATATAATTGATTTTACAACAATTTATTTAATGGTATTGGTTGACAATATAATTATTAATTATCATATATTGAGTTAACAACACATTATTTTCGTTACAAAAAATCTTTCTATTGACTTACCAAAGTAAAACACCGTCAATTTTAGATAACTCCAAAACATACATTGGTCGCTAGAAATTGATTATTTCATCTTCCAATGTTGATTTATTGATTTAACAAAGTAAAGCACCAACAATTCTATGATTATTTTCTAGAGTTATAATTAATAAATCATAAAAAAATAATAAATACTAATTGATTACAGATACCAATCAAGTAATTATATGATTGATTTTATAGGACAATTATAGTATTGATTGATCATGTCAATTATTTAATGTCAATTTGATTAGTTTTATTAATCTCATATCAAGATATGAAAGAGATATGTACAAATTTCAAACAATCAAATATTTGTTACCATTTTTAGTTTTGTAAATATTTTAGTTATTTGTTTTTCTTAATTAAGGTAGTATATTGTTACCCAATCATAAACTTGTGGATCCTTGGAAATTAAAAAAAAACTATCATTGACAATTATTGTCTTTTTATTAAGTTAATATATGTTTCTAAAATGACAATTAGTTATACAATGATGCACTTTTAGATATAAAATGGTGCACAATCAGTTATTAAATGGTGCACAGTTCAACTATTAAAGTGGTGCATAATTCAGTTATGGAAACGTGATCTTATCACATCCATAATGGTAGGGTATCATTATGGAAAGGTGGTTACACCATTTTGTCTTTATAGGGTTTTTAGATAATGTACAATTAGTTATACAATGATGCGTTTGCATTCGATATAAAATGGTGCACAATTAAGTTATTAAATGGGAATATGGTCACATCATTTTGTCTTTATATTTCCTTTAGATGATGTACAATTAGTTATACAATGATGCATGTTAGATATAAAATGGTGCACGATCGAAGACGTTATTAAATGGTGCACAGTTCAACTATTAAAATGGTGCATAATTCGATTATGGAAACGTGATCTTTATCACATCCATGATTGTAGGGCGTCATGGGAAGGTGGTTACACCATTTTGTCTTTATAGGATTTTTAGATGATGTACAATTAGTTATACTGATGATGTTAGATATAAAATGGTGCATAGTTAAGTTATTAAATGGGAAGATGGTTACACCATTTTGTCTTTATACTTTCTTTAGATGATGTACAATTAGTTATACAATGATGCACTGTTAGATATAAAATGATGTACAGTCAGTTATTCAATGGTGTACAATTCAACTATTAAAATGGTGCACAACTTGATTATGGAAACGTGATATTAATCAATCCTTGATTGTAGGGGCGTGATTTTATGGCATTTTGCTAGTTACTATTATGTCATTTTCACCTATTAATTAATTGATAAATCAATTATTTTTAATAGCTATCTGGATTATTGAATAAAAGGTGTGGATGGATGATATCAATCCACACTGTCACACTGCAGAAGAGGTCGCACACGAGATCTATATATATATATATATATATATGTAAATAAAAACTCAAAAATAACCAAATATCGCCTATCTAGAAAAAAAAAAAAAAAATCTATAGAATATAATTACGGATCATAAATTTTTTAATACTCACATAATACAATGACCAAAAAAAAAATACAAAGCCTTAAATACGTCTTTCATGATATGGAAGTATGATGTATGTTTTGTAAGAGTTGAATACTGATATTTCCACTCCTAATAATATATGAATTTGATGTAATTACAAAAACCGAAAAACTACCCATGAACTCTCTCCTAATTATGAAAATACCTAATTATCTTTCAAAACTATAACTATCCCCCCTGTTGAGGCCTCATTTGTTAAATATAAACAAAAAACAATGGTGTTTTATCATGTTGAATTATAGATATTATTTTCTTTTTTTAAAAAGTGTTTTAAGTTTGTTGCATATATATGTGTATACACATGTACAAATAAATTTTCAAAAATCACATAATGTAATTTTTATAAGAATGAGCCAACGCAGCAATTTTACGATAATAATAATAAAAAGAACTATGACAATGCCAATTTATTGTAAGATATACCAAGTCTTAATTGAGAGTTACAAAAGTAGTTAATCAACATCGAACATTATGTGATATTTATGTTCTATTTTCAACTAATTAAAAATATCAAGAAATCAAATAAGTCAAAAAGAATCATGATTTTAATGTTTAGTCATGTCTAAACCATGAATAGATAGAGTCCAAATTTACAAAAAAATCTAAAATTTAGGTTGAATCCAACAAATCTTACTTTACAATTGTCAAAACTTAATTATGAAAAAAATAAGAGGGCATCATAAATAAAATCACACTACTCAACCCAAAATTTTATTTCTTGCAATTATAATTCATAGATTTCGGGAAAATAAATAGACATTGAAAGTATAAAGTTGAAAAAGTAAAAAACAGATAAAAATACCATATATGATGAGAGATGGAAACCATACAAAAAAATATTGAAACTCAAAAAAATAGGTTTAGATGTGGGCTTTATCATTTTCTTTCAATTTTTCAAACTCTGGGAAGGGGATGTGTACTTGGTGCTTTAGTTAAATAATCAACGCATCTAGCCTAGATCGGGAAAAAATAATAAACATCGCCTAAATAAATTAACAATAAAACACGAAAATAAAGAAAAATAAATATGTCTTTGAAAGATGGCAATCATACGAAAAATATTGAAACTCGTAAATGTTATACATTAGTGAAATTAAATTTATATCACAATACGTAATAAAATTATCGATTTAAATAAGAGAAAATCATGAATAATAAAAAACAAAAATATCAAACAGTGGGGATATGAAATGAAGCCACCAATGTTATTAATCAAAATATTTTTAATAAGAGGCCGACAAAAAAAAACAGAGAATAAGATGATAGGGTTTAGATAAAAAAATGAGTGAAATGGTGGGAAGATGAAATGGGCAATTTGGTGTGTTGCCCTAACATACAAATGATTTGACTATATTCTTATTGTTGTTTGATTCAATCTAGACGCTCCATTTCATACACGTGTCCCCATCACAGTGACTCGCCACATGCAAATCGAATTTAGACACATACATGGTGGGAATTTTTTACTTATTTTTTTATCTTGAAAATTGTAAAATTTGGGCCAAGAAATTATATGTAATAGGCTAAGTACAACTTGTATAGGGCTTTGATAATAAAACTCAATTGGGTTAGTTAGTGGTAAAAAATAAATTTGTTAATTGAAAGTTTTGAATATTATAATTTTTTAATATTTGTGAAATATTTTTAATGGATATAGAAATAATTATTAATTATTATATATATTTTTTTAAATATCTAAATTATAAATTACAATTTTTCTATTTGAATTAAAAATTAATTATTAGTTATTATAGATATATTTAAATATTTAAATGATGAATTATGATTTTTTATTATAGATATATTATATCAAAAATTATATTTTCAGTAATTTGAAAACAAAGAAAAATATTGTATTAGTTCACTATAAAAACAATTCAAGTATAAAAATATAAACTAATTATATGTTAAGTTTAATTCATTATTATAAAATTATAAAATAATAAAATAAATTGTTAAAAAAAGGATAAATTGAACTAGGCTATGAATGATATATAATTTATATTTTGCAATTTAAAATTGAACTAAATAATAAAAAAGTACTATCATTTTATATGTTAGTCCCTAAAATGCGATGATATATTAGGCAAAAAAAAAATATTTTGTAAAGTACACACCATTCACATTGTACTTTTTGCATTAAATAATGTGATTAATATTTTCTTTAAAATATATTCTAATTTATTTAATTAAAAGTTAACTTATTGTATTGAATTCAAATATTTTGTTTATGTAAAGCTCATTTTCGTATATTACTCAATCCAATTTTTTTACAGATAATGAGAGTACATCTCCAAAATTATCTGCAAGATTTGAATTGCACGGGTCATCAAGAGGAAAAGTATATTCATTGTCTAACACCCCGCTTAGTGACATCACTTATGGTATTTTTAATAATATTTTATTTTGTAAAATATTTATTAAATTTTGATGAATACTATTTTTCATGATCCAAATGTACTATAAATGTAAATATTTTTTAGGGGATCATTTTCTTTATATGTTCTGATCCAAAGTCGGATTGTATTACAAGAATCCAGTATTCTATCATGACCAATTATACGTTGCTATATCCCGAGTTACCAATAGTAAGTGTTTGAAGATATTATTATGTGGTGACGATGAATCAAAAAACCAATAAACGATAAATGTGGCGTATAAAGAAGTATTTCAAAATTTGTGATTTGTAGTGGTTTAATTTGATTAATTTCTTTGAAATCTGTTTTTACAATTTTATATTTTTAGTAATATTATAATTTTGATATCTTTCTAATTTATATGGTCGATATAACAAACTCTATATGGTTGAACACAATATACATCTCAAATGGTCAAACAAAATACTCCTCATCCATCGCACAAGTGAAACACTAGTGTGTGTCTATTTTTGGCACAAAAAAAAACCAAATCTAAGAATAAATGCTCATTTGTCAGTCTTATTGAAACAAAATTTCTCCAATGTCTAACATCTAAGTTCTCATCATTATTCAACTTTAACAATAAGATGAGGTTAGGACAATAAGGTAGTGACTAGTGAGTCAAATTTTGCACCATTATACCACTTTCGGCTCGTTTGTTTTCCATGATTAAGGGTGATTGGATAGGATATCGAGATAATATCCGGCGTTTGGTTTGGTTGATGAAGGCCCATGATATTTTTCTTGGCCACGATTGGATCACCCATATGGTGATAATTGATCCTACCCTCCCCCGTGATAATTTTATCCGATTTAAAGGATGTGTTGCTTTTACCTTTTTGCCCCGAATTTAGATTCAAAATTACTTTTACGTCCTCAGGTATTCTCCAAATTACACCACACCGAACATAAATATTCCCCTCTTTTATCCGAAAAAACCCTATCCCGCGCAACCCGATTTGGAGGTAAGATTTTCCCATTTAATCCATCTCTTCATGAATCTTGTATTTCTACCATACCATCATAATCTACGTTTGGTTTATGAAAGATGAATTATGCGATTAAGGTCGAGCGAAGGGGTAATCATTATTAACATTTGTTTTTCGTCAATTTGTATTCAAGGTATTGAAGTTTAGTAGAAGCGGCGGTGATTTTTATTACGTAAATCCTTTCATTTGTGAAGGTATTGTTAGGGATAATGCCCTTAAAGCAATTGTGAATTATTTTTTGATTATTAATAAATGAGACATTTATTTTCGAACTTTTTACATATTGTATGTATTTTATTGAACATCATGAAAATCCCTAGTTTATTTATGTAACCATAATCTTAGTATATAAGAGTTATATACAAGCTCGTGATGAAATTAATTAAAGTATGGGATCTTTAATTAAAACATCATTAATGCGACCCCGAACATTTTGAATGTGATCGCCTTTATCCAGGACCGTCGATGTGGAGACATCTTAGTGGGGGCATTTATATATGATTTGATCATAAAGGACTTGGACCGATTTAATTTGAATTTTTCATACAAATTAGTTGTAGAAATGGAAAATCGAATTAAATCACTAGATGATCATATATGGATAAATCTTAATCCCGAGTGATTATAGACTCTGTTTAATTCAGGTGATTCTTAATTTGCTCGTTTAAGTTTGTCCTACGACATTCCCAACACTTGCATTTTAGATTCACATTTGAATTAAATATTTGGGAATATAAATTCACGAGATATGGAATCCATTCCTTCTAGGGAAGTAGAAAGACGATTTCCTCATTTGTTATTTGCAGGAATCGAATGGTTTGAGATCTCTAATTTATAATCCGATTATAAATTAACCATTCACTAGTGAATTAATGGTAAATGAGGATAAAAGGTAATTGAAGAGGTTTAACGGATACTACCTAGCTTCAATTACGAATTGTCATGAATGATTAATCTATATGTAATGATTATATCGGTGGATTTGCTCAATTCGTAGAATAAGATATTCTATAATTATAAGAGTGCAATTCGAATTTATAGTGGAGTAATATCGGAATTAATAAGTCGAATAAATTAATTAAAGAGTTAATTATTTGTTCGATTTATTGGAGCTTATAATTATAGGTCCATGGTCCCCAGGTTGCCGCCTTCCTAGAGTAAACGGGTTGGAAATAATATTTTCTTCCTAAGGGTTTTGGAGAACGAGTTTTCCAAAATATTTGGGCTAATATATTAATATTAGTTAATTAGAATATATGATATTCTACGATTTTGATTTGTATTTGGAATTAAATAAATATAATATATTTATGATATTAATATAATTATTAAATTGATAATTATATTGGATAAATCAATTAGAGTTTGAGTCTATCTAGAATTATTAATTCTAGAATAGATGGGAAACCAAGCTGGAGTGGGAAACTAATTGAACAAGGCCTATAAAAGGAGGACCACATCTCACCTTTGAAACATTCAATTTACGCATGCAATTCGGCCGCCCCTTCTTACAAATTGAAAAGAGTTTTCTATTGGCCAAAATTACATGATTTTTCGGTCCTTCACTGTCCAAGCCAATATAAGATTTTGGCAGCTTGAAGACCAAAACAAATTGACCAATTATTTCGGTCAACCCCGCAATTGAACAACAAGTTCAATTGTTTTTTTTTTTTTGTAAACTGCAATTTTCGGCCATACCTTATGAAAGTAGCATGGCAATTTTTGTATTGTTTTTAAAAGTGATTTTTATGGTTTAATTTTTGCCTAGTTCAATTCCCCTCCTATCCAGTTAGCCCAATCTGCGATCTCATGAGTTGAGTACATCGTAGGTAAATAAAAGTTAGGAACTTAGAATTATTATTTGGGTGCCCACACACTTTAGTTGATAGGGAGGATCGAATTGGAAACCTTGAAAAACAAAATAGTACTCTTGTTGAGGATATGAATTGCATGAAAAATGTTTTATCAAAATCAAACTTGAGTACCAATAAATTGCCCAATATTGTGAATGTTAATGGTTGTGATAATTTGAATAGTGAACTTGATCATGAGCCTAATATTGTCAAGCATATGAAAAAGAATCGAGTTCCTATGCATGTTAGTAATATTACTTGTTTTTATTGCGGTAAGAAGGGACACGCCGTAAAAACTTGTCGGGCTAGAAATAGCTCAAATTATTGTTGGAGACCTAAAAGTCTCAAAGCTAATCCCAAAGGACCCAAGTACTTGAGGGTATCACAAAACAATGTTATATTAGGTCCCGACGAAATAATAATCGAAGAAAATTCATACCGCCAAGAAGACATCAAATGACCATTTCATTTGATCAAAGGAGAAAACATCTTCAACAAAGTCATTTTCCAAGAAGAGGAAATAATCAAAAATGGGATGAACAAAATCCTTGGAAATGGCAAAGACATCATCAACAAGATGATTTTCCAAGAGAAAGACACTTTCGAAAATGGGAAGGCCACAATGCTTGGAAATGGAGCAATTGGAGAAACCACCATCATGTTTTTATTTATGCTTTAATTTCAAAATGAGTTTTTCAAATTTTTAATATTAAGGTCTTATATATATGAGTTTTTTTAAAAAAAAAAATCCTTTGAAAAATGAGACCTTACTTGTTAAATTTAAACTCTTGAGAACTTAGACTAATGAATTTTTATATCTTATGGATTTCTATAACATTAGCATTTTTATGATATCTACTATTATTTGGCCTACACTTGTGCTATCATATCTTGTGGAAAATTTGTTTAAAGAATTATGTAGGTTATATATCTCATATTCATTGGCTATCGTCTATTTCTTCATCAAGAGATTCTTAAACCATCAAGGTATGTTCACTCGTATTTTTCTTAGTACTCTATATTGTGTTCATGTCATATTTTTGCACTTATCTTTCAAAATATTTCACTTCAACCCCTTAAGTACCTCTAAATGATTTGGTAAATTTTTTTCTCAAAAAGGGCACTACTCGCATGAAAATCTCGTTTTTCTAGAATATATGTTTTATCGAAACTAGTATTTGTCGAATTTAATCCTCAATCATATTTTTGCAAAGTTTTAAAAACTTTTGGGGTGAAAAATCGAATTTTGGAAAAATCTGGAGAATGAAAAATTGCTTTGGGGACGATCAGCGCAGGGCCGACGGTCGCTGCCGCGCACGCCGACCGGCCGCACCCCACCTCGACGGCCGCCTGGCAAAAATTTTAGGTTAAAAATCGTATGTTCTTCATTTTGAAACAGAACACCAAAATCCCCAAACCCTTACACAGCGCAGCGTCCCCCCCAAACTCTATAATCTTCATTTCTTCATCAATTTTTGTAATTCTTGTTGCTAATCCACTCCATTTTACAAGAATCTTACAAATATGGCTCCTCCAAGAAATTCTACCGGTCAAAATCCCACCTCCAAGCGTAGAAAAGGCGGAGAGGGTTCTTCGAGAAATCGGCAAGAAGAAGCCGAACAAAGGGATATTCAAGCTACCCAAAGGAACGTGGCTCAAGAACGTGATGACATTCAAAATCCCGTACTCTCCAAGACCCAGTTTGCCGAGCCCGGAACAATTTCGTTCAAAAATTGCGTTGGGCGAAAAGTAAGAAATCTCTAATACCGTTAGCTCCCCGTTCTAATAATGTTTTAGATTTCATCAACAAATATGCGGAGTGGTACTATGAAGATTTGGAAATGGGTGGAAAATCGATTGCTCGCACTAAAATTTGTCGATTTAATTCGTTTACAAATGAATATCCTACTATTAGAGGATTCTTTGAAGAGCAAGGTTGGATGTTTTTGTGAGAGCATGCATATGTTTTATATGATGATGATATTATTCTACACTTTTATGCAAATATGTGGGTGGAATATGATGATAATAGGAAGCCTATTGCGTTAAATTCGTTTGTAAGGTGTTGTCATTTTAGGTGGACTCCAAATGAAATTTGTCGGCTTTACGTGTAAAGAAGGTGGTTGGGACTATTTTTCTTGTGCTATTTGGAATGATGAGATGTTGGGGGTTTCTATGAAAGAAGTCAAGACTTATTTGGGCATATGACCAAAATATTCATTGTTGGCGATGACTCTTGAGCACCGGATTATATCCATTATTGTCGCCTATTGCATATGTGGAAAAGCGGGAAAAATACCTAGCAACATGGACTATTTTTTGACTTATAAGATTGATAAAAGGAACCGCTTAATTTTGGCGCTATTCTTATTCAATGTCTAATTGAGTCTATTACTCAAGGAAATAAGAAGTTTGTTATGGGCAATTGGATTTGCAAACTTCTTATACAATCGGGACTACCTTCATCGGAGTGTAATTGAGAGGTATTTCAAAATGATTTTGACATTGATAACATCTCCCAAATGGTCACTATGCGTAAAAATATGGATATCCCACCAACAAAAATGTCAGAGGAAGAGGTCGAGGTTCCACATCCAAAAATCCAAACAACGTCTTTGATGATGCCGAGGCCGCAAGATTGGCGGAGGAGGGTGAACCGAGCAATCAGGAGGGTAATACTAGGTGCTCAACCGTCAGAGGTACACCCAAGCCGAGTATGATGATATAAGAACATACCATGAAGCTAGGTATGAGGCTTTGGAGCAAAAGACCTCCAAAATGCAAAAATCAATCGGCAAATTGAAGAAATTCATCAAAGATCTTATTCCGGAACTTGCTTCTCCTCGGACGAGGAATGATGTCCCCACCCTTTATTATCTTAGCATTTTCTTTTGTTCATGTTGTTTTGTATTTCTATGAACTATCTTGTAAAACTTTAAATTGCACTAATGAGATTTGCTTGTTTTATTGAAAGGGTTAAAATAGCAAGTTGAAAATGGCTTGTGGATGATCATGATATTGATGGAGCATTTGATGGTAAAAATACTCTAGTTTGGCATTGTTTGATAGTTGGTATGAAGTACTTGATGGTAAAAGTGCTTCTTTTTAATTTTTGCTTAAATGCATTTGAGATGCCTTGATCATTTTGTTTAGATGGATAATTTGGGACATTTGTAATGTCTTATTTGTATGCACTACTTGATGGCTCTTTAATTTTTGCTTGATGATATTCATAATGCCTTGATCTCTTATTTGGCTAAAATTATCTCAATTGGGTTGAACCCTTGAGAATTCACTCTGTTAGGCCTCTTATTTATTGGACATATGTTGAAAATTGCTTTTGGAGATGATATGAAAAACTTGGCTTAATCTCTCTTTTGCAAGGGCTATATACATTTTCTTCAAATTTTGGCCTTGTCAAGTGTTCGATAAAATGTTTCAATGAAAATTTCAACTTCTACATGATTCTCTTGCTTTCAAAAGTCTTATATACTTATTGAGATCATGTCTTGGTATACAAAACGAGCTTATGGATTTTTTCATGGTGCATTTCTCCTATTTTCGGTTTCTAAGCCTAAACTTTTTAATGGTTGATAAATCGGATCTTTGGCGCACTTTGATAGACTTGTATGATGTTTTTATCATCCTAACATTCTTTTTGATGATTCCAAAGGGGGAAAACAGAAATGGCTCACTAGCCCAAAGAAGCTAATAAAAGCTCGATATAAAAGTTATAAGCTATGGCTTCTTAAAGCCATAAGTTTTGGACTATACTTAGTCATATTGTTGTATGATGATCTTATATACTTGTCTAATGGTGTTTTGTTGATAGGGGGAGCTTATAAGCTTTTGTACTTAAGTACAATTTGTAAAAGCTAAGCTTTTAGCTTGTGGTTGGTTATTTGATCTATACTCTTGATGTGCTTGATGATAGAGGAGCTTGTGCTTATTCTTGAATATATTTTCACTCCCTTATTTGGTTGCTTATGTATATTGGAAATGTTAGTCGCTTCTAAACGGTTAGATGTTCTTACCGGAAAATCGTTTTTAAATTTGTCCTCCTAATATTTCTAAAAATTGTTTTGGTTTGTAATCATCAAAAAGGGGGAGATTGTTTGATACATGTTTTTATCTTAATTTTGATGATTTTATTTTTACACCAAAACAATGTTTTTAATTGTTGTCCAAATACTCCTAAATGATTTAAAATGGTTTTAATATTTTTCGGAGTATTTCTTCAAGTTTTATTTTAGATAAAATTGGACAACACTTTTAATGATTTTATGTTTATAAGTTTTTACTTCAAAACAAGGTTCCTAAATGTTGTCTAAATACTCCCGATTGGTTTAAAATATTTTTACTAAATTTTTGGAGTATTTCTTGAGTTTTATTTTCGACAAAAATTGGACAACATTTCTGTCTCGAGGTCAACCAGGCCACCGTATAGGGCAACCCGATCGAAGATGAATTTTAGAACAAAAATGAGATGGAAGGGAAAAAGGCCAGGTCGATCGGTGACGCCGACATCCCCGTCGACCGTGCACGGGCATCAATATTGAAACAAAACTTGCATCCTTGAAATATCCATGAGGGGACCGGTCAGGGGTCGAGGTCGACCTGGTCAAGTCCCCCCGACCGGTCGTCGTCTGTTGTATTTTGCTATGTTTTCTTCAAACGCCTATTTGAGCGAGGTTGCCTATGTTTTGACAAAGAAATTTTCTGATTGTTTGACAAATGAGACAACATTTCCTTAAATCATGGAGTTGAATTCTAACAACTCTTTTCTTCAATTGTCTTACAATTTTTACAGAATTCAAGTCCCCAAGAGGAGCCTATCATGTACAAGACATCTCCTATAAATAGAGGAAGTTTTGGAGCAACCAATATAACCATTGAAATACAAAGACAACAAGATACACTTCAAGCAAACACTTGTTCTTCATAGTTATTATTCTTGTTGTAATTTTGCCTAGCTTATCACTTTCACATCCTTGAGGTCTAGCTATTCTTGATTACACTTTGCACTCATATTGTAATATTCATTATTGAGTTGTAATCTTAATTTTTGGTCATCATTCAATACAAGACATCCTTGTGAGTATTCTTGTGGTAAGAATACACTTGGGTGATCTAGGTGTAGGTGTTTCAAGAGTGTGGTGCTCTTGAGGTGTTGAAGAATTTGGTATTCTTCAAGATTGAAGATTGTGGTGATCTTCAAAGGTGCCGCGTTGAAGGAAGATTGTGGTAATCTACAAAGGGAGATTGTGGTAATCTCCAAAGGTGGTGTTGTTGAAGAGTGTGGTGCTCTTGGTGTTGTAAGTTGAATTTGTATTAATTTTGGTAATTAATAAAATTCTTTTTCTTTTTGAAATCCATCCCGAATATCTTTGGGGTGGTAGAGGATTAGGCCCTAGGTGGGTTGAACCTCTATAAATCGACGTGTGTTGTTTACATTCCGCACCTTTATTATTGTCTTTGAGCATTCGGTTCGAAAAAGAGGGTAAAATCGAAAAGATGGAGATAATCTATTCACCCCCCTCTAGATTATTGTAGCCGCTTGGACTTACAATTAATGCGGCCCAAAACATTTTGAATGTGACTGTCTTATCCGGACCGTCGATGTGGAGACATCTTAGTGGGGGCATTTATATATGATTTGATATAGAACTTGGACCGATTTAATTTGAATTTTTCATACAAATTCCTTTGTAGAAATAAAAAATCGAATTAAATCACTAGATGAACATATATGGATAAATCTTAATCTTGAGTGATTGTAGACTCCTGTTTATTTCTGTGTGATTATTAATTTTGCTCGTTTAAGTTTGTCCTACGACATTCCCAACACTTGCATTTTAGATTCACATTTGAATTAAATAGTGGGAATATAAATTCACGATATGGAATCCATTCCTTGCGGGAAGTAGAAAGACGATTCCCTCATTTGTTAATTCACGGAACCGAATGGTTTGAGATCTCTAATTTATAATCCGATTATAAATTAACCATTCGCTAGTGAATTAATGGTAAATGAGGATAAGAGGTAATTGAAGAGGTTTAACGGATACTACCTAGCTTCAATTACGAATTGTCTATAGAGGATTAATCTATATGTAATGATTATATCAGTGGAATGCTCAATTCGTAGAGTAAGATATTCTATAATTATAAGAGTGCAATTCCGAATTTATAGTGGAGTAATATCGGAATTAATAAGTCGAATAAATTAATTAAAGAGTTAATTATTTTTTCGATTTATTGGAGCTTATAATTATAGGTCCATGGTCCCCCGGTTCGCCTTCCTGAGTAAACGGGTTGGAAATAATATTTTCTGTTCCTAAGGGTTTTTGGAAAATAGTTTTCCAAAATATTTGGGCTAATATATTAATATTAGTTAATTAGGGAATATATGATATTCTACGGTTGATTTGTATTTGGAATTAAATAAATATAAGATATTTATGATATTAATATAATTATTAAATTGATAATTATATTGGATAATTATCAATTAGAGTTTGAGTCTATCTAGAATTATTAATTCTAGAATAGATGGGAAACCAAGTTGGAGTGGGAAACTAATTGAACAAGGCCTATAAAAGGAGGACCACATCTCACCTTTGAAACATACAATTTATGCATGCAATTCGGCCGCCCCTTCTTACAAATTGAAAAGAGTTTTCTATTGGCCAAAATTACATGATTTTTCGGTCCTTCACTGTCCAAGCCAATATAAGATTTTGGCAGCTTGAAGACCAAAATAAATTGACCAATTATTTCGGTCAACCCCGCAATTGAACAACAAGTTCAATTGGTTTTTTTTTTTTTTTTTTGTAAACTGCAATTTTCGGCCATACCTTATGAAAGTAGCATGGCAATTTTTGTATTGTTTTTAAAAGTGAGTTTTATGGTTTAATTTTTGCCTAGTTCAATTCTCCTCCTATCCAGTTAGCCCAATCCTGCGATCTCATGAGTTAAGTACATCGTAGGAAAATAAAAGTTAGGAACTTAGAATTATTATTTGGGTGCCCACACACTGCCGTTGATAGGGAGGATCGAATTGGAAGATCGCGGTGTCTACGAGCTTCGGAAATTCGAAGGATTGACGGATAAAAAGCGAAGAACAAGAAAATCGTCGAAATAGGTAAATTTTCTTTTCTTCCTTTAGTTTGAATAAATTTAATAAGCATGATCTTGTGTTCTTATATCTAAAACTCGATTTTTGAAATCCATCGCTTCCGTTTCCGTTCGATTTGATCGAAAAACCGGATCTTATTTGGCTCGGATTAGATCCGGGACCCGAATAATTTCCAACAGGTATGTGCTTTGATTTTCCTTGTTTAATTCAGAAGATGAAGCGCAGTAAAATATGTGCTTTGATTTTCCTTATTTCATTTGTGAAGATAGGTGCTTTGATTTTTATTACCGTAAATCCCTAAACAAAGAAAATTGGAAGAAATGGATTGGAAGAAGATGAAGCGCTGGAGGTATCACAATTGTTCAAAAAACAAAAGGGGATGGTTTTTTGGTCATTTAACAAATTTATCCTCCTTAGTCCCTTTTGCCAAACGAACGAATAAGAAATAATCCCAAAAACCACAGAAATGTTATCTTAAAAAACGAACACAAAATAAAATATCTTGGAATAGTACAATCCTACCTTTGTGGATAAACCTATCTAATCCCATCAAGGAAAGCAAACGAGCCGTTTAAGTATAGGATGAGGTTAGAACAATAAACTTTTCTACTTTAACCAATTATTTTCACTAAGAGCCTATTAAAAATAATTCTACAGTCATAACCATTCAGGTTGATATTTGAAACTTAAATTAAGGGTTCACCCTCCAGAATAAAACATTACTTACACATCAAAATACTTGTTTTTTCCAATGTTGCAAAATTTGACCTAGTGCCCCTAGGCCGAGGTGGTGATGTCTAAATCAGTGGAAAAATCGCCTCGGTCAATGATCGAGCCTACGCGCCCTCCTAGGCGGGTCACGAGGCCAAAAATCGGCCCACAAAAAAGATAGTTTGTTTTCCCAGGCGCCTCCAGAGCTTTTTCACAATATTTTTTTCGAGGATCTTTTCACAATATTTTTGATGGATAGTAAAGTACTAATCCTTCTACGATTTCAATTTTTTTATTATGAAAGGCAAAAAAATAAAATATAAAAAAATTACTAAAGTACATAAATACTGTTATGAGTATTTTTCTCATTGAAGTCCAATAACCAAATAAGGAAAGATCAAGAAATGGCAAAATTGCTTACAGCCATTGAGAACTCCACATTCTGAGTGGAATCTGGAGTGTTTGCTAAGAAGAAGAAAGCTTTATATCAGAAAGCCCTTAAATCAAAAGCTGAAACCACTGGCCATTGCTTGGAGTGGAATGAAAGCAAGTTATTCCAATTCTCCACCAAGAGCCCATCCTCCCCCATAGTGCTCACATCAACCTTTTAATTTTTCCATCTTCATATTGATTGCATTTTCCCTCATTCAATCTTACCAAACACTGACAAAACCTTCTCACCAAAGTGTGAGGCAGAATGTATTCCCTCCTTTCCAATGTGCAAAAGACTAAAACCCAAAACACAATGAAAGAATATTTGTCCATTCCATATTATCTTAAGTTGTTTTCCAGTTTCTATTTGAGTTTCCAAAACATAATTTAGCATTAAAATCAGATTTTTTTCATAAAATTTCCAACACACAAAAAAAAAAGAAAAAAACGGAGTTCTCTTGGAGTAAGCAACATGGCTGCAAAATCAGATTTTGCTCAGAAGCTGCTCAATGATCTTCGTGTGCGTAAGGAAAGGATGGCTGCTGCTCAAAATTCGAGTCGACAGTCCACTCAAACATCGAGAGGTAAAATTCTGGCACGAGTGTTTTTTTCCCCTGCAAGAAAATTAAAACATACAACTTTTAAGTGACAAGAACACTATATATTTTAAGCATGTGAATTCAATTATTGTAAAATTCATTTCTATTGATATAACAATTAACTGGAAAACTGCATTTACATGTTGCGATGCTTCACTCAAGCAACAACACCAAAGAATCATATTCTTCGCACTTGACACCATAGCGTAGGAGAGGAAGAGGATTCAGATCAAGCTGAAAAGTTATTCCTTAAGTTATTCATATAAGATGGATTCAAAATCCACAATAATCACTCAGAGAATAGCTTAATATGGGAACTTACGGATTTCAAGTCCATTGTATAATAACTTTATTCAAACAAGCTCAATGGATTTGTTATTATGGATTTCAATGCGACCGATATGCTAAAGCATTTTTTCATATTAATAAAACAGACCGTACATTTCAAACTCTAGTTGAAATGGTCCGTCCGTACTAATTCTGTCACCCTAAAGTCCACGGCTACAGTGGAGATAACTGTGAGCCCTCAAAAGAAAAATGGCAAACATGTGATCAAGTCTCTCTCCTTAGCTAGTGATACTGCATGTGAATTCCCATAATTATTGCCCTTTACCATCTCATTTATCTTTGAAACAACAGTGGTGCATGGAAATACTGGGCAGACTTCCAAAGGTGCTCGACAAATAAATGCAATACAATCTGTAAGTGTTGACAATTTTTTGGGATAATTACAAAAACATTCCTGAGGTTTGGGATAATTATAATAAAATCCAGAGATGTTTTGAAATTAAAAAAAAACTCAGTTTTGAAACTGTCTTAAATTTAAGGGGGTAACTGTAATATTTTTATAAATTTCACGTGGTTTTTGAAATGTTTTTTTGCTTATGAAGGTGGAAAATATAAGACAGAATCAAACCTCAAATGAGTTTTTGCAATTTTCAAAAATCTCTGGGTTTTTTTTGTAATTAGCCCCGAACCTCAGATGGGATTTTGTAATTATCCCTAGTTTTCTCTTTAAGTTCTTGAATATGACTAATTTAATTGGCACGCCACACTTTCCTTCCCTGCAGGCTGGTTCTAGAACAGGAAAAACAAGCAGGTCTAATGGAAGCAGCAGATCAATAAACATACAAGAATCTTCAAATCAGATTGTTCTCTATGGAAATGGGCAAAACTCAAGACAAGTCAGAGATCTGTCAATGGCCATTGCTTTTGCGTTTGAGAATAGTGGAAATCTCAGTAATATTGGAGCTTCCACCACTAATCCACTGGTAAATTTTTTCAATCGATTTGGTCGGAGATCGCTGGATGGCCAGAAAATGGATATAACCACGTTTGATGACCGCAGTCTATCAACTGGTCAGTTTCCTACAGTCTCTAACATTCATATCACTGAAGTATCAAAAGGTGTACAGAAGCTTAACCAGATTTTACGAGCTTGCTCCAATGGCTTTAGCTTCGACAGAAACTCGATCCAAGTTGGGAAAGATTTGTTGAAAGGTGCGATCGATTTGGAAGAATCCCTAAGAGTGCTCGTAAACTTGCAGGAAGCATCACAGTATGCGAACGGTGCTCAGAAGAAAAGTCATTTAAAGTTACTCGAGGAGGATGAGGATGAGGATGATGAAAATGCTAAAATAGCCGACCAGTGGAAACTGGATCGGCCTAGGTTCTCCTTCGATAAACCTATTAGCAACACAAAAGTGGTTTCTCATAAAAATCCGACTGGCTATGTCCAAGATTTGAGTCTTTCTACGCAAGTTAAGCAAAATAATAACTCAAGTTCGTTGCAGTCCACACAAGAGAAGAAGAGAAGAATTTCAAATGTCATAGCGCAACTTATGGGGCTTGAAGAACTTCCACATAATGAGGATTCCATATTGAAGAAAAATGATTTAAAAGAGAAGCAAGGGAAAGTTTCAAGTAAAAATACCACCACCAAGTCAATTCTGACCAACAATACCCCACCAATTAGAGATTCAAGGCTTCACCTTAAAACTGAAAACCTTCGGGAAACTCGAGATGGCAGCTCTAAAATGGTAAACTCCGAGAGAAACCAACCACGGAAAGATTTGAAAATAGTACCAAGCCCAGAACTAGCAACCATCAAGATTAACAACCAACAAAGCCACACAATTGCAGCAAATCAAGTCAATGGGCATCAAATTTCTGAAGATAGTCAGAGGAAACAAAATCCCACAGCGGATAAACAAAGCAAAGTCATCGAGAGAGAAATCAAAATGCTAGTGTCGAACACTGAGCTGCAGCAGAAGGCGCAAAACAGCAAAACACCCAAAACTGAAGACAAAACACATAATAGGATTGGGTACCAGTTAAGTGCAAATTCATTAGAAAAGAGGAATGCCGATAAAGACCTCCCAAGAAATCAACAAAAGCCCCAGGACCAACGTGTACTACTTCAAGAGCAGGCGCTTAAAAGACCTGAACATTCAGAAGACAAGCATCGGACGGAGCAAAATGTCCAGCAGTTTCAGAAACAAAATTTGATGGCCAAAAACCCTGCCCACAAAGTGGAATCCATAGTTCCCTCAAAATCCAAGAAAAATACAGCCATAAATTCGCAGAAGAAGTTATCGCGTGATAAATCAGTACCTGGTAATGGAAGATCCATGAAACCCACTGAAAAAGGTCCGATGAAGGATCCACCAAAGAGAAGGCATCAAGATGTTGTCCCCATTATTGATAACTCTCAACAGACTGCAGTCAATAAGGAAAATATCAAGAAAGAAGACCAAATTCAATTGGATAAAGAAAAGGAAAGCAGAAATCCAGTGCTCACAAAAGAGAAGCCGATTGAGGTCTTAGCCACACAGAAGACAGCCATTCCTAGAAAAGTTCAGAAAGGTGAGATTCCCCAGAAGATAGACGTACTGATGTCTAGAAGAAATGCAGCTGCGAATAATCACTTGACAAAATCAATAAAACAGCCAGCTAATATGTTGAAGGATTTGAAACAACAGATGCACAATAAAAACGCATCTGTAAGAGAATAGAGGAACAAAGTGACAATAATGCATCAGAAATGACCACTGAACCAGTGAAGCAAAAAGACAAGTTACAAAATGAAGATGACAATAGTGACATATTGAACAGTTCTGTATCAGGCGAACGCCAAATACAGAACACGCAAACGCAGAATGACAATGTAAGTTCACGAAACAATTTGAATTAAAGTTCTCAGACTCCAAAATTCTTACGGCATGTTTTTGTTGGCTTTTGCAGATTGACGCTATAGCCTTAAACTCTGAAAAAATTTCTGATTATCTCCAGACAGTGGAACAGCCTCATGCTCAAGAACTCAAACAATGTGATCAAAGCATAGGTAAACATCTAATACAATCAATTTTCAGTTTCTCTTAGGAAGTCATTGTTGGCTTTGTCAACAATGCATAGAAAAATTGTGCATTTGTTTCTATTTCACTTATTAAAACCTGTAATCTACTTACATGCCCCCTTTGAATCCTTTGAATTCGAAACCCAACACATTTTTTTAGTATCATCAAGTAGAAGAAATATCAGGAGATTTCTCGATTTATTTGAATTGCAGCTTACGATGGAATTTTAAACTTAACGGATAATTTCCCAAAAAAAACCTGAGGTTTGGGCTCATTACAAAAAAAAAAGCCCAGAGGTTTTGAAAATTGCAAAAACAAAAAAAAAAAAACCTTGAGGTTTGATTTTGTCTTACATATTCCTCCTCCATAAGCAAAAAACATTGCAAAACCTGAAATTTCTAGAATACTACGATTACCTCATTAAATTTAAGACATAATCAAACGTGAGGGGACTTTTTGTAATTTGAAGCATCTCTGGGTTTTTTTTTTTGTAATTAGCCAAAACCTCAGGAGGTCTTTTGTAATTATTCCTAAACATAATACTTAATTTGCAATACTGCAGAAGACCATGAAGAAAGCACAAAACTATACAATCTTTCCCAACACAAGGACAAGCAATGTCCCGCATCTGAGAAACACGAGCAACTGACAGAACCTGAAAAAAACCTCAAAGAGATTGTAATAAAAAGTCACACATTCCTCAGTACGGCAGAGGCGCTTTTCAAGCTCAACATACCTCTCAGCTTTCTTCATGCTGGTGAACAAGATTACGAAGTCGCAGAGAACAAACTCGTACTAAACTGTGCATATGAAGTAATGAAAAGAAAAGCAATGAGAAATGAAATCACGTATCATCCCTACACGAAAACTACCAAGATAAGATCCTTAGACGATTTGATCAAGCAACTGTGCAAAGACTTGGAAATGCTCAAGTTCTACGGTGGGCATGGGAGTGATGAGTGTGATGTAGCGGCTAGCCTATACGAAATGCTCGACAAAGACATTAACGATAAGGATCCTGATGTGAACAGCATGTGGGACTTTGAATGGAGCAACATGATGTCCTTGTTCACTGAGAAGGACGATGTTGTAAGAGACGTGGAGAGATACATGCTCAATTCTTTGCTTGATGAGATTACCGATGATCTCTTACTTGTAATTGTTTCAGTTTGATTGTTTGTGTCAAATTTGGTTTTGTAGCTTATGCAGACACGGACTTGTAAGTGAATTTTGAAACAAAAGCAATTTGCATATAAGTACAGGTTAAATGGGTAATGGCATGCATTTTTCTTTGCTAAATTTATTGCATTATGCAGCAGCAGAAAAGAACTGTAGGATCACCTAGATACAACAATTGGGGAAAACTCAAGAAGTCGTTATTTTATTTCAAGTTAACATATATGTTGGCAAGATTTTAATCAATTGAAAGAGACACATTTCATCACAAACACAAAGTACACCTATCTGCTAATTTGCTCTGAAAGATGCTCTGTTACCAGTAAAAGAAAGCAAAAACTCCTGATAAATTACAGGGAACGTAGCATAATTCATTCATCCAAGAGGGTCAAAATCTGGAATCAAAATCAGGTGATCGCATTAAAATTACAAAGAAAGAAAACGCAAAACATTACCTTAAGTTTCTCCAAAAGAAAATAATTACGAACTTCAAATTCGACTACGCAGGGTGAAGAGATTCATCATACCCATCGATTACCTGATAGTCTGACACCTTAGCCTATTTCTGAATTGAACAATTTTAGTAATGATTGCATTATGATAGGTGTTTATTTGTTCAATGTATGTCGAGCCGTCTTAGCTCAGCTGGTAGAGCGCATGGCTTTTAACCATGTGGTCGTGGGTTCGATTCCCACAGACGGCGTTAAACTTTAAATAATTTTATTTTGTTCTTTAATTTCAGTTTATTTAATATTCAATTAATATAATTTTTGATTGCTATTTTCTTAATACTTTTCACATTTTATGCTAAAAACATGATTAAATACCTTAATAATGTTTGACAAATTATTAATATTTTTATTTTGTTCTTTAATTTCAGCTTATTTCATATTCAATTAATATATTTTTTTATTGCCATTTTCTTATAATAATTTTCACATTTTATACTAAAAACATGATTAAATACCTTAATAATGTTTGACAAATTTATAATACTATAACAAAATGATTTATTTCCATGAATAACCGCAAATGTGTTGAATTTACTAGCTTACCTAACCTGGGCCACTAGAATGTAACTTTTTGAGGAAATTACACAAAATACCTTTTATTTTGAAAAAAATGACAAAAATACCACTACATCCCAAATATGTCCAATCGTTCAATAAACATGACAAATATACCCACATGCTCTTACTTCTTCACCTTTCTACACATCTTCCATGCCCTTCACATCTCCACACCCCCGCACCCCAACCTACCCGCTCCTCTCGACTCCTAGCCCGGCCAGATCCGAACTCACCGACCCGTTTCGTTGCCGGACCCACCACCTCCTCCCCCGCCTATGTACCTCTCCTCCACGAAAACCCCTGACCGCCGCCTTCGCCGAGCAACCCCGCAGCTCGTCAAGAACCCATCGCCCAACACCACGCCCCGCTCGTCGAACACCATCGGTGGGTCTCCACCGCCTCACGCGTTTGCGATCGCCTCGACGTCCGTGACGACGCCGAGTGAGTCGTGTAGACCACCACTATGCCGGCGGCCGGCAAATCTCCCTTGAGGTTGTTGAGTGGGTCCCGCTTCACGAACCCGCCTTGCTTTCCATCTTTTCTCTCTCTCTTTGTCTCGCAGATGAATATTTTTTCCTTCGCCGATTTGGATTCTCGGCTTTCTTCTTTTTTTTGTGTTGAATGCAAATTTGATGATTTGTTGATTTTGTGTTCTTCTTTGCATGATTTTTCTCGTGTTCTTTTATTATTTTGTGATTTGAAGTTTTTCGTTTGTTTCGATGTTGTTTCAAAGTTGTTTCTTTTGTTCTTTTATGTATTTTCCATTTATTTGTTCTTTTTTTTGCTTTTGATTTGTTGTGTTATCTATCCTGATGCCAGATCTTTTTTTATTTCTTTTGTAGTGAATGTGGAATTTTCGTTGCTTGTTATGTCGAATACTTTATTGTTGGGAAGGCTATGGACGTTGAAGCGTTTGAGATAGAGAATGAACAAGCAAGGCTCAGTCATCTGCTTCACAATCATGCTAAGTTGAAGTTGTAAATGGTGATGATGATGACAACGACATTGAGATTCGCCTCCACTTCCTAATGATTTTAGAGAATTGTTGTTATGTAAATCTTAATAATTGTGTAATCAGTTGAACAATATATTTAAGTTTAGTATTCTTAGTAGTATGAAACTATTTGTATTTGTTAGCTTTCTAGGGTCTGGATTGTTATCGGTTATTTTGATTTACAATATGTGGGATTGGATATACTGTTTCCGGATAAGTCGCTTCCATTGTTTTCCTCATGTAATATCCGAGCAAGATCTTGATACATATCTTCATTCAATTCTTTCAAGATCGCTTATAGCATGTGAGGAATGAATTTCATCCATTTGAAACTTGTTACATGTGCAAGTCCTTTTTCAAGTTGAGAACAAATGTTTTATTATTTCTCTATGATTTTAAAGATAAAATCATTTGATCTCTTCAATTCGAAACATAAATGAAACATGTAAGAAATATATGTGAAATAAGGGATCATGTGATAAAAGTTTGTAGTAAATTGCTTTTAAATTTAGAGAAATAGTATAGTTTTTCCCCATATACTCTTCTTGATTTTTTTTTTGTCATCCTTGTAAATGTTGATCTTGCTTCATTTCGATGTGTCCGCATGCCTAATCTTGAACTAAAGATCTCACATATTATAGCAAAGTTGTTACTAGTAGGTCTTTTCCCGTTACAGTTGATGCATTCAATAATTCTACGATGTTGGAAGTCAATACAAAAAGTATTTTTTGGTCTGACAGTGAAGTCATATCCATTTCTCGTAGCCGATGATGGACAAGTAAGCTCAAATTTTTCTTAATTTCAAAGTTTTGACTTTTAGATTATTAAATGTTAAATGACTTCTATTTTCAGTACGAATGTTTTTGGACAAGTATTTATTTCAGTTATTAGCATTTAATTTCGCTGTAAAGTTTTCAAAAGAAGTAAGATTTTTATTATTCCGTATTTTAAGGCAGTCTATTAAAATATTTCTATGTTAATTGCTTATTTTCCGCACTAAAATTCAAGTAAGCTAGAAAGGGCGCTACAACTATAAACTACAAAAAGTCTCTTTAAATACGAAAATTTTGGTTGTGTAAATATGAATTGAATATATTAATAGAACATGTTTATCTATAAGAAAGTGAAAGATTGAAAAAAATTAATCGCCAATGTTGATTTTTGTTACTACATCAATGTGAATATTTTCATGAACACAAAAACTCTGTCAGATCGTCTAACGTCCGACCCAGTCGACCAACCCGTGGCATTTCCGTAATATTAGCAAAGTGGTGTTTTAGTAGTTTTTAGGGACCACCAGTATTGATCATTTTCCGAAAAGTATTAGTCTTCCTTCTAAAAAGTATAATTAACAATTCTTCCGAAATGTATTAGTAGTTCCCTGAAGAGTATTTTAGTATTTCTCCTGAATATACTCCCGAAATGTATTAACAGTTCCTCAAAAAAGTATTAGTAGTTTCTCGAAAAAGTATTAGTAGTTTCTAGAGAGTATTTTAGTAGTTTCCGAATATAATTAAATTTTTCTCCGAAATATATTAACAAATTCTTCCGAAAAGTATTAGCCGTCCTTCCGAGCAGTTCCTTAAGCAAAGTGTTTTTAGTAGTCTTCACGAAAAATATTAATTTTTTCCGTAAAAAATATTAGTAATCCTCTTAAAATGTATTTACAACTACTTAGAAAGTATTAGGTTTTCCTATTAAAGATATTTTAGTGATTCCGAAAAGTATTAGTTCTTCTCATAAAAAGTATTACTAGTTCTTCATAAAAGTATTAGTAGTTCCGTAATGCAAAAAAATATTTAGTAATCTCCTAAAAAATATTAATTCCCCCACAAAGGTATTCATAATACCCCAAAAAGTATTATTAGCTACTCTAAAATGTATTAGTAATGAGCCTAAAATTATTGGTCGTGCCAACAAAAACTAGCAAGGATCACTTATTTCTGGCAAATGAAATGTATTGACTAAGAGCAAGACTCAATCTCATCTTTGAAAACAACTTGTCGAAAGCAACAAATACCCTACATCTTAATTTCCGCTATTACTAGCCAAAGCTTTTTTTCTTCTTTTTTTTTTTATATCCATTTTTCCCATAATTTTATACATTCCATATATGATTTGTAATCATACGATTTTCTAGAGATAGATCTGTGAAGAAATTGTCTTTGATTCAATATGTATTAATGTCCCTTCTTAAATTTGGAACTTGAAAATGACACGCTTAATCGATGTACCTGTTAATCTCTAGCTTATATCTCTTTGTGTGTGTGTGTGGTGTGTGCGAGATGTTTTTGACACTAATTAACAGATCGTGAAATCTCGCATTGATTGTAATTTATCTCTTAGACCATTAAGTGTTGGGAAAAATCGGATCCCACATTCATCCTCTAAGGACAAGCGTAAATAACCGAGAAATAACATGAAAAATAATAACAATTCACAACACAAGAATTTACGTGAAAACTCCAAAATCGGAGAAAAACCACTTGACGAGAGAAAGAAATTTCACTATGTGAAACATTATTACAATCACACGACATTCTCTCTCCCGACCCCCAGTGCCCCCACACTCTTACAAACCTTTAACTAACTCACACCTCTCTCCCAACTCTCCATACTTGAAAATACAGAGAGATTTAATTTAACTAGAGTCAAACCACAAAGGTTAAAGTGTATTTGACTGGTGCACTTGAAAACATCACACACATGGGTTCCTTAAATAACCTTAAGGCTCCCACCCCTTTTGTTCCACAACCAATGTGGGATACAAAAGCCCTTCTTCTATTTTTGACACCAAAACTCAACAAACTCCACCTTGGCAAAATAAAAGAAGTTCCACCATTGTCTTCACCGACAATCACGATTCTCAAACCGGAGAACCATCATTCTCAAACCAGAGAACCCTACTCCACCATATGAGTAGACCACTTAGAATGCAACATTCTAAGAATTTCCTTCAAGCACATGTCGAAAAAGCCATTTGAAATTTATGGTGCAACTCCCAACTTTTGGCCCTCATGAAAGTCCTTGACCATCGACATAAAAACACACCTTGTATCAATGCAAACCGATACCGTGTGTAAATTCCACCACACACCCTACATCCATGTCAAACCAATGCCCGTGTGAAATTCCTGGACCCGCTAACATAACCACATCCTCTTTCATGACAACTCACATGCCAAAAAGACATACATTTTCTCATCAGAGAAAATCACACCACAATGTTAGCCCGAATTAGGAGCTATTTGCCAGATCAGCTCCACTTCCACCTTGACAGTTAACCTTCAAAGGCATGTGTATCCCGGATTGTACCAACACATCCTTAACTTATACTTGTCATAAGCCAAACTTGATCATTCCATCAAATTTCTTCACCGCTTGAACCACCTAAACGATGAACAACCGCCTCCAAATGAGACCCCGGACACCGCTCAAGAAATCTTTTTCGATGTGGAAGGTCGACATCATGCGACCACAGAGCATACTCGGGAATTTCAAGAGACCCAACCCAGGGCTCGATACCACTTGTTGGGAGAAATCGGATCCCACATTCATTCCTAAGGACAAGCGAGAAATAACCAGAAATAACATGAAAAATAATAACAATCCACAACACAAGAATTTACGTGGAAACTCCAAAAGGAGAAAAACCACTGACCCGGAGAAAGAAATTCTACTATGTGAAATATTATTACAATCACACGTAAATTCTCTCTCCCGACCCCAGTACCCCCACACTCTTACAAACCTTTAACTAACTCACACCTCTCACCCAACTCTCCATACTTGAAAATACAAGAGATGAATTTAACTAGAGTCAAACCACAAAGGTTAAAGTGTATTTGGTAGTGCACTTAAAAACATCATACATGGATTCCTTAAATAACCCAAGGCTCCCACCCCTTTTGTTCCACAACCAATATGGGATACAAAAGCCCTTCTTTTATTTTTGACACCAAAACTCAACAATAAGAGGCGGGATACGACACATGGACGCAAGGAGGACGGGAGAGAGAGATACATTCCTTTTTTTTTGGTGTAGATCGAGTTGATTTTTTATGATCCGTCTAACGGATTGGATCCGTCTAACGGATTGGATCCGTCAGACGGTCTGATATGAGACCATCTCTTCCATAAATTGTGTTTACAATCAACAATAAGGTCATTTCAAATATTAATATTTTGGGGGTTTAGAAAACTGAAAAATTGTCAAAATTATTAGAGGAATTGAACAAAAACATGTTTATATTTAGCAATGCATTTTTAAGGAAAATGAAACAATTCAAAAAAAAATTATTTATATATATACACACATATATGAAAAAAAATTATCAAACAAACAAATTCTTATCTAATTCCAAATGTACAATTTTGAAACCTAAATATCAAAATACGTTGATAAATATAAAAAATAATTTCTATTAACATAAAAATTACATTAATATATAAAAATTAATTTTCTATATATAAAATACTATTATGAATACAATTTCATATTAAAAAAATTAATTTTCTTCTTACATAAATATACATAATGTTATATATGGATACATGTGATATATAAAATTTTGATAAATATTTTGAAATATTTTCTTCAATTAAAGTAAGTATTTTTTAATTGAATTTAATTAATTTTAATATAATACTATATAATTATTAAAGAATGGTCTAAACCCAATAACAATTATACATATAGAGTCAAAATATACAAATGTTTCTTAATTTTTAAAGCCCGTTATAAATTACAAAGTAGAGTTAATATTTCTTAATTTTTTTTATTAGTTATGTTTTTATTTATTTTATGTATGTAATATGAGTGTTAAACTGAAGATCGTAAAAAATGATTAATTTGATATATTATACGTCAAAAACGGAGCAAAAATGAAAAAAGTTATTAATATTTTTAAGAAAAGAAAAACTAAATACAATAATTAATGCAAAGACACAAACAAATTTGGAAAGCTAATTTTATATATTTCTATACTTTTATATCATTTTAATTAAAAAATTATTATTTAAAGAAAGTTGACTACCAAAAATAATGAAATACCTAATATTTATCACTTTTTCTTTTTATACATATGCTTTTACTTTTTATAGTAACTACAAATGAGCGGGAAATTACTATATACTATTTTAAGAAGCGGTTCTCTCTCTCTCTCTCTATATATATATATAGATGTAGTTATTAATTTTCTCAATTGTCTATGTGAATTATTTTCATCTTATTAGTGAATCCGCAATGCATGTATGATGTATGATACTTTTTTTTTTTTTTTGACAGCTGCATGTATGATACTTAAAACTTAAGAAACGTTGATTTTTAATTCATCAGCACGACTTTAATTTGGTTCTTTAGAACTTATGTTCCAGGTATATCCATACAAGACACCTTTTGTAAAAAACTAAAAGTAGAAAATGGAAATCATTATTTCAACCAAGTGAAGGAAGAAGACTTTACTGTACTAATGTTTAGTTAAAATATGTTGAGCTACTCACCATCAAATCCGTTGTCGTCCAGCGGTTAGGATATCTGGCTTTCACCCAGGAGACCCGGGTTCGATTCCCGGCAACGGAACTTTTTCCTTTTACCTAGTCTTTTTGCCTAATGCCCTTAAATCTCAGCCGTAGCTTTAAAATTTTGCTGGCCAAGATAACCTATAAAAATCCTGATCGTCCACAAAATATTTCTCATTACTTTCCAAACCCATTTAACAATTAATCCTGATATTCGTCCCCATTCTTCGAAGGCTTCTTGTTTCTTTTCGGCAATTAATATTTGATTCCTAATTGTTACTCTGTTATAGAGTCAAAATATCTAAAAGGGAAATTGTAGAAGTCAATTGATTGGTGCTAGTCAGACATTAGTGATGGAGATTATGAATTATATGTGGGTTTATTCAATTAACTACACTCTGGAGCAGTTTTAAAAAACCAAAAGCAATATGCAACCCAATTTTTGAAGTTATGGTTTAACAAATTTACGTTCCTTCAATTCTGCAACGTGTTATTTTCTTCCTTATATTTGTTTTTGGCATTATAACATGGATCCTGTTTACTGCTTTTCTAATTCATGTGTTTTTTGATCGGTCACAAATTTTAGCAGCCAGATTTTTCTAGATAATTAATTCAAATCGCCTACACATAATTACGTAGAGAGTACAGAGCCAAGAAAAACATAATATCAAGGGAACATCAACATACCCACTACATGTTCGACAAAATGACTAACCGAGAGTAGTAGAGAATTACGAGTCTTTTTTCCAAAATTCTACCCTGACCATAATCTATTTTGCAGCTAAAACCCAATCCAAAACAACACTGATGCTGAGGAAAGTTAAAAACTAAATTATTCTAGAAAAATACACTATCCAGATACAGGAACAAATTAAACACCAGTAGATCCAAATCCACCAGAGCCCCTCTCAGTTGAGTCAAGATCATCAACCTCAGTGACATCAGGTGTCACAATTTTCTGAATAATCAACTGTGCAATTCTATCTCCAGACTTCACTTCAAAATCGACATCCGAATGGTTGAACAAAATCACTCCAACTGGTCCTCTGTAATCCGCATCAACCACCCCTGCCCCTACGTCAATCGAATGCTTCCACGCCAACCCAGATCGTGGCGCTACAGTAATTCAAAATTAAAACATAATTTATCTAATGAGAGAAACCCATCAATGCAGACAAAGGATTGATGAATCAGAAGAAGATGTAAGAAACTGCAAAATCAGAGTTGAAAATTACCAATACGAGCATAGGTTCCTTCAGGAACAGCAATACTGAGATCTGTTGGTACCAGTGCTTTGCCTCTAGCGGGAACATTAGTCTCCGTTGCACTGTTAAAAGAAGGCAGATTTCACAAAAGGAAAAAAAGAAAGAACACTTTCCTTTGCATTTCAGAGGTGTAAATATAAGTACCTGGAGAGATCGTAGCCAGCAGAAAGAGGAGAAGCCCTTGACGGCAAAACAGCTTTCTCAGAGAGCCTTTTTACCCGTAAAAATGGAGTTGCCTCATGGGATTTACTTTCAGAGACGCCGTTTTCGTGGATCTTTTGAATTTTCGGCAAGGGTTCGTCAATCTCCGGACTGCGATTAGGGTTTTCCGCCGATTGAGCCATTCTGAGCGAAAGAGATGATGTTTTTCGAGATGGGTTTCGATGGAATTTGGAAATGGTGGAAGGATTCAGGACGACCTGGGGATTAAATCGAGGAAAAATCATCGGGAATATGGGATTGCGGAAAATGGCGCCAGGTATTCCCGCCATTTTTCATAGTGTGGGTTGGGTGTTATTGCTCTGGGACTCGGTCTAATTCAATTTGATCGTGTGTTGTGGGGATAGTTTTGACTAGACTCTTAAGGGTTAGTCGATCTACCCACTGATATTTCTCAATGAGTTATATACCATTTGGATTAACACACACCCGTATGGATGTGTGTGTATGTGTTGATCTAACGGTATAAAACCCGGTTGGGTTTACCCAAGTGGGTAGATCTACTTACCCGCTCCTTAATATGTACTATCTAGTAAGAATTAAATGCTTTGGTCGAGTAATTTTTAATTAAAAAAACCTAGTATTAACGATGCATGAAATGTATATTATTAAAAAATAAATTATTTTATTTTAAATACAGTGTAAATAACTTTAAATACAAAATAGACAAAAAAAAAAAAAACAATAAATCATAACTACACACAAAATAACTTTATAATCTTCCTAAAACAAACAAATTAATTAAAAAATGATTTAATTATAGAGTTATTCATTAATGAAAAATATCTTAAATTACAAAATAAGTTTTTGAATACAAGTTGAACATGAACGATTACCATCTCGGACACTATGACATATCAAATTTCTAAGACTCTTAGGATTGGTAACTCTACATAAAGTGTCTTTTCAACAAAATTAATTTTGTATTTCCCAATAGTGGTTCTGCATTTCATTAGATTCTCTATCATAATAAAATTGTTTACTGCATACAAATGATTTCCATATAGACTTAGCTGAATTTTTCAATTTGTTGACGTTTTGATAGTTGCATGAAGCCTGAATGCCTATTAAAAAGTAAGAAAAGCTATAAAGAAAATAATTAAGGATAATTTGTTAGTCCACCTCATGGCTTACATCACAAATGGTAGGTAAAAAAAAACATTGTAGCCCAACTTTGTTGAATTTGAAGAAACGTGGTGGTTGAAAACTTTGACAAAGTTTTCACATGTTGGAATTTTGATCATTCATTTGTCTATAAAAGGCACGGCAGGCGGACGTTGCGAGAACACACCAACATTCAAGCAATTAGCAATTGCTTAGAGAAAGAGAGAAAATAGAGAGTAGAGTGATTTCTATAAGTGTGTGTTTTGAGTGAAGAAAAAGAAAGAAAAATTAGTAGTAATTTTTCATTCTCACCAAAAATAGCATTCCTATTTTCTCGGGTATTCCAAGTTAAGTAACTTGAGATATTTTGTGTATCCTCTATTTTTAGGGAGAAATATTGTAAGCTCTACTATACATTTAGTGGAGAATTTATCGGATACGGTCTCGTGGTTTTTCCCAATTTGGGTTTCACGTAAAAATTCTCGTGTCTTATTTTTATCGTCTTGCACTATTATTCTTGGTTTGGTTCCCATTTTTAATCCGCTAGGTGGGAAAAGATTTTACTATTTCCATTTGTGCGGTGTCATTTATTTTGGCACTCTTTCCCAACAAGTGGTATCGAGCCACGTTGTTGCGGATTAAAAATGAAGGAATTGACATCTGTTGGTGGGATGTTCAAACTCAGCGGATCCAACTACAATATTTGGAAACCGAGTATGTTGGATCTTCTCTACTGCAAGGATCTTTATTTGCCCTTGAAAGGTGATCTTTGCCAAACCAAAAGATACAAGTGATGACGAGTGGAAAATCTACACAGAAAAAGCGTAGGATATATCCGGCGTTTCCTTGAGCATATCATTTCCCATCATTTTGCTAATGAGGAAAAAGGTGATATTCTATGGAAAAATATTGAAACCATGTTTGAGAGGAAAAATGCCTTGAACAAAGCTTCTATTATCGAGAAAAATTGTTCGACTCGGATACGGAAGGTGCGAACATGACGGAGCACCTAAACGCGTATCGGTGCGATAAATCAATCTACCACTATGAAAATATCCTTGATGATAAGGTGATTGCTTTATTGTTGCTCGGCTCGTTACCTGGCGGTTGGGACACGCTTGTAGTGTCGATCAAGAACTCGGCCGAATGGTGAACTGACTATACAGATGGTCAAAGATTGTCTTCTTAATGAAGAGTCGGAAGAAAGGAGTTAGAATATTCTTAGAGTCAAAAGCCTTAGTAGTGAAAATGACAAAGCGGGAAGGAGCAAGTTTAGAGGTTCTCAAAATAAAATAGACAAATCCAGGGGAGGTCCAAATCCAAGAAGGACTTCAAATGTCATTATTGTGGTGGTCCAAATCACTATGAGAGAGATTGTAGAAAGAAGAAAAGAGATCAAAGGAATGGAAATAATGAAAACAAGATTGATGACAAAAGACACTACTACCGCCGCAGCTTGATTGGTGATGTTGTCATTATTTGTGATGATGCTTATGCTTCGATTCTGCATGCCAGACGGATCGATTATTGATTCAGGAGCTTCATATCATATCACACCTCTTCGTGATATGTTCACATCATACACCGGTGGCAACTTTGGTAAAGTTAGAATGGACAATCATGGTGTGACGGAGGTCGTTGGCATAGGTAACATCATATTGAACACGTCGGGAGCGAGGATCACGCTCGAGGATGTCGGACATATTCGACATTGGCTAAATATTATTTCATGGCAAGCTTGACGATCTTGTTTATGACAATCACTTTGGTGAAGGAAAATGGAAGCTCACCAAAGGCTCTCTCATTGTCGCTAAGGATGAAGCGAGAATTCTCTGTGACGATGCGCGGCTAGATTATCCAATGGAGAGGTAAATGCGATTGATAAAAGTTCCTCCATTGAGCATAAAAGACTCGGACATCTAAGTCGGAAGGGCTTGGAAGTTCGACTAGAAAGAAACTTCTCCCGAGGAGGTAACCAAGTATGCCCCTACAAACTTGTGTTGATTGTTTAATTGGAAAACAACACGAGTTGCTTTCAAGAGTTTTTCACCTTCAAGAAAATCTCATCCACTAGATCTGCAGTGCATCTTGATCTATGCTACATGAAAGATAGAAGTCTTGGTGGTGCAATATATTTTGTAACATTTATTGATGATTTCTCTAGAAAAGTCCGGTGTTTTGCTTTGAAATCTAAAGATCAAGTTAAGGTATCTTTAAGAATTTTCAAGCAAGTGTTGAAAGAGAATCGGAAAGAAGGAGGCGAGTTCGTCTTGCGACAATGGTGGTGAATATCGGGGTCCATTTGAGCAACATTGCGGGGATCATGGAATCAAACTTGAGAAGAGTGTTCCAAAAACTCCTCAACATAATGGGGTAGCGAGAAAGAATGAACAAGACAATTTGTGAACGAGTCAAATGTATCTTTGTCACATTCAACCTCGCCCAAATCCTTTTGGGGTGAAGCAATGAGGATCTGCGAGTTGATCTAATCAATCTTTCTCCATCAGCTCCTCCGGGTGGTGACATTCCGGATAGAGTTTGGTCGGGAAAGACGTTTCCTACAAACACTTGAGAGTGTTTGGTCTGCAGGCATTCGTGCATATTCCAAAAAGATGAACGATCAAGCTTGATGACAAGACCAAGTCATGCATCTTCTTGGGCTATGAAGAATTCGGCTATAGGTTATGGGACCCGATCAACAAGAAGGTTATCGAAGCGGTGATGTTGTATTCCTTGAGGATCGAGACCATTGAAGATGCCAGGCAGTTGAAAAATCAATCAAATAAATATGTTTCGATGACGTAGATCCGATTTCTTATCCTAGAAATCGAATCACGGGGGAGGTGTGCAAGAGCAACATCATGATATAATCGGTGATGTTCCTCCGGTTCCACCACAGAAGATGCGCTAGAAGGTCCACGGACAAAGACAACCTTCAACGAGATATAGCCCCATGAGTATGTAATGCTCGGCGACGGGGGAGAACCACGAGTTTCGCAGAGGCCATATCACATGATCGAAGGATATGTGGATGGAGGCCATGAAAGAAGAGATGAACTCTTTGCAAGAAAATCACACCTATGACTGGTGAAGCTACCAAAAGGTAAACGTACTCACGAAAAATAAATGGGTGTACGGGTTGAAGGTTGAAGATCAAGAGCAAAGCTTACAACCAAGGTATAAAGCTAGCTGGTTGTGAAGGATTTGATCGAGGAAGAAGGGTGTTGATTTGAAGAAATTTTCTCACCAAATGGTGAAGATGTCCTCAATCGAGTTGTTCTTGGGATATCGCCGGTTTGGATCCGGAGATCGAACAACTTGATGTGAAGATCGCATTTCTTCATGGAGATTTGAATGAAGAAATCTACATGGAGCAAGGAAGGGTTCAAAGTCAAAAGTAAGGAGAACTTGGTATGCGAGGTTGAAAAAAAAGCATGCGGCTTAAAACAAGCTCCAAGACAATGGTACAAGAAGTTTGACTCCTTCATGACCGATCATGACTACAACAGGACCGAGCCCGATCTTTGTGTATTCTTTAAGAAATTCGGTGATAATGATTTTATCATACTATTATTATATGTGGATGATATCTTTGATTGTAGGTCATGATGCCGAAGATTGAGAAGGTGAAGAAAGAACTTGGCAAGTCTTTTTGCGATGAAAGACTTAGGATGGCTAAGCAAATCATTGGGATGAAAAACTCAAAAGACAGGGAAAAAAGGGAAGCTTTGGTTATCTCAAGAAAAATACGTCGAGAAAGTTCTTGAGAGATTCAACATGAGCAAGTCAAACCAAGTCAAGACTCCACTTGCGGGTCACTTCAAGCTCGGTGCAACACAATGTCCCACAAATGAGGAAGATAAAGCGAGATATGCAAAAGGTACCATATCTTTCGGTTGGCGATTTGATGTATGCTATGGTATGTACTAGACGATATTGCTCATGCGATTGGTGTTGTTAGCCGTTTTCTCTCTAATCCGGGGAAAGATCACCGTGCGGTGAAATGGATATTGAGGTATTTAAGAGGTCTTCTAAATATTATCAAAATTTGGTGATGACCAAATTATACTAGATGGATTCACGGATGCGGATATGGTGGTGATGTTGATTCGGGAAGTCCACATCAGGATACCGATGAGATTTGCGGGGGAGCTATCTCTTGGCAATCAAAACTTCAAAAATGTGTGGCATTATCGACAACCGAAGCCGAGTACATATTTTGTGACAAAAGCTTTCAAGGAGATGTTGTGGTTGAAGAAGTTTCTACGGGGAACTAGACTTGAAGCGGGGAAAAGTACACGCTCTCTTTTGTGTGCCGGAGCGCAATCCACTTGAGTAAGAATTCTTCATTCCACTCAAGGTCAAAACACATTGATGTGAGATACCATTGGATTCGAGATGTCTAGATGAAAAGTTGATGCAACTTGATAAAGTTCACACCGATGAAAATGGCGCGGATATCTTGTGAAGTCTTTACCAAGAGATAAGTTTGAAACTTGCGAAGTAAAGCGGGTTTGGTTGATTTCCCACATGAGGTGAAGGGGAGAATTGTTAGTCCACCTCATGGCTTACATCACAAATGGTAGGTAAAAAAAAATATTGTAGCCCAACTTTGTTGAATTTGAAGAAGCGTGGTGGTGAAAACTTTGACAAAGTTTTCACATGTTGGAATTTTGATCATTCGATTGTCTATAAAAGGCACCTTGGGCGGACGTTGCGAGAACACACCAACATTCAAGCAATTAGCAATTGCTTAGAGAAGAGAGAAAATAGAGAGTAGAGTGATTTCTATAAGTGTGTGTTTTGAGTGAAGAAAAAAGAGAAAAATTAGTAGTAATTTTTCATTCTCACCAAAAATAGCATTCCTATTTTCTCGGGTATTCCAAGTTAAGTAACTTGAGATATTTTATGTATCCCCTATTTTTAGGGAGAAATATTGTAAGCCTACTATACATTTAGTGGAGGATTTATCCGGACTACGGTCTCGTGGTTTTCCCAATTTGGGTTTCCACGTAAAAATTCTTGTGTCCTATTTTTTATCGTCTTGCACTATTATTCTTGGTTTGGTTCCCATTTTTAATCCAAACTAGGTGGGAAAAGATTTTACTATTTCCACTGTGTCGGTGTCATTTATTTTGGCACTCTTTCCCAACATAATTAAGGTTGCATTTGGATGAGAGAATTTTAATTTAGGAGAGAATTTCGGTGAAGCGTGAAGGACTTCAAATGACTCTAAATAGTTTGAAATTGAGATCCTTCAAAATGACTCCAAAATAGTTTTCAAAGATTTGAAATTCATTATAAAATGACTTTATCCAAATAACCTCAATAGACTTGTTATTATGATTTTGAAATCATTAGCTCCAAATCCATAGAACTAAAAGAAATCATTTTGTAAACTAAATAACAATAAAGATTATGGAAACATGCCTCTATGTCATGAAATATGCATTCTAAATTATAAATTTGATAGGAGTATTTTAGTGTAATATTTATTGTGGATATTTGTTAGATTCTTAGATGCATATTACATTAATGGTGGTATTTTGTGATATTTGGTGATTTTAGGTTGAAGGTAAAGAATTATGGAAGAGTTTGAAGAAAAGTGAAATTAGGATGACTAATTTGCACTTGAAATATCACGCAGGCATGCACTAGTCAAAGTGGAAGTTAGGAAATGTCTTTGAAGGATTACAAAGTTGCACTCTTGTAACCGCGTGGACATACGATAGACGAAGGGGAAATCAAAAGATATCTTTGCAAAAATTTAAGAGTTGCTTTGTTGATAGCACGTGGCAAGCGAAAAAAAGACATCTTTGGATTTTTGTGCTTGATTGTTATAAAATACTCATGGGATTTAATTCTATTTCGTTAGACTAGTGTTCGCCTTATTTTTAGCTTCACCGCAAGTGTACGGTGTAGTTTATAGAATAGGGTAAGCAAGGTCGTATCCACGGAGACTAATAAATTAATGCGCTAAGTATTGAACTAAGATAGCCTTATTTTTATTTAGACGGTCAAAATTGAATGATTGTTGTGGAAGAAAAGACAAGATAACCACAAAAACACAAGATGAAAATAATAGTGGAATTATCAAGGGAAATGAAATGGATTCCGGGTTATGGTTTCAATTAATATTCCTCTTGTTTTACGATTTAATCAAAGCCAAAGTTATTATCAATACACCTATAAGACGATCACAGTATTTTATCCTCCATCTCGAGATGTATATAAAGTGTAGATTGAAATATCTATGCTAGTATCTCTACTCAACATAAGATACACAACTCCCAAATGCACAAAAGATCAAATATCCTCACAAATATTCACAAACCTCTCGATTATGCAAATATTCATGTCAAGTACTCAAGATCTAATATTGAAACTCATCTCTCGAATTATGAATCAATATATCAAACATGTTAAATCATTGGCCAAATGATAAAACAAGAATAAGAACAAAGTACTCAAATAGGCTTCAAGACAATAACTTCAATTAAGATTAAAACAATCAACAAGAGTTCAATTAATCTACTTTCAAAACCCGGAAATCACAAGAAATTTAGCTACCCATTATAAATAAACAACTCATAGACAAATTGTTCATCTTCATAAGAAACTAAAATGAAAGATTAAAGCACAAAGAATGAGAAAACTTAGGGAAATGGATAATCTCTCGATTAATCTTCAATCCTCAAGCTCCGATTCGACCCGATTCTTCCCTTGATTCTTCCTTGATGAAATTGATGTGTTTCTTGTGTTCTTGGGTGTATTCAGCCTTTCCTCCATACCCTAGATCAAGCCTCCCATGTATCTATTTATAGCCCCTCAAAAGTTCAAGAAATAGGTGGAAGAACTTAGGAATTTCCGTCCAGGGGCGCTGCCGCGCCCAACACGTGAATTTTGGAGTGAATTTGTCTTGGCGCTGCCGCAGCGCCCGCCCGAGTTTTTCACCCACCAAATGTTGGAATTTGCTTTTGAGCCCTTCTTCAAAGTTGTAGCTCTATCTCTTAGCTTTCCATAGCCACTTGAATCATCTCAATATCAATTTTGTAGAGAGTTATGGCCAAAATACGAAATGCTGCCAGTGATGGAAATTTCAGACAGCGTTTGGACGTTTCTTCAAATCAATCTCTCTTTGTTTGCTCGTTTGTACTTCTTTTGATACACAATTCATTACTATGACTATAAACTCAATATAATTGGCTCTCAACATGGCTTGGCTACTCAAATGACTCAAAATACTCAAAAACAACACAAAACTCAAGTCTTGGAAGCCCAAATCAATGGTATAAAACCAAGTGAACAAATACCTCCAAACTTAAACTGTTGGCCGCCCCGGTCAACACTTTTAAAAACAAGACAAAACATGACTGGGAGTAATGAAAAGTTGAACGCACAACAACTCCATAAAATTTTGTATTGTTCATTGTAGGTATCAAGCAAACGAATTAACAAGCCTCAAACATCTAACATAGAGCACATATTAAAGAAACCATGGTAAATGCTAAGAATTACACCTCACAAAGATCAAGTGTATACTCTCATCTCGAATGAATATAGGACGTGTTTACGCTCAATTCAATTCAATATTGCAGAATTACCATAGGCTTGCAAATCGTCTCATATCTCCGCCATTAGGATGTATGCAAAATTGTGAATCAAAAAGGACTTTTTTCCTTTGGTTGTAATGAAGGCTCTTTGGTTGGGGTAGGAAAATATGGATAGAGTGACTCAAACTCGAGCGTATAGACCGGTGAGCATATAATTCATCTACATTAAAGCTCAATATGCTACTCAAATCACCTCTCATTTTCACCAACTCTTCTTATCTCCATCCCCTTTATTTTGTAAACTCAACCATTCACATTACAATTTTTAACCTCCAAGTTCATTCAAAGAAAACTCATTCATCGATCTATTTTTTTTTTTTTTTTACTCTTATATGAGTTTTCAACATTTCATATCTCCTTTTTCTTTCTCTTTTGTTCTCATCAACCAACTATAACATCACCTTCTAACATTTTGATTTCACCCATTCACCCTTATTCAATTCCTTTACTCAATGCTATACGCTCAAGTGTTGGGTAAAAGATTTATCAAGTTAAGGCTTGAATTGTGGCTATTAAAAATTAGGCAATAGGCTCAAGTTGGCTAACTAGGGATTTCAATATCATCATTAGGTAAGCAAAAGGCTTGAAGGGCTAACAAAATGGCCTTTGATCATTTTCACTTCGCATACTACATGTGACCTTGACAGAGATGCGAGTAAGTTATAGAATTCTAACAACATGAATGATACACTCAAATCACAAACAAGACTGCATATGATGAAAGCAGTAAAGGCTCAAAAGCTCACAGGCTTGTAAATATGTAATTCAAAGCATCAAACCAAGTTTTCCATCTTAACATGCTCAATGTTATCTATTTATGGCTCAATCAACTCATGCTCAACACTCAATCCAAACAATACAAAATTTTCAAAATCAATCACAAGTTACAATCAAGAGATTAACTCACTCCCTAAAATCTATGAAAGCAATAAACATGCTACTAATGCAAATGCAACTTAAAATGCTCTACATGCAACTATATGAAAACACACAAACAAATGCAATTTTTTTTTACACACTTCAAATCAAAATACTCACACATTTCAAATCAAAATACTAACTCTTCCCCCAAACTTGAATGAAATTATATCGAAACAAGGGAAAAGATAGAATTTCAAGAAAGAAAAATGTGAAGTTACCATTGGGTTGCCTCCCAACAAGCGCTAGATTTACCGTCTATAGCTCGACGTATGAATTGGTGCCTCCCTTGAATGCATATATTAGTTGCTTTGGGTCATGGTCAAGTGCCATATTTGCCTTACTTGCACCTAATAATGCATACTTGGGGTGTCCAAGCAAGGATTTGAGTCCTGGCGTAGGAATATCTTGATGTGGTTTACGTGTATGTTGTTCGTTTGCATACGTATGATCGTATTTTTCTCGCACGAACGCTCATTCGTACACGCTTGGGTTGTGTGTTCCTTGTCCTGTTTTTGTTCCTTTTCAGCGCCACATACTATTTGACCGTGCATAGACATACAATCTGTGTGTGGTTCTGAACTTTCTTGCTCTTCCAGGATCTTCAACTCCTCGTATTCGGTATCATTCCTTCGATGAATGACACTATATTGTTCCTTCGAGTTGGCTTCAGTGGTGCTTAAAAATTGGCTCTTTTGATGTTGCCCACCAACTATTGTAACTAATTGGCCCATTTGAGTCTCGAGATTTTTCAATTGTGAATCCATAGTATTGGCCAATTGTGTCAATTGCAACTTCATCTTGTCCATCTTTGCTTCGTTTTTTGGTAAGGCTATTTCCCATTTCCCTCATGAATAAATTTATTTGACTCATAAATGAAGTCGTTTGATTCATGAATGAAATGAGGGCGTCTTCCAAAGATGGTTTTGCCTCTTCCATCCGAATAGGTGCACCTATACCAATTCAAAGAAACAAATCAAGCATTGTAGAAGTAGAATTTACAAAAGAAAAATGAAATAAAAATAAAAAAAATGTCTAAATTAAGAATAATTCTATCTATCGCAATATTAGCACCAAAAATTATATTAGTCAAGAACGGCGCCAAAAACTTGTTCGCCTTATTTCTAGCTTCACCGCAAGTGTACGGTGTAGTTTATAGAATAGGGTAAGCAAGGTCGTATCCACGAAGACTAATAAATTAATGCGCTAAGTATTGAACTAAGATAGCCTTATTTTTATTTAGGCGGTCAAAATTGAATGATTGTTGTGGAAGAAAAGACAAGATAACCACAAAAACACAAGATGAAAATAATAGTGGAATTATCAAGGGAAATGAAATGGATTCCCGGGTTATGGTTTCAATTAATATTCCTCTTGTTTTACGATTTAATCAAAGCCAAAGTTATTATCAATACACATATAAGACGATCACAAACGGTATTTTATCCTCCATCTCGAGATGTATATAAAGTGTAGATTGAAATATCTATGCTAGTATCTCTACTCAACATAAGATACACAACTCCCAAATGCACAAAAGATCAAATATCCTCACAAATATTCACAAACCTCTCGATTATGCAAATATTCATGTCAAGTACTCAAGATCTAATATTGAAACTCATCTCTCGAATTATGAATCAATATATCAAACATGTTAAATCATTGGCCAAATGATAAAACAAGAATAAGAACAAAGTACTCAAATAGGCTTCAAGACAATAACTTCAATTAAGATTAAAACAATCAACAAGAGTTCAATTAATCTACTTCCAAAACCCGGAAATCACAAGAAATTTAGCTACCCATTATAAATAAACAACTCATAGACAAATTGTTCATCTTCATAAGAAACTAAAATGAAAGATTAAAGCACAAAGAATGAGAAAACTTAGGGAAATGGATAATCTCTCGATTAATCTTCAATCCTCAAGCTCCGATTCGACCCGATTCTTCCCTTGATTCTTCCTTGATGAAATTGATGTGTTTCTTGTGTTCTTGGGTGTATTCCCAGCCTTTCCTTCATACCCTAGATCAAGCCTCCCATGTATGTATTTATAGCCCCTCAAAAGTTCATGAAATAGGTGGAAGAACTTAGGAATTTTCGTCGCCCAACACGTGAATTTTAGAGTGTTTTGCCCTGTCTTGGGCGCTGCGGCGCCCGCCAGAGTTTTTCACCCACCAAATGTTGGAATTTGCTTTTGAGCCCTTCTTCAAAGTTGTAGCTCTATCTCTTAGCTTTCCATAGCCACTTGAATCATCTCAATATCAATTTTGTAGAGAGAGTTATGGCCAAAATACGAAATGCTGCCAGTGATGGAAATTTGGGACGCGTTTGGACGTTTCTTCAAATCAATCTCTCTTTGTTTGCTCGTTTGTACTTCTTTTGATACACAATTCATTACTATGACTATAAACTCAATATAATTGGCTCTCAACATGGCTTGGCTACTCAAATGACTCAAAATACTCAAAAACAACACAAAACTCAAGTCTTGGAAACCCAAATCAATGGTATAAAACCAAGTGAACAACTAGTTTCAGACATTTTATTAGGTTTTAGAAAGTAAATTATATTATATTAGGATTTTTTTAGGATGTTACATGAAAGTCACAGGGAGTTATTTTCAGTTTTCTCGTGAAAACTGCAATTGAGCTCTCTTTAAGAGAGAGAAATCTGTAGGATTCTTTACACACCATTACACCATTTCATTCCATAACACTCACATCATCTTCATCAGGACTCCATAATTTCTTCCATGTATAACCTGTAAGTTTTTAATTTTCTAGTTGAAGGATTCTATAAACATTGAATCTATGTTATTGTAAGATCTAATTGCTTTTCATAACTAGGTACTATGCGTTTTAAAGTCTATGATTATTTATAACATGGTCTATTATTTGATTTGACTTGATAATCTACTTCTAATTAAAATGCCAATTAGTAATTGTTTGTTTGTATTAATCAAGTGGCGAATGACACAATTTCAAGGCCTCGCAAGCATTCGTATATCTGTCATAAGTATAAATAGTCTAATTTAAATGAACCCGCTTGTGTGTTTGTTAATTAGAATTGGGTCTCTAAATCCTACAAGCTTCTCTAGGGTTGTCTTTTTTATTAGAGAAGTAATGAGCAAACTTCTATTGATTACCGATAAAGTACGGATAGATTAGTTGTTTGGTGGTCGTTGAATGCTTACAACCAGTTTATTTATGAAAATATTTGAGTTTATATATTATTGTATCGATGATCAATAACATGAATCAAGATGGAAACAAATCATTTGGCTATAAGCTACATTATATTGATTTTTTCTCATTAATATGCATTGTTATTTAATTTCGGTTTTCTTGATTTCTGTGAACTTATGGGAGTTTCAAAGCTCATTCTACTAAACAAAATAAGAAAACCATTTTCGTGACACTATTTTTATAGATTATGGAGTATGCTTTTGGCTAGAGATGTTAAACGGGTGAGTCCTAGTTGTTTTTGGGCCAACCCTAATTGACTTATGGGCTAAACAAGTTTCGAGTTAAACGGGTCACTATCTAATAGATCGAAATATTGCGAACCTAACCCTAATTCTACCGAACTTAAATGGACCACCGTCGGGCTACAAACCAAAAAAAGAATAAAATTTTATATTTGAATCTAAAATTTTAAATTAAAACACATAATGTTAACATGCAAACTAAAGATACAAAACTAAATGATCTATAATTAAATAAAAAACACAATTTTTAGTTCCATAACATAGACAAAATCTTATCATTCAAATACTCAAACTTTAAATTTAATAAATAAAATCATACAAATACGACGAGAGTACACAACTAAGTAACTACTAATCAAACATCATCATCAATTAATTACGTTTTATCTTTTATTGGACAAAGTATTATTTTCAAATTCTTCTTCATTTAAAATATATAAAACAACGAAAACTAATTTTTAGTAAGAAATTTATCTTTATGCATATCTTATTGAAATCAAATGTAAAAAAAAGATCAGAAATTGCTACACATGAGTTGTATAATAAATGAGTAAACAAAGAAAGAAAAATATTTTAAAAATAAATACTCACGTCATACAAACTAAAATCGTTATATGAATTTGAAAATATTTACAGGTAAAATTAATAAAATAGATATAGAATATTACAATTACAATATATATACATAGGAATTGGTCCAAATGAGACCAATCCTTTGAGGTTAGTCAATAAGAACACTTATGGACTCTTGATTTAAAATTTTGGATGGTGTAGATCATTTTAGTTAATTTAGGCATATAAGGGTATAATTGTACTTTTATATTTAATTAGTTATGTTAATGGACATTTATTAGCTATTTTTAAGGAAACATAATCTTACCTTTTCAGTTACCCGATTTATAGGAAGAAAAATCATCAACTTCAAGCGTTGTTTTCAAAATTGATACTTCTTTCCGCCATATTTAAAGTGAACAATCGTTTTATTGTATACTTAGTTCCGTGGACTTGTATACTTAGTCATGTTTTATTGTATATTTAGTTCAGTGGATTTGTATACTTGGTTCAAATGGAATCGTATTCTTAGTTATATAAGTAGTTTAGTGAGTAGTTTAGTGAATTTGTATGCTTGGTTTTGTGGATTTGTATACTTAGTTCAATGGAATCGTATACTTAGTTATATAAGTAATTCAAAGTGTAATTGTATACTTAGTTAAATATTTCGTATACTTAGTATTATTTTAATGTATAGTTAGTTCAATATAATTATATACTTAGTTAAATATTTCGTATACTTAGTAAAGTTTTGATGTACATGTAGTTTAGTGTAATCGTATACTTAGTTAATTGTTTATGTATACTTAGTAATGTTTTAATGTATAGTTAGTTTAGTGTAATTGTACAATACTTTTCATTAATTGTTGCACGATTTTGTTGCCATATTTGAATAATTTGCATGTTCGAATGGGAAGAGAGAGAAAGGAAAGGTGAATCGCTTGATTATGGGGACGTGATCAATACGTAATCACGCCCCTAATTTTTAGGAAGCGATTACTATATTTAATTTCCTGGATTCCTATTTTATCCCTTCGTTGTATACTTATTACTTACTTATGAAATGTTGTGTAAGTCCAGCGGCTACGATAATCTAGAGGGGGTGAATAGATTATCTCCATCTTTTCCATTTCGCCCTCTTTTTCGAATCAAATACGCCAAGACAATAATAAAGGTGCGGAATGTAAACAACACGCGTCGATTTATAGAGGTTCAACCCACCTAGGGCCTAATCCTCTACCACCCCAGTATCTCCGGGATGGATTTCAAAAAGAAAAAAGATTTATTAATTACCACAATTAATACAACATCTTACAACATCACCTTGAAGAGCACCACACTCTTCTTCAACACCACCTTTGAGATTACCACAATCTCTCTTGAAGATTACCACAATCTCCAACGGCACATTGTGAAGATTACCACAATCTTCAACCTTGAAGAATATCAAATTCTTCAATACCTCAAGAGCACCACACTCTTGAAACACCTATCACCTAGATCACCCAAGTGTATTCTTTCCACAAGAATACTCACAAGGATGTCTTGTGTTGAATGAACACAAAAATCAAGATTACAACTCAAGAATGAATATTACAATTTGAGTGCAAGTGTAATCAAGAAAAGCCTAGACCTCAAGATGTGAAAGTGAAATACTTAGGCTATAAATACAACAAGAGTGTTGAATATGAAGGCATGGAAATTTGCAGATTTCTTGTTGTTTGATTGCTTGTGTTGTTGTATCTTGTGTCTTCAATTCATCCTCTATTTATAGGGAAGTCTTCACCAACATAGGCTCCCAACATAGGCTCCCAACATAGGCTCCTTCTTGTTTGCTTTTGTCTACAAAAAGAGGATCACAAGATGTAGAAATATTGTACAAAATTATAAAGCAAATCTTGCTGATAGAATGTCCAACGGTACAAATTTTGCTGTCAAAAGATTACACACATGACCGTCAAGGTTGCCTGTATAAGACTTGAACGTTTTGAAAAAGATAGTGCGATCCAGTGCACAGTCATTAGGGGGTCGACGGCCGACGGGGGTGCGACGCGCCGCTTCTAGGGTGCAGTGACGGCCGACCTTACCCTTGACCGTCCCTCTCCTTCTTTTTTTCACGAATTTGTTTTGTTTCTAACTGCTTTTCAAGTTCGTGTTCTTCGTGCATGTGTCGATGCTTTTTGGGCGGTCGGTCGACCTCCAATTTGAAATGTTGTCCGATTTTTGTCAAAAATAAACTTCAAGAAATACTCCAAAAAATTAGTAAAAACATTTTAAATCAATTGGGAGTATTTGGACAACATTGTTTTGGTGTAAAAACCAATATAAACAAAATCATCAAAAGTGTTGTCCAATTTTAATCAAATTAAAAACTCTAAGAAATACTCCAAAAAATTAGTAAAAACATTTTAAATCAATTGGGAGTATTTGGACAACATATAAAAACATTGTTTTGGTATAAAAACTCATTTAAACAAAATCATCAAAATCTTGATAAAAACATTTATCTAACAAACTCCCCCTTTTTGATGATTACAAACCAAAACAATTTTTAGAAGGTCGATTTTAAAACAAAACAAATTTTCCGGTCTAAAACATCAATCCATTATAAGCAAGATTTATCATAAGTACAAACACACAAGGATATGAGCAAAGATTTTTCAAAATCATTTTTGCACAAGCTCCCCTATCAACAAGCATAGCAAGGGTAAGTGAAGCAACAACTAAAAGCTTAAAGCTTTAGCTTCTACAACTTAAGCTTGAATATCATGAGCTTATAAGCTCCCCTGTCACAAAAGCATCATTAGTCAAGTAAGTCCATAATACATCACATGGACCAAGTATAATCCATAGCTTATGGCTTTTAAGAGCCCTAACTTATAGCTTTTTCTTGAGCTTATTTTCGCTTCTTTGAGACTATGAGCGTTTTTCTTGTTTCTCCCCTTTGGAATCATCAAAAATAATGTTAGCACGATAAAAACATCATAAAATATATCAAAGTGCGCAATTTTATAGATTTATCGAGCATATTGAGCATTTAAGCTTAAATTCGAATAAAAGGGAAAAAATTGGTCATTTGATTTGTAAAAGCTCATTTGATTGATAAAACATGATCTCTATAAACTTATAAGACTTTTCAAATCAAGAGAATCATGTAGGTGATGAATTTTTCATTGAAACATTTTGTCGAGCACTTGGCGTAAGGCGCGTCGAATAAAACAAAAGAAATATAACGCCTTTGTAATTCGTTTAAGCCAAAAATTTTCATCACCATTTGCAATACAACAATATTTATCCATCAACAATCATCATATACAACGTATTAATACAAGAATTTCATCAAAGTAGCAAGATATAAGCACATTCTCAAGGGTTCAACCCAATTGAGATTAAAAAAAGAGAAATTCTTACCATCTAATCGGTAAAGATGAACAATGATGATGATAATCGAGCTAGACAATCCCCAAAATATATAATTTATGCAAAGAAACACATTTGAAGTGAATTGTGTGTGAAAATATCAAAGGGGACGAAAATAAAGTTGAAAGGGCCAAAATGCCACAATCGGAAAACGAAACAATTTTAACCAAAAAATCTCCAAGGGCGACGGTCCAGAAAGCATGGGCATCGGTCGCTGGTGGGCGACGGGTCGGCCTCGCCTGGCGGTAATTGTTTTCGATTCCGTTTTGAAACCAAATTTGATCCAAAAATCCGATTTTTCGCTCCTAAGTTTTAAAACGTGCAAAATGCAAACGTAGACCTCATTCAATATACATTATGTCATAATCAAGCTCGAAATGAGGTAAAATACTCAGCGGTTAACGATTAAAAAGTCGCGAGTTATCCTTGAGACTTTAATTAAACACATCTCAAGTTTTTTTTTTTAAAACTCAATCCCTTTTTTAAAAATATCCAATCTCAATATGTTTAGTTTGAATATGACGAACCATATATTGAGAAATTGTAATCACCGGACTTGTTATCCCGAAAAATAATAATGTTTTAAAACTTTGGATAAACAAGTCATAAGAAGAAGTGCCTTACAAATATTTGAAAATTTCTTTTAATGGCACTTTAAAGAGATTCGTTGGGATTGTTTTAAGTCGAGCATATAGACATAAGGCATATAGAATGTCGAGTCCAAGGAATAATAAACGAATGAACATACCTCGAATTCGTTTGTCAATGCCTATTTCAACCTTTTGTCAATTTTCGCATTTGTAGCCATATAGGTTGAAATAGTTCTTTCTTCTTCAATGTCTCACTTCTTCTTTTGAGTGTGGAATATAATCACTTTCTTAGCATTCCAATGATCAAATTTGAGCTTCCCCATTATGATCATCTTAGGTTCACCTTGCATTGACTTGGAAAAATATCTTGCACAAATATTCATTAGTAGCACCAAAAATATTATCAACATAAATTTGCACAAGTAAACAACCTTGCCCTTTTTCAAAACAAGAGGTGTAGTATCAACTTTACCTTTTGTAAAATTATTTTGCAAAAATAGCTAAGTCTATCAAACCATATACGGGTACTTATATCAACCGTACAAGGCCTTTTAAAAAAAACATTTGGCCTAAAATTTTAAACTCCGATAGACTTCTATTTGAATAAAACCATTTAGAAAATTGGATTTAACATCCATTTGGTAAAGCTTGAAATTTTCTCAAAACAAGAATGGGCAAGTAAAATGAAAATAACTTCTAAATGTGCTATGAGTGCAAATATTACATCAAAATCATTACCTTCTTCTTGACAATATCATTGAGCTACTAACCTTGTCTTGTTCATCAAGCTTGTTGCGAAATATCATAAATTTCTGCAAAATCTTAACAAGATATTTTGCATACGAGCATAGTAATATCGAATAATAGATATATTATTTTAAGCACCACATACTATGCATCATCAAGAGTCTAATAAATCATTCAAGGTCAAATAAGCTTAAGAAAGCTACATAAGGTCTCTTTTGAAATTTGACAATAAGAGAGCACATAGTTGAGACCTCATTTACAAGAATCATATGAACAAGAGGTTAGACATAAGTATCCAAGAATAGTGGCATTTATAAGTGCAATAAAATGCATAACTTAGTAGATCAATTGTTTTATCAAAACAAAATATAATCCTTTACAAATCTTGGATAAAACAAGCTATGTTAAATAATGCCTTCTCAAAAACAAAACATCCTCTTAATAAGCACATAGGCATATGACATAACATGTATCAAGTCTATGAGATGAATAACAATAAAGAGCGTACTCGATAGTTCATGTTTCTCTTGATATATTACGAGTAGATAACCATATGAAAATTCTACACAATTCTTCAACCAAATTTAGCACAAACACAATAATACATGTGTAGGCTAAGCAATAAGAGATATCTTAAGCATGCATGTGCTATATAACTATATAGGAGATAATAAACCACATAAGTTTAATTAAATGCACAAGAGTTTTAGAAACATCATGCAAGGTCTTCTTTTCAAAAATATTTTGAAACTCACAAATATATTGAAGACCTAAATTTTAAAAATATGAAAGCTCATATTGCAATAAAGACACAAATAAAAACATGCAAAGAATAAAATGCATATTTAAATAGGGAGATACGGTTTACCAATTTCGCCATTTCCATGGGTTGTGTCGTTCCAATTGTTGATGATATCTTCCCGTTTGAAAATCTTCATGTTGATGGTGGTTTCTCCAATTTCTCCATTTCCAAGCATTGTGGCTATCCCATTGTTGGTAATGTCTTTCTCTTGGAAATTCATTTTGATGTTGTCTTCTCCTTTGATCGAATGGAATGGTCATTTGATGTCTTCTTTGCGGTATGAATTTTCTTCGATTATTATTTCGACGGGTACCTACTATGACATTGTTTTGTGGTACCCTCAAGTGTTTGGGTCCTTTAGGATTAGCTTTGAGACTTTTAGGTCTCCAATAATGATTAGTGCTATTTCTAGCCCGACAAGTATTAGCCGTGTGACTCTTTTTACCGCAATAGAAGCAAGTAATAATTTTTGGAGCATAATGGCCAACATACATAGGGACTTGATTTATTTTCACATAATTAATAACACTAAGCTTATGATCAAGTCCTTGTTTCAATTTATCACAACTATGAACATCAATAATATCGGTCATTTTTATCGGTACTCAAGTTGGACTTTGATAAATCCTTTTTCATGCAATTAATATCCTCAACAAGAGTACTATTTTCTTTTTCAAGGTTTCTAACCTTGTCAAGTGTGGTGGTGTGATCACATGAAAGTGATTCATAAGAGGAAAATAGATTATCCTTATCAATTTTCAAAATATTGAATTCCTTTTTCAAATTTTTGTATTTACCAAGTAAGCTTTGGAATTCATTTTGAAGTTCATCAAAATTATTTTGCAAATCACTATAATCATTTTGTAATTCATTATCATAAGAAGTGGAGGGTTTTGAACATACCTCGTTTTCTTCTTGAAGCCCATAAGACATCGCTCGCGTTTTCATCGACGTCGGAAGTTGTAGGAAGCTCATCCCAAGTTGGGTTTGTATCCATTTAAGAAGTAGATGCTTTTGAGTGGCTCCTTTCATTTGCATATACTTCTTCTAATTTTCTCCATACTTCATGTGCCGATTTAATTCCTACAATATGATCATATTCCAAAATGGTAAGTGAACAATACAAAATATTAAGAGCTTTACCATTTAAGGAGATGATTTTCTTCTCTTCATCATTGAGCTCTTTGAGGCCTTTGGAGGTGTGTGGTGTGTCCATCATTGGAATGGATTCTTCATTTACGACCGTGTTCCAAATATCGAACCCGCAACTTTGTAGATAGCATTCCATTCTTTCTTTCCAAAATATATAATTTTTGGAATCAAATAGTGGTGGCTTGGTGGTGGAGGCGCCGGTAAGGTAGACTTCATTCGTAGCCGGTGATCGTTCCTCTTTACTCGCAATGTGGAACGAGCTTGCCAAAGAGTTTGGCTCTGATACCACTTGTAAGTCCAGCGGCTACGATAATCTAGAGGGGGTGAATAGATTATCTCCATCTTTTCCATTTCGCCCTCTTTTTCGAATCAAATACGCCAAGACAATAATAAAGGTGCGGAATGTAAACAACACGCGTCGATTTATAGAGGTTCAACCCACCAGGGCCTAATCCTCTATCACCCCAAAGTATCTCAGGGATGGATTTCAAAAAGAAAAAGATTTTATTAATTACCACAATTAATACAACATCTTACAACATCACCTTGAAGAGCACCACACTCTTCTTCAACACCACCTTTGAGATTACCACAATCTCTCTTGAAGATTACCACAATCTCCAACGACACCTTGTGAAGATTACCACAATCTTCAACCTTGAAGAATACCAAATTCTTCAATACCTCAAGAGCACCACACTCTTGAAACACCTATCACCTAGATCACCCAAGTGTATTCTTTCCACAAGAATACTCACAAGGATGTCTTGTGTTGAATGATGACAAAAATCAAGATTACAACTCAATAATGAATATTACAATTTGAGTGCAAGTGTAATCAAGAAAAGCCTAGACCTCAAGATGTGAAAGTGAAATACTTAGGCTATAAATACAACAAGAGTGTTGAATATGAAGGCTTGGAAATTTGCAGATTTCTTGTTGTTTGATTGCTTGTGTTGTTGTATCTTGTGTCTTCAATTCATCCTCTATTTATAGGGAAGTCTTCACCAACATAGGCTCCCAACATAGGCTCCTTCTTGTTTGCTTTTGTCTACAAATAGAGGATCACAAGATGTAGAAATATTGTACAAAATTATAAAGCAGATCTTGCTTATAGAATGTCCAACGGTACAAATTTTTTTGTCAAAAGATTACACGCAGCGACCGGTTTGCCCTATATAAGATTTGAACGCGTTTTGAAAAAGATAGTGCGATCCAGGTACAGGTCATCGGGGTCGACCGGTCGACGGGGGGGTGCGACCGGTCGCTCTAGGGTGCGGCCGACCGGTCGACTACCCTGACCGGTCCCTCTTCTTTTTTTTCAGAATTTGTTTACCATTTCTAATCTGTTTCAAGTTCGTGTTCTTCGTGCATGTGTCGACGCTTTGGGCATGCATGGTCGACCTCCAATTTGAAATGTTGTCCGATTTTTGTCAAAAATAAACTTCAAGAAATACTCAAAAAATTAGTAAAAATATTTTAAATCAATTGGGAGTATTTGGACAACATTGTTTTGGTGTAAAAACCAATATAAACAAAATCATCAAAAGTGTTGTCCAATTTTAATCAAATTAAAAACTCTAAGAAATACTCCAAAAAATTAGTAACAACATTGTAAATCAATTGGGAGTATTTGGACAACATATAAAAATAATGTTTTGGTATAAAAACTCATTTAAACAAAATCATCAAAATCTTGATAAAAACATTTATCTAACATGTTGTATATATTGTAATATATCTTGGCCATTGATTTACTATTTGGATGGTGTAGATTTAATCCTATGGACTAACCAGGAGGGTGGTCCCACAGATCCCTTCCCTATATATATATATATATATATATATATATATAGGGGAAGGGTTATATGAGACCAATGCCTTAGGTAAGACGTAAGACCAAATGCGGACCACGGATCAATAAATTTCAATGACTAATAATAAATATACTTAAAATATATAAAAATGCCTAATTAAATTGATAAATTGGGTATATTAGTCCAAACCAATCAATCATATCTCATGAAATTAGGGAAGTTACCCACAACATCATAGATGTTATCTTACCATCTAAAACCATAGCAAAATTACGTAATATTTGTAAGCAAAAATATACAATGTCTAAGCAACATATTTGTCATGAATAAGCAACACGGTTGACATAAAAAAACAACATATATATATATACACACACACACACAAGACATATGACCTATTTAAATCAATGATTTGCACCCCATCTTAAGAACATTATCCGCTTAAATAAGCAAAATAATTGTCTTCAATAAGCAACACAATCCACATAAAAAAGCAACATACTTACTTAGCAACATTATGCGCCCAAATAAGCAACATATTTGTCCTTGATAAGCAAAATAACTTACATAAATAAGCAACATAATTACACATATATAAAAGACAAATTGAATGGAATAGTTTGTGGTTGCAACATTGTCTGCCTCAATAAATAACATATTTGTCCTCAATAAGTAATATATTTCGCACAGCGGAATGCGCCAATATTAATTGCAAGTTTGACTGTGAAAGGAAAGAGAGAATTTCAGAGATACGATTTGAAACATATAAAAAAAGCAACATGTTTGTCTTCAATAAGCAACATATTTGTCTTCAATAAGCAACATATTTCTCACAGTGGATAAGGTTAGAGATACGGTTTCAAATGAATCCCAAAATATCCAAAATGTGAACGCGCACTACAAAAAATAACTCTTGTTTTTTTAATGATATTCAAACAAAATTACCTACTTATCCTTAACAACCATTAATTAAATATAAAGTAAAATAAAAATCAATTAAATCTCCATCGTTAAAAAGAAGAGGTCAACGCTCCAGATTTGGTCTCACGTACTTGTTTAAATTATATGGACTCAGCAGATCCAAATTCTATATATATATATATATATATATATTAAAGTTGGCGGGTTAGCCTCGTTAACCTGCAGGCTATAGCCTTAATGGGTTTCGGGCTAAATGGTACAGGCCAAAAAAGACCTTAATTTAAAATGCCCAAATAATTGACCCTAACCCTATTTTTTCTGACTTAAACCGGCCGGCCTATGAGCTACGACCCTTTTAACATCTCTACTTTTGGCTATCAAAGTGTGTGACTTTTGAAAGATTACTTGTGCCTATTAATATTGGTTGTAATCCAAATTTTATTGGACGATTTTATCATCCCACTACTCATTTAATTTGTTGTATTTGATCGAGAATATTAGGCGCGATTGGATATGTTTTCATTTTTAAAAATTCATTTTGCTAGAGAATAGTGGTAAAAAAAATTTGGAAGAAAAAAGTTGGATTTTGAGAGTGTGATTGGATGTGAGATGAAAAAGTAATGATGAAAGTTGATTTGATTTAAAATTAGTAAAATAATGATGAATATGATTGATAGTTAGAAATTTGTGAGTAGGTGACTAGTGAAATTTGTGGGAGAATGTGTAATAATGATTAGTTTTTTTTGAAAAAATGTGTAGATGTGATTGATAAGAGAAACAATGAGAAAAAGTGAAAGTGAGAGAATAGTATATTTTTGAAAACTTCCATAAACAATCGCATGTTTGGTAAAAAAAAATCTCAAAGGAATAAAAATGGAATCTCATTGGCATCCAATCCGCCCTTACGTTTTTGTATATTCATTTATATTTTTACGATTTTCCCTCTTGTGTTTGGCTAAGCTTATTTAAAAGATCTTATAAGCTCCTACATCTTATAAGTTGCTTTTAGAGCTTATAAGATATTAGAATCTTATTAAGAATAAGTTGTTGATGTATTTAGATAAAATAAGACAATGTAGCTTTTAAAATGTCCATAATGACAAATTTTGTATTTGAAATAGTCAAAATTAAAGGAGGTTGTTGTAAATTGTAATATCTTATTTTGAAAAAAGTTGGGGTTCCCTACTTTTCTAAAAACAATTTATAAGCTCCTGACATCTTATTTTGGAAGCTTATAAGATATTTTTCTGAAAATATCACTAAACAAATTTAAATTGTTTATAAGCTCTCAAACATCCTATAACATGTTTTAAAGAGTACTATTATAAGCTCGGCCAAACACCCTCTAAGGCCTAAGCCGATGCAAAATGGAAATTTTATATTTCATTATTCGTTTAGCTACCCAATGAGGCAATGAGTCTTGAATGTTTCGGATTTGGAAAAAGGAAAAAGGAAAATGAAAGTATTAGTATATCTTTATTTTTCTGTTAAAGATATAGAATTATTTTTATACAATTTTCATATTGTTTCATTACACTTTATGGGACATTTAACTGCTCAATGACTCAATTAGTCTTGGAGAAAAATATAATCTTTTTTTTAATTAAATGATCGATAGTCATCTATACTACACACATATATATATATATATATATATATATATATATATATATATATATATATAGGGAGGGGATCTGTGAGACCACCCTCCTAGTTAAAGACCATAGGACCATATCTACACCATCAAAAAAATAAATCAATGGTCAAGATACGAACAAATATATACAACAATTCATATGAAAGTATACATTAGAAGGGGTAAAATATGAATCCAAGAAACTAAATATGGTAACCGCTTTCTACAAATTAGGGACGCGATATGTTATTTACCACGCCCCATTAATCATGCGATTCACCTTTCCTTTCTCTCCATTCCCATTCGAACCTCGCAAATTATTCAAATATGGCAACATAATCATGCAACAATTAATGAAAAGTATACAATTCCACTAAACTAACTATACATTAAAACATTACTAAGTATACATAAACAATTAACTAAGTATATAATTACACTAAAACTACTGTACATTAAAATATTACTAAGTATACGAAACATTTAACTAAGTATACAATTACATTGAACTAACTATATGATTGGTATGTGTTTTGCATGTATTTTGGGTTTAATTGTGGTTAGAATAAGTTGGTATGCATGCGTTATTTGAGTAAAATGGGCTATATTCTTGTAAAGTGGAAAAGGTATTACGCTTTGCTTGTTTTGTGGGAATTAATCGGTATTTGTAGCATTTTGGCGACAATTCGGAGCATTGCGGTAAAGGACCGCCAATAATAGTATGATGTTTGGAGTTGAATCGAGAAGAAGTCGGATGAACCAGGGCAAGAAACGAGAAAGAAACGAAGGAATCGGCCTTAGTAGGGATGCAGGCGGGCGTGCGCCTACCGCACGGCCCGTGCGTCAACACCTAGGAAGAACACGCCTACGGCATGGCGCATGGCCCGTGCGCCATCTCGGTGGAATCAAGTGCCTATGGCCTGACGCACGGGCTGGTCGTGGCGCGAGGCGCACGACCCGTGCATCTGCGGGAAAAATAGGGTTTGACAAATCTAATCAAGTTTTTACCCAAACGGAGTATAAATAGAGACGAGGCGGCCCCCAAACAAAAACACACCGATATTTGCCCTAGAAAGCGGAGAAAAGAGCAACCTTCTACCGGAGGATTCGAGAGATTGATCGAGGTCGCAACCACACATTTGAGGATTGGAGATAGATCGAGAGATCATCGACATCCTTGAGTTTTCTCATTCCATAGTATCATCTACTTTCGATTAGTTAGATATGAACATGAATAATTTGTCTATGAATTGTTTATTTCCCATGTCCTGGCTAAACATCTTGTGATTCCGGGTTTGGGTTAGGTTAATGGATACTTTTGTTTGATGTTTAATTGCAATTGAAGTTATTATTTTCAAACCATATTCAAGTACTTTGTTTTATTTTGTTTTATCAAAAGGCCTTTGGTTTAACTTGTTTTGATGTATTGATTCATAATTCGAGAGATGAGTTTCAATACTAGATCTTTGAGTACTTGACATGAATATTTGCAAGATTGAGAAGTCTGTGAATATTTATAATCTTGTGTGCTTTTGGGAGTTGGATATCTTTTGTTGAGTAGAGATCTTAGCATAGATAATCCAATCAATATTTTTACATACATCTCGAGAGAGAGGGTAAAATACTTTCGTGATTGTCTTATAGGGAAGAATAATAATAACTTTGGTGCGATTAATCGATAACAAAAAGGGATATTAATCGAAACCATAACCCTGGAATCCATTCATCTCATTGATCTTTCAATCAACTTTTTTTTGTCTTTTAGGATAAATTATTGTCTTGCTTTTACAAACCAATCATCCAATTTCGACCGCCTAGATAAAAATAAGACTATTATAATCTCAATACTTAGTACAATAATTTATTAATCTTTGTGGATTCGACCTTGCTAACCCTATTCTATAAACTACACCGTACACTTGCAGTGAAGCTAAAAATAAGGCGAACACTATACATTAAAATATTACTAAGTATACGAAACATTTAACTAAGTATACAATTATACTGAACTAAATACACAATTCCACTGAATTACTTATATAACTAAGTATACAATTCCATTGAACTAAGTATACAAATCGATAGAACTACTTACTAAACTTCTTATATAACTAAGAATACGATTCCATGAATCAAGTATACAAATCCACCTGAACTAAATATACAATCAAACATGACTAAGTATACAAGTGCATTGAACTAAATATATAATAAAACGATGTTCACAAATATGGCGGAAAGAAGTATCAATTTTGAAAAAAACAACGCTTGAAGTTGATGATTTTTCCTCCCTAAAAATCGGGTAATGAAAAGATAGGATTATGTTTCCTTGAAAATAGCTAATAACCGCCCAATTAACAAAACGATTAAATATAAAAGTACAATTATACCCTTATAAGCCTAAATTAACTAAAATGATCTACACCATCCAAAATTTTAAATCAATAGTCCATAAGTGTTCTTATGGACTAACCTAAATGGATTGGTCTCATTTGAACCAATCCCTATATATATATGTATATCCCCTAGAGTTGCATCAATAAAAACCAAGACTTAAATAAACCTTTTAGCTACCGAATGAGTCAGAGTGTTTCGGATATGTGAAAAGGAAAAAAATATAGTCGGTTTTTTTAGTCATTCCCATCAAAACAAGATGTTTTTAGCCATCTTTTTCAAACACATCTTTTTTTAGCCATTTTGGGGTTTGAAAACCTAATTTGCCCTTAAGCCAATTTAATCGCACAAAAACACACATCCCTCGTGACTCGACATCGAGTTCTTGTGACTCGACATCGAAGTTATCAGAATCGTAACTCGATGTCGAGTCATTGTTTCGACATCAGTCATCAGAACTCGATGTCGAAGTTACAAAGATCGATTCTCTCACTTATTATAACCTGATTATTTTTTTTTCCAAAAATTTTGAATTCACATAACTTTTTCGTTTTAAATCCGTTTTGCATGTATAATATATCAAATTAATCCTCTTTTTGATATTTATAATTCAACACCCATATTGTATATTTAAAAACGAAAAATACAGGTTCGATTTTCTTAAAAGTTTTGAAAGAAAGAGTAAGAGGATATATAAAGATAGGTGAAAAGGAGAGAAATAATCCAAATATCAAACAAACATGCTAGAAGGGTATGAATGTCATTTTACACCCTAAAATGGCTAAAAAGATGTGTCTACAAAAGATGGCTATTTTTAATCTTTATATTTTGTAAATGGCTATTTTGTATCATTTCTACATAATTATAACTAAACGAGAATGTGTCCAGTGTGTATTGTACAAACAACAAACAAAATATAAACAACTCGTAATAAATAATATTGTGAGGAAAGGATCTTTTTTCCTCTCTAACCTCTTTCATTGAAATATATGTTTACTCGGCAAATTACGGGTTGATACAAATGAATCCCTTTATAACTATGTCACACCTATACCATATATTTCAACTACTTTTTGGTGACCTCCGTTGACTTGGATAGCAACTTGGACTCCATCCAATTGTTGAGAAGCAACCTCCTGTTACTTCAAAAAAGAGCGACTTGAACTCCCTTTAAGTGTTGTTTGTGACCTCCGTCACATGGAATAAACTACTCATCGCGAGTTGTTGAAACAACATGGATCAAGCCTTTTTTTCTTCTTGAATGGCTCAAAGACTTAATATGAGAAGACACTAATATAAAATATAATCGAATACAAAGTGCACAAAATCCACACTCTAAAAGTGTTGGAATCGCGTATATTTATAGACTCCTAGCCCTAGGAATAAAATGAAACTTGGTAAAAGATCTTATTGACACAATTTTCTTCTTTAAAGAGTTTCAAATCTTCATTTAATGCTTGTGGTTGATTGTATACGTTTTCCTTCCAAAAGTCATTTAGATCTTCCTTGCATGATAATAGTATATTCTCACATCTTCACCATGATGGGAAATATCTTTCAAGTCAACTTGCCATACAAAGGTAAAAAAATTACAAGATTCTACAAGATGATGCTTTTTATGGCGATCACTCCAAGTTAGGGTTTCGAATAAGTTTCATTACCCCGAGGGGAGGATGATGTTTGAAGGTCCCAAGGGGTGTAGTGTAAGGTTTAGAAGGGGGTTGAATAAACCTTACCAAATTTTCGATTTAGTCCTTTTAAATCTACAGAGTTGATTTTACACATTTACCGTGTCCTTGATGGACAATCGAATTAGTCGCTCAAGAGAGTTAATCTCTCAACAGACTAAGCCGTTTGTTGATGGAGTAACTCATTGTTGGCTATAATTTAACTCAATTGTGGTTTTATTTTATTGGAAGACTTAACACCCTTAAGTTTGATTAAGCAAGATTTTAGAGCTTGATTTAGTACTTATAAATTATCAAATGGATAGCAAATTTATCACAGATATAAGCGATTAAAAGTGCGTAAATTTAAATCTTTGAAATGCAAATGACATCAGAAAAGTTTTTATAGAGGTTCAAGATGGGGTAATTCTTCTACTCCTCTCTTCTCCAACTCCCGGAGGAATCCACTAAGTAATGATCAGTTTACAAAGTGGTAACAAAGTCCGATACAAGTCTTGATCACTGGCCCGACTTGATCCTTAGGGACTCGATCCTGAGACGCCTTGATCACTCGGTGGCTTCTCGACGACTCGGCCTTCTTCACAGGGCTTTGCGCTTTGTTACTACTGACTCACTTGCTCAAGCTCTTTGGATTTGATCACGAAGCCCTCCAAAAGCTTAAGACTTGGTTCAACCTTGAACCTTTCTACAATCCTTCCCGGAATGTAGACCCCTTGTTTTCAAAAGTTTCCTCTTCAACCGATTGAAGTTCTCTTTCCTTCACGGTGAGTGTTGGATTGATGTACTTCGTAATGTAGGCTTGAGGATTGAGAATGTTTCAGTTTTTCTAATGTGCTTGTATATCTCACGTGTGTGTCATACCTTTATCTCAAACAAACTCCTCGGCCTTTTATAGTGAACTTTCAAAAATTTGCCCGTTGAAGAGATAGACTTATTTTTGAAAGTCACTTTGCGATCGTTGGCTTGCGCTTCTTGGAATTGCCGTTTCCTCGTATGAATTGTTCTTTCACCTTTTCGAGTTCGACACGGTGTAGTGCTTCCCATTGGTTCATTCCTTTTGCACGCTTCGGGATCGAGCACTCCAAGAAAGGTGGTATGGAGATATTACTTGTTTAAGTAAATCTCTTGATTTACGCAACGGTTCTTTTACGATTATTCTCGACTTGACCGCATTTCCTTGCTTTCCCAGGTGACTTAGAGTCGCCTTCCAATCATTGGATAACTCTTTGTCACTTCAACTTGAGACTTGGCTTTTCTTGAGTTGACTTGATCGATGCTCCACTCATTGCATCTCACCGCTTCTTGATAGAGTTCCGTCTACTCTTCTTTGCCATACTCACTGTCTCAGCAGCAGAAGTTTTCCTTCCGATCTTGATTGTCTTCTTGCATGTTAGGGCGTAGGCCGACTTAACTCGCCTTGGCAGCTCTATTCATTACAATGCATTTTACAACAAGAATTGGGGTGCCAACTTTCTATTCTAAGTTTTACATGGCATTCATCAAAATCTAAACAATAAAATTCCTAACAATTTCCCCCTTTTTGATGATGCCAAAACTTAAACCATACAAAGATGCAAATAACAAAGATACATACAGATAGTGTATTGACATAGAATGTATGCTGAGAATCAATCTTTTTATTGATCATATCATTCTTGTACTTAACACAATTGTTTACAAGGTGTATCGAGTATATAATTGTCTTCAAAAAAATAAAGAATTTATAGCTTTATTACGAAGACTTACATTGTATGTATTTACATAATAAAATACACGAAGGGTTAAAGAACACTTCATCTCCTTATTTGTCTCCTTCTTTCATCTTGTTCAACATCTTCTTCTCTTCTTCTCTTCTTCTCGCCGTCACCGCTTTCTTTTTTTCTTTTCATATGCCTTCCTGGCAGCCTTCATCTTTTCTTAATCTTTCCTGTCTCTCCCGCCATAGCCGAGTTTATCTCTTGTTTTCTTCTTCTAATCTTTTTGCATACTCGGCGTTAGTTTTAGCCACTTTTAAATTTGCCACTTGGTCAAGCCCAACCCAAGAGATCCCTCCTTTCTTTCCCGGATCTACGTATTCAATATTCTTGGGCAAAGGCCTAGGTCCAAGCTTCTTCCTCCACTCATCGCTTCTTCCCTCTACTGGGCGTATATCAGATCTTTGTCTTGGTTCTTCTTCCAATTTGAGTGACTAGCAGAGTGACCCAGCAGAGCGATCGGAAGTCTCACTGTCGTCGCCTTCTTCACATAACGTGAGACCCTTTTCCCAAGACAAGTCCCAAGCTTGAGCCATGGACATATTTGCAAAATATCCTTGATTCGAGCGTTTTGAATTCGTCAATCGACGTGGCTCGTCCCGACATCCGAAATGGCATACGTGTCTCGTCTCTTTGGAATGCCTCCGTGTTCTTTCAAGATGTTCATAACTCGCATCCATTCTTCCTTCCACTTCATTCATCCCTCGCTTCAATTGCTTTTCTCTTCTCGGCCATAGATACAAAGCAGAGTGTTGGAGTGGCAGAGTCACGGGAGTTTGTCGCTTATAATGTCACCGTGACAGGACCCTGTTGAGGGGTTTGTGCAATCATCAAGGTCATATCTTTTGATCCTTCCCCTCAGATTTTTCTTTCTTTTGTTTCAAAATTTCCTCGGTGATTTTCCCTTCTCATTGTTCCCTTCTCACCGCTCCTTTCTTTTCGACTTTGATTTTTTTCTTTAAGGTATTCCTCTTCCCCCTTTTTGGCATCATCAAAGGATAGAGGAACCCCAGGGAACATCTTGGCAAGCATGAAATCGAGCTGCAGATAGTCGAAGTTCGCTTCAAGTCTGCTGCGTTGTAAGCGGCAAAGACGGAATTCGGATCGAGTAGCGTTGGACTCTGCTGAAATCGGCTTCATCTCGGCCATGAGAAGGTGAATTTTCTAGTCATGTGTTCTTCCAAACGCTGTATATCATTTGTATTTTGCTCACGCAGCGCCTTGATTTCGGCAAAGTGTGAGCTTCATGCATATGCTCAATGTGTTCTCTCGGCCTTCGTTTTGCATCAAAGCATTTTCGGCTCTCTCCACACCAGACTTGTTGAACAAAGTTCAAGTATCTCTGTTCCACACGCATTGATTCTTCTTTGTTGCCACCATTCCCTTATCCTCGACCGTGATGCCTCTCAAGTCATTTTGTAAGTTGGCATCTCTGTTGTCGCCGCATGTCCAAAGAGGCCTCGATGCCTCTCCATCCGTTCAACCTCGGCCAAAGAGTGCTTTGAACACTTCTCGAACTTCACTGATTTTTCCAGGTGCGGTGATGGCCATACATCGTCAAAATCAAAATCTACGGAACAATGGTGCCCGAGTGAAAACAGAGAGCTGGTGCGTGATAGCGTGCTTGTTCGTTTTTCGACTCTTCGTGGAGTTTCGGTATTTCCGGTGAAAAAGGAAAAGACTCTACGAAGGATTCATCACCGCCAACCGAATCGTTCGATGATGAGTGGTGCGCGGGCGGTTCTTTTGGGAATCGATCTGCTGCAGCCTTGAGGAGCTCGCGCAGATGGTCTCTTGTTGAGCCGGGTCTTGTTGTGAGGTGGACCCTTGGCCACGAGCCTCATTTGTCTTAATGCCCGTTGGTCTCGGTGATTTTTCCATTTCGATGATCGGTCCTCGGCCTTATCGAGCGTCATCGGACGATGATGAGATTTCGATGGTGGCTCATCATCAAAGTTAAAAGTTTGACGAGTAGTCTTGGGATCGACTTGCTCGTGCTTGGAACACCCATGGTGAAGTCTTTTGGATTTGTCATGGGGATGACTAGAACTTCTTCTTCGCCTTCCGATCCCGGAAAAGTGACATCGGGGTTGTCCCGGGAATCATGAAGTGCGCGATCTCCTTCTCGGATGGGTCGATGATAGCGGGAGGGATGTTCTCTACTTGACTTCTTTACTCCGGGAAGTCTCAACCTCCCGTGGGCCTTCGCATACCTCCGGCAGTCTCTCGCTGCGAGGCCTTGGTCCTCCCTTTCGGCAAAGGTGTCGGTTGTCTTAGGGTCTTCTACGGTGGCATCCATAGGAGTCTCAACCCCATGGATTGCACTTTCATCGCCCCAGTGTTAACTCCCTGTACATTCTTCTTGTGCCTCGATCGCATCGGCGGCGTCATTAGCCTTCAGAGCAGTTGGCACCTCACCCGAGACAGTCTCAATCGCCTGCGAGCTTCGTTGATGGCAACTTGCTTTGTTCTTCGTGTGTTTATAATTTCTCGTCTTTGCCTCCTTGATTCGTTGTGGAGTCATCCGTAGCATCCTCCGACCTTGCCGCGGTGGAGGAGTTTCCCCTCGGGCGCACGCACCCGGTGAGTGACTTGGAATGGGGTCACTCGTCTCCAAACTCCCGGCTATTTCGATTGATTGTTCAGCCGTTGGGGCGGTGGTAGCACACCTTCAATGGGGTTGGCTCGACCGGGGTCCCCACTAGCCAGCTTTCATCGCGCCCCTATCCTTATTGCCTTCTTCCGAGTGAGTGGGAAGTGGTAGCGAACAACAACGGTGCTATTTATTTTCGAACCACTCCCATTGGATCGATTTCGGTGTGTGTTCGAGGACTCTCCTGGTCCCTCCATTAGTCTTTGCTCGTGAAGGATTCTTGACTCGTGCAATGCTTGCGCATTTGCAACTCTTCGTAGCGGCAGAAAGATTCTCTGCAGTTCCTCGTCACCGCCGGGAGAAGACATCAAGGAGAGGATGTGTGTGTTCTCGTGGTGCGGAGATAGGGCGGATGCTTGCCTTCTCACGTTCCTCGCCTTCCTCGGCTTGCTTTTCTCTCTCCTTTTCCTTGTAAATCTGCCGATGATGTAAGCGATTTGTCTTCATCAAGTCTTTGGGAGCACAAGAGTTAGTCCAAGGAAATTTAGCGAGTTCTTCTTCTTCTATGAACTCGGCCGTTGGAACTGTTCCTTGACTTACTTAACTTCCATTTCCTCCACTCACGCAGACGATTTTGGATGTCCGGGTAAGGTGGAGATAGGATCATTACATCACTATCCTTCGGCAGTTCTTTCTTGTGCTTGGTGTGTGAGCTACAATCGTGTCTTCGGGTTGCCTCTGTGACGCTTTCAAAGAGACTTGGTGTTTCACCAGCCTACATCCGGAGACTCTACTTCTCCGATAGTCTCGGTATTTGTGCTAGCCGAGCAACCGACTCAATTTGGTTTCTCCGATTGGATCGCTTGACTATTCTTCTTCGTCTCCTGGTTTGTACCGGGGAATTTCTCGGTTCGAGAGATGTTGTCCTCTCGAGTCTTGGCGGCCTGGGGCGTCTTTGAGTGTCTTCTTCTCGAGGAGCGGCCGTCTTGGCTTGTCGTTCTCCTCCTTTTGACGATCGGAGAAGGTATTTGTGAGTCCTTCTTGACGGCTGCCGCGGCGGGAGGGCAGTGAGACACGGCCGGGTGGGCAGGGCGGTGACTCGCTGCGGGGAGGAGCATGTTTGGTTTTCTTTCTTTGCAGGGGCATCGGTCTTCTTGGCGTACCGCAGGGGCGCTTTCTTCTTCGGGCCGAGAGAAACAATTTGATCTTCTCGGGTGGTGATTCCCCTCACAGTGTCGCTCTCTTGGCGTAAGCTCTTTTCTCGTGCGCGAGAGGTTTGCTCGAACATCCTCTTGTTAACATGGAATGCCTTCCCATGTCTAAGAGGGACTCCTTTCACCTCCAATAGCCGGCCAATCACAGGCCATATCCTAGGGATCCTCCAAATGAACCATCTTTTTTGAAGGACTTGTTCCCCACGCGTTCGGGCAGAGTCTGCTTTGTAGACAAACTCGCCCGATTTATCTTCTTTTCTTCGATGATTGCAGCCATTACAATCGGCTTTGCCTTGATGATTGGTCAAAGTCGCCAAATTTGATGTCGATACATTTGGCAACTATGTCCAACAACTTGTGATAATCCTCCTTCAGCGATCTCTTGTTTTCTTTGTGTATATTATTTTATCGGCAAAGTCGGACTTGGCTATTTCTTTCCATGCGTCGGCCCAAGTTTACATCGCTTCTTTGATCTCGATGCTCCTTCCTGGGGTAGTAAGCAATATTGACCAAATCCTCGCGAGAGATAGTCACCGCTTTCCGTGAAGCGGATGACTTGATTCCTTCATCGTGAATCTCAAAGCATTCACGAGAATTGTGCGACCTCCTCCACATAGGTCATCGGATATTCTAACGTTAGAAACGGTTTTAGTTCGGACGTTTCCAACTTCTCGGCGATTTTCTTCACCAGGGTGTCGTCGGACCCGCTTCACCATTCCGAAATCCACCGTCGAACCGGTGTGGATTTGCTTTCCTAACTTGGTAAAGTCATAAGTTGGTGCCATTTCTCAGGATTGTATCAAGGAAAAACTCGTAAATTGATTTGAAGGTTGATAGGGTTTCGAGAGTATTCTCGCTTTGCTTTTGAGAGAAAGAGATGAACAGTTTTTAGAAGTGTGAGAGAGAAACGGACGAAAATGGTTTAAATATGGTTTATGAAAGGGCGTGCGGATGGTTTTGAATTGTGATTGAAATCAACGGCTTGGATTTCGCGACGCCTATTGAGCATTTCATGTCTCGTATTTAATGCGGCGGCATTTATATCCAATCATAAGCTTGGTGTGCGGCTTTATGTCTCGTACACATCATCATTATGCCGACGTATTCCTTAAAACATTCCCGCTTAAGTCAAAACGATTGCGTTTTTGTCACTTTGCTCATAAGTTATTCAACTTATCCCTTAGCCGATTTAACTCTACTCCTCGCAGATTCTCTTAGTGACTCACCTATCGGTGACTTGTGTGTATTGTCTTTTCCGACATACTGGTGATTCGAAATGAGTGATTTGTCACACTCTTTTTCACTCCTTTTCTGTTCTAATTCTCTTCTTTGATTTGTCCGAGTGTCACCATTTTGACGATTAGCCCCAACTCATGCTTGAGTTCTTCAAATCTTGACTCACATAATGGTTTTGTGAAGATGTCGGCTAGTTGTTTATCGTTGAGATATATTCCAGGATGATGTCCTTCTGCTCAATATGATCTCTTATGAAGTGATATCGACATCAATATGCTTTGTTCTTGAATGCAACACAGGATTTTGAGTGATTGCAATTGCACTTGTGTTATCACACATGATTGGAATTTCTTTTTCCTCAACTTCATAGTCTCTCACTTTGTCTCATCCATAGGACTTGGGCTTGTGCCCGCCAGCCTATGTATTCGCCTCATTTGTAGAGAGGTGGCTATTGAGTTTTGCTTCTTGCTAAACCAGAAATCACTGTTTCCTAGCATTTGACATGTGCCGAAGTGCTCTTTTCTGTCAACTCGCATCCAAAGATAGTCGAATCTGAATAGCCAATTAGCTTGAATCCACATTCCTTTGGATACCATAGGCCTACTTCTTGGCTTCCTTTCAAGTATCTCAATATTCTCTTAGTCATTGCTTTGTCATATGGCTCTCTTTTGGAGCGATTGAAATCTTGCACATACACCTACATCAAAGGTGATGTCCGCCCGCTTTGTGAGATAGAGCAATGATCCAATAAGTGCTCGTATCTTGTTTGATCTACTGAGGCTTGCCATCCGCATCCATGTCCATTTTGTGATGTGTTCATTGGTATTTTTACGGAAGACTTCTCCTCCATACCAAACTTCTTCATTAAGTCTCTCGGTGTATTTTGTTTGACTTATGAAGGTTCCATCCTTCATTGTTTCACTTGGAGTCCAAGGAAGAATGTCGACTCTCCCATCATGCTCATTTCAAATTTGCTTTGCATGATGTTTGAGAATTTTTCACACGAGTTCATTGTTAGTGGATCCAAAAATGATGTCATCCACATATATTTGAACAAGCAAAGATACTCTTCTTGTCTTGAATTCGAAAAGTGTTCTATCTACTTTTCCTTTTGTGAATCCATTTTCGTTAGGAATTGTGACAGGTGTCATACCATGCTCTGGGTGCCTGTTTCAATCCACGGGGCTTTCTTGAGTTTGTATACCTTGTCTCCAAGAGTCTTCTCGCTCAAATCCTCGAGGTTGTTCAACATACACTTCTTCTTCCAATAAACCATTTAGGAATGCACTTTTTACATCCATCCGATATACAATGAAATTCTTGTGAGTCGCATAGGCAAGAAACATCCTTATAGCTTCCAATCTTGCTACAGGGGCAAATGTTTCATCAAAATCTATCCCTTCTTCTTGGCAATATCCTTTGGCTACTAGTCTTTCTTTGTTTCTTAACACAGTAACCTTCCTCGTTCATCTTATTTCGAATACCCATTTGGTTCCAATAACATTTTGATGCATGGGTCTTTGCACTAATTCCCACACTTTATTTCTTTCAAACCGATTCACTCTTCTTGCATAGCTTGAATCCAATGTATGTCATCCAATGCTTGTGACACATCTTTTGGCTCTATTTGCGAGATGAAGCATGTGAACATAGCTTCTTGTTGAGTTGGATCTTGTTTTGACACCTTCTCTTATATCTCCAATGACAAGTTTCGTGGATGGTCTCTCGGCCATCTTACATCGAGTTGGAGTAAGTTATTTGGATTGATCGACTTGCGGTTTGTGTTGGTGTGGTCGCTCTCTCATAATCATTTAGCTGCAAATTTTCCAACTGTTTTTGAGATTCAACTATCTCATCTTCTTCAATTGATAATTCCTTTTTCTTCAAAGATAGGGACTCTTCTCGTATGATTGGATGATTGACTTATCGCCTAACTCTTCAATGTCTTCTCCATTTACATTTGGCTCATCGAATACTACATGAATGGATTCCTCTCTGTAACCATAGTTCTTTTGTTGAGTATCCTCAGTAGGCTTTGCTTTTTTGAGTATCCTAAGAAGATACCTCATCGCCTTTAGCATCAAAAGCCTTTAGGTTGTCTTTGCCATTGTTGTGGATGAAGCATTTACATCCAAATATTCTCGAAATATGCAACACTTGGTTTTCTTCCACCCGGATCTCATAGGAGTCTTTGTCATTTGTCTATTTATCATACATCTGTTTTGGGTGTAGCAAGTGTGTTGATTGCTTGACCCAAAATCTTTTTGGTAACCCCCGTCACCTAACATGGTCCTCGTCGCCGCTTCTTTGAGGGTTCTATTCCTTCTTTTTGCAACTCCATTCTCATTGTGGAGTTCTTGTCAGCCGATAGTTCATGACCAATACCATTCTCAATACAATCGAGTTATTATTCCATTGACAAACTCGGTTCCTCTATCCGATCTTATTTTGATTATGGTTTGACTCTTCTCATTTTGAATCCTCTTCATCAATTTGTGGTAGTTTTTGTATAGTTTCTTTCTTCTTGCACATGAATATTGTCCATGTATATCTTGAGTAGTCATCTACTACCACCAAGGTGTATTTCTTTCCGCTTATCTTCGGGTTGGTTCCATTGGGCCAAATAGATCCATATGAAGTAGATGCAATATTCTTGTTGAGGATGGGCATGTCTTTTCTTTGAATGATGACTTGATTTGCTTTCCTTCTTCGACATGCATCACATATACTCTCCTTCTTGTATATTGAGTCCGGAAGTCCTTCTACAAGATGACTTCTTGCCGACTTGTTAAGTGTTTTGAAATTGGGTGACTCGGCTTTTTGTGCCACACCCAACTTGATTCAAATTTGTACTCTTTACTAGTAGACAAGTCTTTGGGTGTAGCAAGTTGACCAATCCACTACATACATATTTTTCTGTCTACATCCTTGCAAAGACCACTTCATTTGATTCAATTTCTTTGATTTGGCATATTCCCATGTTGAATCCAACATTGTAACCCTTGTCACGAGTTGGATCGATGCTCGATAAGTTGAAGTTGAGTCCTTCAACATATGCAACATCTGTGATTTCTAATCCATTCCTCTTGATGGATCCAATGCCTCTTATTTCACCAGGAGCTTCATTTCCTCCAAATATGACTTTTGCTCCTTTGACTTCCTTGAATTTTGACAAATTTCTCTTATTTCTGTCATATGTCCGGAACAACCACTATCCATGTACCAGGTTCCGCACTCTTATTCTTGAACCCGCAATCAAGGAAATTAAGTTTTAGGTACCCATGCTTGTCCGGGTCCCGAGGGGTTAGAATTGTAAGATGATCCAACCAACCTATAGCCAAATGATTTGACTCTAAGGGGTTGCCATCTATCGAGTGCCATAATCATAATTAATCCTGGCAAATTGCTTGGGGATTCTAGGTTCATACAACTGTCTCTTTTGTCGTATGCCCGCATATGTGTTTTAGCAATTGCCTTCCTCGGGGTAATTGTGGTGTTTTTGAGTGTAGTGCCTAGGTGCATATGTGTCTTTGATGAAAGCTCTTATGCTTTTGGAATGGCCTTTCCGAGTTCTAGGCCTTTGCCATTTGGGCTTATATTCCATAAGTCTGTCCGATAGTTCACATTATTCCAATCAGCTTGGCTTGGATATTTTCTACCATCCCCATCATATGTATTTCTTTTATGGGTTTTCGGGATTTTTGGTAGCTCGCTTCTTCTTTACTGAGTATTTTTGTTTGGAGTTTCTTTGAGGGACTCGGCCGAACCTCTTCTCAGGTGTCCTTTCAAAGACACTCAATCGGTCATTTTCCTTTTCCTTTGTAACCAAGGCCGTTTGCTTAGTATTGTGCTTTGGAGTGAATGTGTGTGCACCATTTAGAGTTTTGGATTTTTCGGACTCTTCATGACTTGAAGATCCTTTTTCCAAAATTACTCTTGAGGTTTGACATGGCGAGAGGAATTAAATCCTAAGCCTTTGTCTTGTCTCCACATTCTCTTTGACTCATGATAAGATCATCCAATGATTTAGATGCCTTAGTAAATGAGGCAATAACATTCTTGAGGTCGTTTCTCCTCTTTTCTATAGCAGCAATTTTCGCTACTAATTTAGCATTTTCACTTTTTAAACTTTCATTTTCAACAGCTATTTGACTTAGAGTTCTCGGCTCCTTAGTCGACTTTGAGTTTTGACTTTTGAGTAGGCTGTTTTCCTCATTCAATAGTGTGTGTGAGGATTTGATGTGTTCAAAATCTTTCATCATTTTGCTTAATGAATCATAAAGATCAAGAGGTGATGAAGTGAGTGTGTCACGATCACTATCACTAGTGTACGAGTTTGTTGAGTTAGATTGTACCTCATCTTCTTGATCTTGTTCTTTGGCCATCAAGCGGATCGGGCTTCTTCTTGAGTTACTTGAGTAGTCCGCTTCACCGCTTTTCTCTGAATCATTTGTCTCTCTTGACTTATTTGTTTCAGATCTCTGCAGCCATCATTGCCTTTTTTCCTTTCTTGTCTTCTTTCTCTCAAGATCTTTCTTTCTTCTTCATCCCGTACTTGTTGACTACAGGATATGAGCATCAATGGCATAGTGACTGGTTGTCTGATTCAAAGATAAATATTCAACCTTTTGATCAGCTCTTTCCATTCTTGGATTGTCACCCTTTGATACTCAACTTTTTGATGATCTGTTCTCTTGGTTGGCCTATCTTCCTTGATTTGGAGGGAGCCGAGTGTCTTCCGGAAGATTCACCCTTTCCTCTCTTGTAGTTCTTGTTAAAGAACTTGTTAAATCTTTTAACCATCGGGCTATTTCTTCCGGGTCAATTGCCTCTTTGACCTCGCTCTCTCTTCCCATCTTTGACAATTAAATTTGTTTTGGGTACAACTGTCTCTTCCTGGTCTTTCCTTCTCACCAAATTCGTAGGCTTTGAGATCCGAGAATAGCTCATGGTTGGATGTTTTTGATAGGTCCATGGAGTGTCTCGAGTGCCATGACCTTCATTTCCCATTCACCGAAGACTTTTTAGGATCTTCATACACATTTCTTTCGTGTATATTCCTTTCCAAGTGCGTGCATGACTCATTTGTGATTTCGTGAACCGAGCATCTAGTTGATCCGCATTTTCTCCCGAGATCATTTTGAAGTTCTCAAATTTACGTACAACCACCGATAATTTGTTTTCTTTGATTTGCTCGAGCCTTCACAAATTAATGTCACTTGTCCCCATTTCTTTAGCCGTTTTGCATGATTTGACTTTGTTGAACATGGCTTTGTCCAAGGTTTTGTAAAGGATGTCCTTGGCTACATTATCCAGGTTGTATCTTTTTTGTCATCATTTGTCCACTCGTTCTTGGTTTTTCAACCATGGTGGTCTAGAGCAACATCTTCTTCTCCTTCACCGCAACTCTTCGTGCATTTGTGTTTACCTTTAAGATTTGCGAGAGGCCCATCTTCTATCACTATCCACATCTCATCATGTAATCTTTGATAGATGAGCTCGCATACGAATTTTCCAATCATCAAATTCTTCAATAGTGAACATAGGGATGCGTGTCAAATTTGCTTCCATGATAATAACTTTTGATGATAAAGAAGAGTTTTGAAAGTTTAAGTACTAAAGCGGACTTTGAAAAGTTTGGAGATCTAGTTCAAGAACCGGTGCGGAGGGTTCAATGAACCAACCGCTCCGATACCACTTGAAGGTCCCAAGGGGTGTAGTGTAAGGTTTAGAAGGGGGGTTGAATAAACCTTACCAAATTTTCGATTTAGTCCTTTTAAATCTACAGAGTTGATTTTAATTTGTGTCCTTGATGGACGATCGAATTAGTCGCTCAAAGAGAGTTAATCTCTCAGACTAAGCCGAGATGTTGATGGAGTAACTCAATTTGTTGGCTATAATTTAACTCAAGCGTGGTTTTATTTTCAGCGGAAGACTTAACACCCTTAAGTTTGATTAAGCAAGATTTTAGAGCTTGATTTAGTACTTATAAATTATCAAATGGATAGCAAATTTATCAATGAGATATAAGCGATTAAAAGTGCGAAATTTAAATCTTTGAAATGTAAATGACATGTAAAGTTTTTATAGAGGTTCGAAGATGGGGTAATTCTTCTACTCCTCTCTTCTCCAACTCCCGGAGGAATCCACTAAGTAATGATCGATTTTACAAAGTGGTAACAGTCCGGATACAAGTCTTGATCACAACGGCCGACTTGATCCTTAGGGACTCGACCTGAGACGCCTTGATCACTCACCAAGCTTCTCGACGACTCGCCTTTCTTCACGGGGCATTTTGCTTTGTTACTACTGACTCACTTGCTCAAACTCTTTGGATTTGATCGCGAAGCCCTCCAAAAGCTTAAGACTTGGTTCAACCTTGAACCTTTCTACAATCCTTCCTGGAATGTAGACCCCTTGTTTTCAAAAGTTTCCTCTTCAACCGATTGAAGTTCTCTTTCCTTCACAAGTGAGTGTTGGATTGATGTACTTCGTAATGTAAGCTTGAGGATTGAGAATGTTTCGATTTTTCTAATGTGCTTGTATATCTCACGTGTGTGTCATACCTTTATCTCAAACAAACTCCTCGGCCTTTTATAGTGAACTTTCAAAAATTTGCCCGTTGAAGAGATAGCTTATTTTTGAAAGTCACTTTGCGTCGTTGGCTTGCGTTCTTGGAATTGCCGTTTCTCGTATGAATTGTTCTTTCACCTTTTTGAGTTCGACACGGTGTAGTGCTTCCCATTGGTTCATTCCTTTTGCACGCTTCTCGGGATGAGCACTCCAAGAAAGGAGGTATGGAGATATTACTTGTTTAAGTAAATCTCTTGATTTGCAGGCAACGGTTCTTTTTACGCTTATCTCGACTGACCGCATTTCCTTGCTTTCCCCAGGTGACTTAGAGTCGCCTTCCAATCATTGGATGACTCTTTGTCACTTCAACTTGAGACTTGGCTTTTCTTGAGTTGACTTGACCGATGCTCCACTCACCGCATCTCGGTTGCTTCTTCGAGAGAGTTCCGTCTACTCTTCTTTGCCATACTCATTGTCTCACAGAAGTTTTCCTTCGATCTTGATTTTGTCTTCTTGCATGTTAGGGCGTAGGCCGACTTAACTCGGCCTTGGCCTACTTATTCATTACAATGCATTTTACAACAAGAATTGGGGTGCCAACTTTCTATTCTAAGTTTTACATGGCATTCATCAAAATCTAAACAATAAAATTCCTAACAATGTTCCACCAGTTTGATATTATGCTTACATTTGTGCTTTTCCTTATGCATATTTGCCTCTCTTTGTGATTTACTCGTAGTATTCGCATATGATATTTTGTCCATGGGGAGTTGTTCGCATTTTATGTGGAGATGGATCATTCCATTTGGGAGAAAACCTTAATTCTTCCGGATTGACCGGAGATGTTTGTATGAAGGTCATGGGGTGCCCTTTCACGTCCCAAAAGGGGCTTGAGACGCCTTCCATATCATAAGGGTTCTTTTTCTGAGCCTTTATCTTTTTCATTTCTCCGATCGCGCATTCATTCCTTCATCGCACGTGTTAGCATTTATCGTTTTCTTTTTGTTGCACATTTTAGTGATGTTTGTGAGGAAGGAAAATTTACGAGGACCGCATATATCCCTCCTCCCATAAGAGAGCCATTCCCTCTAAGTGCGCCGAATGAGGTTTAATATACGAGAACCCTCCCATGAAGGAGCCTCTCCCCTCCGGGAGCGTCGTAAGAGGTTTATTTATGAGGATTCCCCTCGCGAGGGAATCTATTCCCTCCGGAGCACCGGATGAGGTTTATTTATAAGGACTTCCCCCGTGAGGGAGCCCTCCCTTCGGGAGCGCTCGGATGAGGTTTATTTATGAGGACCCCCACATGAGGAAGCTTCTCCCTAAGGCGCCCCGAAAGAGGTTAAATTTACGAGACCCTTCCGTGAGGGAGCCTCTCCGGTCCTAGAGCGTGTAGCATCACTAGAGAGATAACTCTTCCTCTTGTAGCGCATATCATCACTAGAGAGATAACTCTTCCTCGAGCGTGTAGCATCACTAGAGAGACAACTCTTCCTCATAGAGCACATAACATCACTAGAGAGATAACTCTTCCTCATAGAGTGCATAACATCACTAGAGAGATAACTCTTCCTCTCCCGGAGCACGTAACATCACTAGAGAGATAATTCTTTCTCCCCGGAGTGCGTAACACTACTAGAGGATCATTCTTCCTCCCGAAGTGCGTAGCATCACTAGAGGGAACACTTTTTCTCTTGGAGCGCGTAGCATCACTAGAGGGATCACTTTTCCTCCTCGAACGTGTATCGTCACTAGAGGGATCTATTTTCCTCCTAGAGCACGTAACATCACTAGAGGGATTAAATTTCTAATTAAATCCTCGTGGATCCCCGCAAAGAGACCTCTTCTCTCGGGAGCACCGGAGAGGGTTTATTTTTGTTGAGGAAAGCACCCAAATGATCGTAGATTGCGGCCATATTTGACAATTAATCAAGAGGGGGAGAATTGGTGAATGCAAGAGCTAGCGAGGTTTGCGGCTCCTAAAGTGGTGTCACACTCTCACTTATGCAGTCGGGGAGCTTGCTCATCTTCAACGTGGCCATGTAACATTCCCCGAGCAATCTTGATATCTCCAATAGTCTCGCCCACCCACTCGTGGGAATTTTTCACTTGAGATGAACCGCAAAAGGGATGGCCGGGGTGGTTTAAGCTTGGCCTTCCCAATATCATATTGTAATGAGAGGAGCATCCACAATGAGAAAATAGACCATCTTCGTGATAGGGTGTGGGCGTCTATCCCCAATATGAGTGGTAAGTTGATTTCGCTTTATGGGCTTGATCACTATCTCGATGGAGATAAGGATATATATCTTATTATCTATTAAGATTATTTTATTAGGTTATTTTATTATCTTTCAAGAGTTTTCAATAGTTAGGAGTTTTATTGTTGTAGGACTTTAATCCTATAAATATTTGTTTTATTATTATTTTTAGGGAGGTTGAATTTTGATATTAATAAAAACGAGGGTTTTTCTCAATTATTGTCTCTCTTACGGTATTCTTTGTAGAATCAACGCATTTGGCGAGTTTGTGTTTAGTTGTTCACGCTTCTTCTTGCATCGTTGTTGCATCGGTTGGTATTCAAAGACCGTCTACGCTCCCGAACCATGTTGTCGATCGAATCCACAATGCATGAACGACATCGCAGCATATCCGTCGGCCAGATCAACTTGCCGACAAAACAATTACATATCGTGACGCATCCAATTTCAAGAAATCAAGAGGCTTGTTGAAAAACAATTGCTTGGTGGTTGTGAGTTGTCCGCGATACTATACCCATCCAGATTCATCCCATTGGAAACCAATTCCACATACATGAATGTTTTATTCTCAAGTGATATTGAAGATGGTGGATACGATGGACCACCAATTTTTGATGAGGAATATGAAGACACTATTCCGAGGTTGGCTATGAAAAACCTCCGCAATTTGACGAGGAGAATGGTGGCTATGATGGCCACCGTTTTTAACGAAAAAAATCGCAATTATGATGACCCACCAATTTTCGATGAATAAATTGAGAATGTTGGTGAGGATCTTCAATGTCCAATTAAAGAGAAAATAAGTAATGACTAGACATCATGGATAAGGAACACATTTCATGATGGATCTGTTTCTTCAAATTGTTGTTGTCCCTACATTCCGAAATCAATGGCACATTTTAGATTGGTTCGATGGATGCAATAGAAATCAACCACTGATTTGGCAAAGTGGGGATGATTTTTCTACCGTTCGACCTGGATTATTTTATTATTGATCCAGTTCACATATATTTTATTCATCTTGTTTTTCCATCTCGCCCTCCTCGCGCCCTCCATGGGTTGATGATTATTTTATTTATGATCTCCCTCCGATTCGAAGATGAATCGTTTCGACCGGAGAGAATGATGGAGATAAGGATATATATCTTATTATCTATTAAGATTATTTTATTAGGTTATTTTATTATCTTTCAAGAGTTTTCAATAGTTAGGAGTTTTATTGTTGTAGGACTTTAATCCTATAAATATTTGTTGTATTATTATTTTTAGGGAGGTTGAATTTTGATATTAATAAAAAATGAAGGTTTTCTCTCAATTATTGTCTCTCTTACGGTATTCTTTGTAGAATCAACGCACGAGGTGAGTTTGTGTTTAATTGTTCACGATTCCGCCGCATCACTATCTTTCTTTGGATAAGCATTTCTCTTGGGGCCTTTAGAGGTCATGTTGATGATTACAATCATATGAATATTATTTTTGGTACACAACTTGTGGTGTGCAGAGATTTAATGGAGTTTTTAATGACCGATTTGGATGAGATTCATCCTTAAGATATTGCATTCTCTAGTGTTGTTATGCGGCTCCCATGAGGTGGCCGGGGCGCGCCAAATGTGGTGGTGCAATGTTTGTGCGGGCTTTTGCGAGCGGCTCCTCAACTACTATGTTTGTTAGGTACTCAATCTTAGTTGAATCGTCGATTCGAGAAACTTGGTTGATTTAAACTTGGTCTTCCGAGTCTTGTAGTCTTATGTTCCAAGTGTTGCGGGAACCTTCTTCGCTTTCTTTGAAATTTAGTGTCATCTACCAGGAGTCGTGCCCATGTCGGCTTCATTTCACTCATTGTAGTATGTTGAAAATGTACTCCATGGTTTCTATTTTATGGACTTCGGAAATGATGTTAATGACTCCCATAACATGTGAGTCTCTCTTGATATGAGTTTAGTTGGAATATTATGGTCTAAGTATTCATTGGAGATCTTTTTTTCTTCATTGCTCTTCACGAGATGGGAAGTATTGACATCTCTAGGGAGAAGTTTCACCGATATAGTTGAATGAGTTATGTTTCCACTTTTAGACACTTGGAGCTCTAATTTATGCACGACTCTCCCGAGTGTCCTCGAGGCCTATATCCATTTCTCTCGAGTGGCTCGATTGTCACATTGGTGTGACAATCGTAGTCTTCGCCCTTGCAAATAACCTTGTGTTTCATGCTAGAACGAAACATATTGAAATCGGATGTTCATTATATCGAGAGAAAGTTTTAAACAAAGAAATTGATGTCGGCATGTATCTTCCGAGGATCAACCAAACAGACATTTTCACTAAGGCCCTTCCTCTCACTCGATTCCAGCTTTTTGTGTAGAAGGTTACCTATTGGATGTGTTCCTACCCTAGCAACCAATCGTGCCTTATACTTATCCAAAGAACCATCCGAGTGAAATTTGGTTCTAAATACCCATTTGTTTGAAATGACATTCATGTTAGGAGAAAAGGGAACCAAGCGCCATGTGTTATTAGCAATGAGAGCATCAAATTTTGTTTGCATTGCAGACTTTCCACTTTGATCCGATAAAGCTTGATTGACAAGTAAAAGGCTCTAAAGAAGGAGAGATAAAAACATTATAAAGCTTGGGCTTATGGATACCAAGTTTAGACACTGGTAACCATGGAATGAGTGGTGAGAGGGTATGATAGGAGGAGATGGAGCGGTGAAGGGGATGGAGTGGAAGAAGTGTGGAGAAGAGGAAGATTGACATGGAGGTTAATGCCATTTGGATTTGAGACATGAGTTTCAATGGGGGAAGCAGATGAGGGAGATATGGAAGTAGAGGAAGTTGAAGACTGGGATCGAGGAGATATGATTAGATGAAGTAGGAAGAAGAACAGGAAGAAAAGCTGGTTGATGAGGAGAAGGTGCAGATGAAGGAGGAGCCAATTCAAAAAGCTCAGAATATGGAAATTCATTTTCATTGAATTCAACAAAGAGTAATCTGTGAAAATTCTTCCGTAGGACTAAGGCATTGATAACCTTTGTGTGTGGAACTATAGCCAAGAAAGATGCATTTGTGGGACCGGAATTGAAGCTTATGATTAGCATATGGTCTAAGAAATGGGAAGCAAGAGCAACCAAATACTCGAGAGTGCTATAGTCTAGAGATTGATTATAGAGAAACGAAAAGGGGATATATTATTGATAGTAGGAGAAGGAAGTGTTTATGACAAAACGAGGTTTGAAAGGCATGCCACAGAATTTTAATGGCATTTGAGCTTGAGCAAGTAAAGACAATCCCATATCAACAATATGTAAGTGTTTCCTTTCAGCCTTTCCATTTTGTTGATGAACATAAGGACATGGATGTCTAAAGGCAATGCCTAATCGAGACAAAATAGGAACAAACTTCTCGTATTCTCCCCCAATCACTTTGAAGACACTGAATGGTGTTATTAAACCGAGTTTGAATATATGAGAGAAATGTCTTAAAAAAGACAAGGCTTGATTTTGCTTTTAAAGGAAACAACCAAGTGAACCAGGTATAATCATCTACAAAGTGAATGTAATATTTGAAACCATCAATTGAAGTAGTATGAGCAGGTCCCCAAAGGTCGAATGCACAAGCGAGAAAAGGTGCGAGATGTTTTAGTAGGTTGAGACTTGAAGTGTTTCGATGTAATTTTCCCATTTTGCAAGCATCACAAGTAGGAAAGAGAATTATATTGAAAAGGAATATGTAATCTGTTTCATCACAATGGACAAAGATGAATTACATGGATGGCCAAGTTTTCTATGCCAATTATTTACATCGTAGTACAAGCTAAAACAACAGGAGATACAACCTTTTTATTGGAATTAGAAGAAAGAAAAGCAGAAAATCTAGAATGTGAGAGATGAGAAAATCCAGTTGATAGAGTCCATCTTTAAGATGCCCTTCCAACAGATCGATTGTTGCTTTTGTCCTGACAAAACAAACATTATGATGAAACTCAATGAGAACATTGTTATCATGAGTGAATTGAGAAATACTCGAGAAGATTTTTTGTAATTTGTGGAACATATAGGATATTATTAAGAAACAGAGATTTGGAATTATTTTGTGAAGCAATGGAAGTGGAACCTATATGAGAAATAAGAAGTTTAGAGCCATTACCAACAATAAGCCGATCATTTCCATTGTAGTCACCTTAATGGACGATTCTCAAGATCTGTGGTTATATGATTGGTAGCTCCACTATCAAAGTACCATTGAGAATCTGCGCAGAAATCTCGAGATCCTATGGACTAACCTAGGAGGGTGGTCTCACAGATCCCTTCTCTCTATATATATATATATGGGGAAGGGTTATATGAGACCAATGCCTTAGGTAAGCACGTAAGACCAAATCGGACCACGATCAATAAATTTCAATGACTAATAATAAATATGCTTAAAATATATAAAAATGCCTAATTAAATTGATAAATTGGGTATATTAGTCCAAACCAATCAATCATATCTCATGAAATTAGGGAAGTTACACACAACATCATAGATGTTATCTTACCATCTAAAACCATAGCAAAATTACGTAATATTTGTAAGCAAAAATATACAATGTCTAAGCAACATATTTGTCATGAATAAGCAACACGGTTGACATAAAAAAGCAACATATATATACACACACACACACACACACAAGACATATGACCTATTTAAATCAACAGATTTGCACCCATCTTAGAACATTATGCGCTTAAATAAGCAAAATAATTGTCTTCAATGAGCAACACAATCCACATAAAAAAGCAACATACTTACTTAGCAACATTGTTCCGCCCAAATAAGCAACATATTTGTCCTTGATAAGCAAAATAACTTACATAAATAAGCAACATAATTACACATATATAAAAAGACAAATTGAATGGAATAGTTTGTGGTTGCAACATTGTCTGTCTCAATAAATAACATATTTGTCCTCAATAAGTAATATATTTCAGACAAATGAATGCGCCAATATTAATTGCAAGTTTGACTCGTGAAAGGAAAGAGAGAATTTCGAGATACGATTTCAAACATATAAAAAAAGCAACATGTTTGTCTTCAATAAGCAACATATTTGTCTTCAATAAGCAACATATTTCTCACAAAGTGGATAAGGTTAGAGATACGGTTTCAAATGAATCCCAAAAAATCCGAAATGTGAACGCGCACTACCAAAAATAACTCTCGTTTTTTTTCGATATTCAAACAAAATTACCCTTTATCGTTAACAACCATTAATTAAATATAAAGTAAAATAAAAATCAATTAAATCTCCTTCGTTAAAAAAAGAAGAGGTTAACGCTCCGATTTGGTCTCACGTACTTGTTTAAATTATATGGACTCACGGATCCAAATTCTATATATATATATATATATATTAAAGTTGGCGGGTTAGCCTCGTTAACTGTTGGCTATAGCCTTAATGGGCTTCGGGCTAAATGGTCCAGGCCAAAAAAAGACCTTAATTTAAAATGCCCAAATAATTGACCCTAACCCTCTTTTTTTCCGACTTAAACGGGCCGACCTATGAGCTACGACCCTTTTAACACATCTACTTTTGGCTATCAAAGTGTGTGACTTTTGAAAGATTACTTGTGCCTATTAATATTGGTTGTAATCCAAATTTTATTGGACGATTTTATCATCCCACTACTCATTTAATTTGTTGTATTTGATCGAGAATATTAGGGCGCGATTGGATATGTTTTCATTTTTAAAAAATTCATTTTGCTAGATAATAGTGGTAAAAAATAATTTGGAAGAAAAAAGTTGGATTTTGAGAGTGTGATTGGATGTGAGATGAAAAAGTAATGATGAAAGTTGATTTGATTTAAAATTAGTAAAATAATGATGAATATGATTGGTAGTTGGAAATTTGTGAGTAGGTGAATAGTGAAATTTGTGGGAGAATGTGTAATAATGATTAGTTTTTTTGAAAAAATGTGTAGATGTGATTGATAAGAGAAAAAATGAAAGTGAGAGAATAGTATATTTTCTGAAAACTTTCATAAACAATCGCATGTTTGGTAAAAAAAAAAATCCATTTGAATAAAAATGGAATCTCATTGGCATCCAATCCGCCCCTTACAGCTTTTGTATATTCATTTATATTTTTACGATTTTCCCTCTTGTGTTTGGCTAAGCTTATTTAAAAGATCTTATAAGCTCCTACATCTTATAAGTTGCTTTTAGAGCTTATAAGATGTTAGAATCTTATTAAGAATTTGTTGATGTCTTTAGATAAAATAAGATAATGTAGCTTTTAAAATGTCCATAATGACAAATTTTGTATTTGAAATAGTCAAAATTAAAGGAGGTTGTTGTAAATTGTAATATCTTATTTTGAAAAAAGTTGGGGTTCCCTACTTTTCTAAAAACAATTTATAAGCTCCTGACATCTTATTTTGGAAGCTTATAAGATATTTTTCTGAAAATATTACCAAACAAATTTAAATTGTTTATAAGCTCTCAAACATCCTATAACATATTTTAAAGAGTACTATTATAAGCTCGGCCAAACACCTCTAGGGCCTAAGCCGATGCAAAATGGAAATTTTATATTTCATTATTCGTTTAGCTACCCAATGAGGCAATGAGTCTTGAATGTTTTGATTTGGAAAAAGGAAAAAGGAAAATGAAAGTATTAATATATCTTTATTTTTCTCGTTAAAGATATAGAATTATTTTTATACAATTTTCATATTGTTCCATTACACTTTATGGGACATTTAATCGCTCAATGACTCAATTAGTCTTGGAGAAAAATATACTCTTTTTTTTTTAATTAAATGATCGATAGTCATCTATACTACACAATATATATATATATATATATATATATATATATATATAGGATATGGATCAAATAGGTCCTCCTATTTGGGGTGAGTCCATGGGGACACATCCTAACCATAGATCAACAATTTTGGGTGGTCCAGTTTTTAGGGCTTTTTTATGTTTATTTTTTTGTTTCAAAGAATTAAAAAGGGTAGGGTGGTAATTTGGCACTTTAGAATCAATTATTAAGATTTCATTCCCTCTTTCACGTGATTTCACCCACTTTTCACGCACACTCTCTCTCCAGCGTTTCAGTTTCAAAAATTTCTCTCGTTGCTTATGTAGTATAGATTGTTGCTTATGACTTGCTTATGCGATTAATGTATCCGTGATGCATGTGTAGTGTATATTCGTTGCTTATGTAGTATAGGCTTATTGCTTATGTAGTATGAGTTTGTTGCTTATGACTTGCTTATGTAGTTAATGTATTTGTGGTGCATACGTAGTGTATATTCGTTGCTTATGTAGTATGACTTGTTGCTTATGTAGTATGAGTTTGTTGCTTATGACTTGCTTATGTAGTTAATGCAATAGTGGTGCATACATAGTGTATATTCGTTGCTTGTGTAGTATAGGCTTGTTGCTTATGTAATATGGGGTTGTTGCTTATGACTTGCTTATGTAGTTAATGCAATTGTGGTCTTGCATACATAGTGTATATTCGTTGCTTGTGTAGTATAGGCTTGTTGCTTATGTAATATGGGGTTGTTGCTTATGACTTGCTTATGTAGTTAATGTATTCGTGGTGCATACGTAGTATATATTCGTTGCTTATGTAGTATAGACTTATTGCTTATGTAGTATGAATTTCTTGCTCATGACTTGCTTATGTAGTTAATATATCTAAAAGCACCATGACACATCTATACAAGCAACAAATTACATCTTCATAAGCAACATTCGAACTGTAGCCAAGTTTTAGCAACTATGGCGAATTGTTTGCAACTTTTTTCAGCCCCTGGTAATGCGTTGAAGAAGAAAGATGAAGAATTTCTCACAGTAGTGCATTGAAGAAGAAGGAGGAAGAAGAAGGAGGAGGATTGTTACGTGATTTTGTTTTGAGATTTGGAAGGATTGCGTGAATCCCATGAATACGTGAATCCCATGAATATTGCTTTGAGAGGATGACTAATTTACCCTCGTGTTTAATTAACTAGCTTGTAATTTGTAATTTTGCCTCTTAAATCGCAGCCCTTGAAAAATTAGATATATGGCTAGATTGGTCCCTATGGACTTACCTTATGAAGTGGTCTCATATAACCCTCCCTATATATATATATATATATATATATATATATATATAGGGAGGGGATCCTGTGAGACCACCCTCCTAGTTAAAGACCATAGGACCATATCTACACCATCAAAAAAATAAATCAATGGTCAAGATACGAACAAATATATAAAACAATTCATATGAAAGTATACATTAGAAGGGGTAAAATATGAATCCAAGAAACTAAATATGGTAACCGCTTCTACAAATTAGGGACGCGATATGTTATTGACCACGTCCCATTGATCATGCGATTCACCTTTCCTTTCTCTCTATTCCCATTCGAACCTGCAAATTATTCAAATATGGCAACAAAATCATGCAACAATTAATGAAAAGTATACAATTCCACTAAACTAACTATACATTAAAACATTACTAAGTATACATAAACAATTAACTAAGTATATAATTACACTAAAACTACATGTACATTAAAATATTACTATGTATACGTAAACATTTAACTAAGTATACAATTACATTGAACTAACTATATGATTGGTATGTGTTTTGCATGTATTTTGGGTTTAATTGTGGTTAGAATAAGTTGGTATGCATGCGTTATTTGAGTAAAATGGGCTATATTCTTGTAAAGTGGAAAAGGTATTACGCTTTGCTTGTTTTGTGGGAATTAATCGGTATTTGTAGCATTTTGGCGACAATTGGAGCATTGCGGTAAAGGACCGCCAATAATAGTATGATGTTTGGAGTTGAATCGAGAAAAAGTCGATTTAACCGGCAAGAAAAGAAAGAAACGAAGCGAGAATCGGCCTTAGCAGGGACGCACGGCGGGCGTGCGCTACCGCACGGCCCGTAAGGCGTCATCACCTGGGAAGAACACGCCACGGCATGGCGCATGGCCCGTGCGCCATCTCAGTGGAATCAAGTGCCTATGGTCCGATGCACAGCCGGTCGGCGCGCGGCGCACGCCCGTGCATCCGTAAGGAAAAAACAGGTTTGACAAATCTAATCAAGTTTTGACCCAAACGGAGTATAAATAGAGACGAGGCGGCCCCCAAACAAAAAAACACACCGATATTTGCCCTAGAAAGTAGAGAAAAGAGCAACCTTCTACCGGAGGATTCGAGAGATTGATCGAGGTCGCAACCACACGTTTGAGGATTGGAGATAGATCGAGAGATCATCGACATCCTTGAGTTTTCTCATTCCATAGTATCACCTACTTTCGATTAGTTAGATATGAACATGAATAATTTGTCTATGAATTGTTTATTGGGATAACGTTTTTAATCAACCCAAACTATACGGGTTTTTACACTTTGCAACCCGAACTTTGAAAAGTTATCGATTGCAACCTAAACTTCACAAAATTTTACACTTTGCATAAAATTCCGGTTTTACCCTGGTTTTCAGTGAAAGTTGGTTTGTAGTTTACACTCTAAACTTTAAAGTTGTTACACTTTGCAACCCGAACGATAAATTTCATTGCATTTTCTTTGAATACTCCCGAAAGTCTTGCGATCCTCGAAAATGGTATCGAGCCTTGGTTTATTAAGAACTTTTAGTTAAATTTATTATATTTATGTAATTAACAATTGGTGAGGAGAAATTACTCCGAGATTATGAATCCGGACCGATGTCCGAGATGTACCCCTTACAGACATATCGTCAAATATTGACGATGTATGCACAAGAACACCTTGACCAGGTTTCATATGGGAATACTAACATGAAGAAAAGGAACAAGAAGGAGCCGACGGGAAACCTTAAGGCAATGCAAAATGCGAAAGCGAGAATATTATAGGCAATTCTCGATGCTTAACTGCACTTATATGTTCACTTGATGAACCTTCAAGGAACGGTTCATGAAAATTCCCATCGAACAATGATTCCCGATGGAGTACCCGAGTGGAACGAGATACTTCCAGACAAATCTAAGATCTCCAAGATCTTAGAGAAATCCGTAAGACGGTGCGTAATTATGGCAACCGCCATATTCATCTACAAAGACAAGTTCATCGATCCGAACTGGATGGAGACGATGGTGAAATATCGAATGAAACTCTTGAACTCCTACATGATATTCGAAACGAGTCAAGAACCTGGAGGATGTGCCAAGTTCATCGGAGGAAGGAAACGTATTGATTTTGGGACGGTACCTATTTACACCAAAAAGGAAACCCACCGAAGTTATACGAAAGATGACATGATGAGAAGCTCATTGCTCTAATCAAAGGAAAATCCATCAAAAATTAAAAAGATGGATATGGAAAAGATGAATCTTAAAGATCTACACGACTGTGAGAATCCTTCGGGATTAGGAATTGTAGATTTAAAGATGAACGCAGTGAAGAATCGCCTTTGGTTACCTATGACCCACAAGGTAGACCAATTCCTCCACCACCGCCACCGATTAATCCTAACGTCGAAGAAAGTATGGGTTCACATCATGGAACTCGGGACGAGAGGATGCCACACGCCTGGGGATTTCACGACGGAAGTGATCCACTTTTTCTCGGGACAGAGGTCGAAAACCCCTTGCAGAACTGCACAACCTACCGGAAGGCCGAATGTTTATCGACGCCTTATGGAAGATCGCACTCGACCCAATACATCCGTATGGGTTGATGTTAAAACGGGCATCCTGATTTTAAAAACAGAGAAGTTCTCATTGATGAATGGGCTTCAAACTATGAGAATTTCAAAGAGAACCTCGATCTTACGAAGGATTCATTCATTTTACTCCTTGAAATGAGTCTTGAAGGATCGGTGAAGATTGCTCAGGATATGACCGATGCTAGTACGAAAAGTTCGGTCACATCGGGGGAATCACTTAAAGGAATTGTCGATGGTATGGCAAAACTATTCAAAATCCAATTCATCGCACGGGTTATTTTGAAGGATTAGAGGAGAAAAAAGAAAGAAATATAAACAAGCCCTCTATAGCTTGAGTTATCGGATATTTGTCATATTGACGAATATATCAAGTTGTTCACCGAATACTAGGTGGAAATCCAAGATTGAGGAAAAAGAAGCCGCAAAGCTATTCTTTGCCAAAATTCCAAGTCCCCGGAGAGAAATGCTTATCGTGAGAATACAAGTGGTGGAGTCAAGTAGAAAGCGTGGCTTAAAAATGTCTTTCCTAAAGGCAAGTTATCCGAATGGTGCTATCAAGCACTCCGCACAGAATTACAAAAGATTAAGAGGAATTAACAAAGTAGTTCCTCTATGTTGCGTGGATAATGATATCCCAACTTGATTGTGGGAGGTCAAACAAGGCGGCACAAGAAGAAGAAGGAGAGAAGCCATCCATACCGCCGAGAAAGCAAAGAACAAAAAAGTAGGGTCTTCATGGAGACCTAGAAGGTTTTGGTCAAAACAAAAAGCCCGGTTATAAATCGGGCAAAGACCCACCAAGCGGGGAGTAGAGCCTCATCATCGTGTTCTAATCAAGCAAGTACCAGCAGAAATCCAGGAGAAGAACTTTCGGGCGTGCTCACACTAGAGCTAATGAAAGTTTCAAAGATCAGAATTGCTTGGACATGCGGAGCAAGAGGGCATATCTCAACGGATTGCCCGCATAATCAAAAACGAGGAGTCGACAGTTCGAGGCCACACCGTAAATCGAAGAAGCTGTCTATTATCGTGGATTTAATACGGTGTATCAATTTGAGGATATTCCCTCGGATGAAAGCATCTATGAAGAAGAGATCTATTCTCGATGATGGAAGTGACTCCAACTCGTAATCGAGTGAAGAAGAAATTCTTCAACAGACAGATTAGGGAGGATATGTCGATTCCTCTCTCACACACGACGTTTCTCATAAAACTCTTATGAGAATCATGAAGGAAGATCCAAAGCTTCAAGTCTATGATGGATTTACAATTGGAGCTATGGAAAAAGCATTAGATAAGATTGGGTTTCATAATGAAAACACCAAATTATTCACGGGGTAACAATCGGAGAACTTGCCATTCCGATGGAGTTTACTAGGTAACTCCGATCGAGATGCGATTGGTCCCTATTAGAGAAATACAGAGATCAAAAGCAGAGTTAAAAGAGAAGTTGCTAATACACTCTCATGGATTCACATTGAGCCATAAGGGTCATTATTAAGGCAACATTCAAAGAAGGAATAGATTCGCCACTCAATCTTGCTATTTTTGACAAGCGAATCTCACATCTCAAGGATTCATGCCTTGGAGCGGTCACAGGAAATTTGTATGCAGGAAAATTAGCATTCAATGTCTATCCAAGAATTGCATATAATTTGGGAGATCGAGACTTCAGTAGAGTCCTAACCCTTCATCAAGATTTCAAAAGAGTCGATTTGATGAAAGAAGGAAACAGGCCTTACTCGATCACATACAAGATTTCTATGCTCTCTCGAATACCCATCATTCTGAAGTATTCTTGAGAAAGGAATTTATTGAAGTCCCAAGAATCTTTGAGGACTTTGCCAGGGTGGTGTTACCAGAAATCATTGAATCTCCAACTATTAAGGAGATTGATATGATAATTCAAGATCAACCAGTCTTCAACAAAAGTCGGAGTCTCAGAGTTGAGCCTAGAAGGATGTCTTTCCAAAGAAGACGAGAATGGTGAGTAGCGATCGTTGGGAAGAAAGGAGACTATACGATTCAAGCGCATCCCGATGTTTTTAAAACAGCAGGAGGGCTGAAATGTCCGAGATGATGGCGAGAGGTTGAAGTAATATTCGACATCACTCAAAAGGATAACATTTTTCCTTGTGATGTTTTATATTATCTCCAACAACCAATCGTTGGAAGGTATCAAGGAAGCCTGAAGATAGGAGAAATTGAGCTTACTATCACAGGAGTTGCGGGAAAGGTCGAGAACAATTAATACCGGGAATTGAATTTCTTGAGGAACATAAACCTTGGGAAAGATTACAAGACGGAATGGAGTTCACAGTGGCTAATAAAAGATACGAATCGATGGCCACTAGTCCATTCTCCATATACATTTCTATCGGAATGTTATATGTCGAATACAAGAGCCGAGTATTTCGCCGCCTATATTGATTCAAGTGCCGGAATATGTACGCAGCCGGATGTTTTTCCTAAAGAAATTGGAGAAGATTTACCACCTATTGCAGGAAGAGATTTCTCTAAAAGGATTCTTATCCTTAACAGGGAATTAAACAAGCGTAAATCATGATCGGAGGCGCAGCAAGACCCCATGGTACAAAGTGAAAACACCACCAATCTATTTCCATGATACAAAAAGTGCGAGATGTTTTGCTAGGAAACAACTTCCTACAAACATTCAAGCGGTTCACACAAGAGAACGAGACGAGAAGACTTATTTTCACAACCTTATGTGATCATAAGATTATTGTCCGAGATCGCTGGAAGCATTTTTTGAGTAAAAATGCCCATTAATTTTCGCAGCAAAGCGTGGCGATGAGGCCAAACCGCAATCCAAAATGGCGGATCGAAGGAAATTTGGTGAAGCTTTATTATCCTATAGACAATTTGGTTCCATCCGTAAGGATCAAGATATGGGATAATAACTTGTATTCATTCAGAGTACAAGGAGAAGAACGAGTCACTCCAAAAGCCATTGCAGAATTATGGATGAGTCTAATGGAGAATCCACAGAGTGATGTAACCATAGAGGAACAAATATCACTCGAGGATATCAAGAAGAAGATCCAAAGGAATTACAATGAAGATCCTTTGGCTTGGTGGGATAAGAACGAGCTTAAAGCTTCCTTAAAGGTTAAACCTAGAAAGGAGTACGAGTTCGTAAGATTCAAACCAATCCTTATGAACCAGGAGGATCGTGAGGATATGCAGAAGATACTTAAGGAACATCTTGACCTTAAGTTAATTTCACCAGAGTTTCTCCATACAAAGCGAGCCCAGGATTCTTAGTCGAAACCATGGAGAAATCAAAAGAGGAAAGTTAAGACTTGTTATTAATTACAAGGGAATTAATAACATTTTGGAGTTCGACGGATACTATATCAAGCAGAGAACATCCGGTTAATCGTATCAAAGGTGCCAAGATATTCTCAAAGTTCGATTGCAAGTCCGGATTCTACCAGATTAAGATGGAGGAAGAAAGTAAGAAGTTTACATGACTTTCTCTACACCACAGGGGACACTATATTTGGAACGTGATGCCTATGGGATTGGCTAACGCACCCCGGATATATCAAAGGAAGATGGATAATCTCTTTAAAGATTATTTCGATTTCATGTTCGTGGTACATCGATGACATTTTGATCGCATCAAAGAACATGAAGGAGCATCTTAAACATTTGGAAATATTTTGAGATGTTTGTCATAAAGAAGGATTAGTGCTTTCGGAGAAGAAGGCGTGATTGCAACAAGACAGATTGAATTCCTAGGAATTGAGATCGACGAACGGAATCATCCTACAAAGTCATATTGTAGAAAAGATACAGGATTTCCAGATACACTTTGAAAGACAAAGAAGCTGACTTGAGTTTTCTTGGAGTTGTTAACTTTGCTTTGGAATGTTCATTAACAATCTAGCATACTACGGGAAGGTGTTTAGCCCATTGCTTAAAAAGGATGCAGATATTCAAATGGGAAGATGAACATCAAAAAGAATTAAGCAACTTAAAGAAGTTTGTAAAAAGCTTCCAAAACTTGCGATTCCCAAGACGAGGATGAACGGTTCTTTACACGATGCCAGTGATGATTGGTGAAGCGGCGATTCTTACTAAGGTCACACCAAATGAAGAAGTGCCATGCAGATATTGCAGCGGTTTATTCACACCTGCTGAAGCAAAAGATGGCATATCAACGAAAGAATTCTTTGATCAAGAAAGGCTTTTAAAAAATGGTCGTTATTTTTCTTGGCTAAAAAAGTTTACTTTAAAAATTGATAATTCAAGTGTCAAGGCTTTTTCGAAAAACAAAATTGAATCAAAACCGAGAAAAGGCTCGATTACTTAGATGGCAAGTGAATGTCAATATTATGATTATGATATTGTCATTATAAAATCTCATGAAAATATTCTTGCGATTTCTTGACACGAGATGGAAGACGCGCGTTCCGACGAGGTCCTTAAACGAGTAAGACATCTCAGGGAAAACCTGGAGAGTCTAGAACGAGATTTTGGGACGTTATGTCTCAATGCGAGAAGTTGCGGGACGATTTCAACAGCTGACCGTAAATCCGTTTCTAGTCAAATACGAGCATGCCGGTTCGCTCAAGGACAATTGTTCTTAGCGCTGCAAGGGCCTCTCTTCCAGGCCGCATCTCCTATGGTGCAAAAAGGGGCCGAGAGAGTACGGGCTCTAACCCGGAGGTTATGGATTCAAGTACCATAATCACAAGTGTTGCGGTGATGCATCCCCGAGGTGTACAAATCAGAACAAATGTTGAAGCTCCGGTGTCACAACCCGAGTCTTCAAGTCAACCCAAAGACCTCCGGGGTAAAAGAGGAGAGTTGAATCTTAGGCCCGACGCATGTGCAAATCTAAGGTTCAAATCGACGAGAATAAGATTTCTCCTATGCAGGTATATCGGCGGCAATGGGAGAAACTAGTTACAAGACAAGGTATTAACCCGAAAAAACAATGGTTGATATCTCGGAAAGTATCCCGAGTTTGGATGAAACCAGGAAGTCATCCAAATGAAGTACAGGAGTGGTATACTTTTGGAGCTTTAGCTTCAATCTATACCGTGTCACCAGGATTCCCGTAAATTTCAAAATTACCGAAATGGATTGGGGAAGCAATTTTTGAGACCGGGGCCAATAATCCACATTTGGCCCAGAGGGGATATTTTGAATCGTATTTTTATCGTGCAGCTCCCGAACCAAAGAAAGAAAGGCTTTAATGAAGCTTTTCATTTCATCAAGCTAAGAAGACAGATCGAAATGCTTTAAAATACATTAAAGCGGCTTCAGGAAGAAGGACCAAAGTGTTAGTAGGAGCATTTTCTCAAGACGAAGCTTCTACTGCAGACGAGCATGGGGTCTTTGGGTTTGTCTAATCGAAATGGACAAAGTCAAATATCCATTTAAGTTCTTCCGAGTCGGCGAATGGATCTTTCCTTTTGAATTCGATGTTGGATCAACCACAGGATTTGCAGAAGAACTCTTCGAAACCAAAAGGAGAATTCTCTGGGAAAACAAGATTCCGGCGAGCAAAGAAACTTACCGGAAATTCTGTAACATGGCGCATGTTGGCCGTTGGATCGATCGGATCTGTCAAGCATGCCCCGAACAGAAGGAACCCGAGTTTGGGAAAGGTTTCCGACCCAAACCCGACCGACAGGACCATACAGCTGGAAAGGACAAGGGACCAGCTCACAAGACGCGTTTTCCTCGGGGACCACGCAGACCAACTTTTTAAAAGATTCCCCGACAACCATCACATGGGCTGAGTCACGCGGAAAGAGAAGGAAGACAGCTGGCGAGTAATAATTCAGGAGTATGACGTAAGCAGTGACGTCTTACATCTAAACAAGATTTGAAGTCCGAATTTCAAGTCCGGACTTACCTCTATAAATTGCAGGATTTGAAGGAAGCTGAGGACATCGAACATTTTCCTTAGTTTTCTTACAATAAAATCTGAGTGAAAAATTTGTAATATTTTGAGTGTTTTAGTTTTAAGTTTTATGTATTCCCGAGTGCAAGCCTCAGCTATGAGAGGCTAAACAAGTTTTCTCCTCCCAAAAGGAGATTACTAATGTAATAAATTTTTCTTTAAGTTCTTAATAAAATAAAGGCTGTTTGTTCAACATGTGTTCATAATGTGCTATTGATCAATCCCCTTTGAAGAATTACTTTTACGCCTTGGAGTAGGAAACGAACCAAGTTTGTCTTTGGCTTGATCTCGAAGGAGTTGGATAACTTGAGATCATCTTCCCCCGAGGTGAGGTTGAACAGTGAGGAGCCGTTGTTTGTCAAACGATCGGGGCGCGTAATTTTCCGATCGGTGGCGTCTGCGAACCACTTAACCCGGTCTTTGTTTCGGTCAAAAGAGGTATGAATTTTAAGGGATTTATTAATTTTACGGAAGCATGTTGGGCCGATATGGTCGTAATGGACTATTTTCATTTTGATCTAAAGACCCAATTTGTATACGGACAAATACTTGAAATAAGATCTTGATAAAAGTATGTCTTGTTGAGTTTATAAGTCGGGAAACATGACATGATCCATTTAAAACCTCGAATAGAGACTGGATCTAAGTAGGTGTAACAATGCCACGAACAAAACAAGTTCTGAAAAAATCGGGTTCTTATTTCTCTAAAAATCCGAAAAACAAATTGATTAGGGAGTGAAAACCTTTTGATTATTGTATAATGCAATATATTTATCCTTATGGAGCAATGCTACAAATTAGAGTTTAAAGGGATAACTAGAACTATTGTTATTAAAGAATAAAATCCTAGGGGCAAAATGGTCCAAAAGTTGCAAAGAGTAATTATTTTCGTAGTTCGGGATGCAAAAGGTTAAAAATAAAAGTATAGGTTGTGAAGTGTAAAAAGGGGTAAAGTTGAGGTGGTTAAAAATAATTATCTCTTGTTTATTTCCCATGTCCGGCTAAACATCTTGTGATTCCGGGTTTGGGTTAGGTTAATGGATACTTTTGTTTGATGTTTAATTGCAATTGAAGTTATTATTTTCAAACCATATTCAAGTACTTTGTTTTATTTTGTTTTATCAAAAGGCCTTTGGTTTAACTTGTTTTGATGTATTGATTCATAATTCGAGAGATGAGTTTCAATACTAGATCTTTGAGTACTTGACATGAATATTTGCAAGATTGAGAAGTCTCGTGAATATTTATAATCTTGTATGCTTTTGGGAGTTGGATATCTTTTGTTGAGTAGAGATGCTAGCATAGATAATCCAATCAACATTTTTACATATATCTCGAGAGAGAGGGTAAAATACTTTCGTGATTGTCTTATAGGGAAGAATAATAATAACTTTGGTCGCGATTAATCGATAACAAAGGGGATATTAATCGAAACCATAACCCTGGAATCCATTCATCTCATTGATCTTTCAATCAACTTTTACTTTGTCTTTTAGGATAAATTATTGTCTTGATTTTACAAAACCAATCATCCAATTTCGACCGTCTAGATAAAAATAAGACTATTATAATCTCAATACTTAGTACATAATTTATTAATCTCTGTGGATTCGACCTTGCTAACCCTATTCTATAAACTACACCGTACACTTGCAGTGAAGCTAAAAATAAGGCGAACACTATACATTAAAATATTACTAAGTATATAGAAACATTTAACTAAGTATACAATTATCTTGAACTAAATACACAATTCCTTTGAATTACTTATATAACTAAGTATACAATTCCCTTTGAACTAAGTATACGAATCCACAGAACTACTTACTAAACTTCTTATATAACTAAGAATACGATTCCATGAATCAAGTATACAAATCCTTGAACTAAATATACAATCAAACATGACTAAGTATACAAGTGCCTTTGAACTAAGTATATAATAAAACGATTGTTCACAAATATGGCGGAAAGAAGTATCAATTTTGAAAAAAAAAACGCTTGAAGTTGATGATTTTTCCTCCCTAAAAATCGGGTAAATGGCGAAAAGGTAGGATTATGTTTCCTTGAAAATAGCTAATAACCGCCCAATTAACAAAAGCGATTAAATATAAAAGTACAATTATACCCTTATAAGCATAAATTAACTAAAATGATCTACACCATCCAAAATTTTAAATCAATAGTCCATAAGTGTTCTTATGGACTAACCTAGATGGATTGGTCTCATTTGAACCAATCCCTATATATATATGTATATCCCTAGAGTTGCATCAATAAAAACCAATTACTTAAATAAACCTTTTAGCTACCGAATGAGTGCAGAGTGTTTCGGATATGTTAAAAGAAAAAAATACAATCGGTTTTTTTAGTCATTACCATCAAACCAAGATGTTTTTAGCCATCTTTTTCAAACACATCTTTTTTAGCCATTTTGGGGTTTGAAAAACCTAATTTGCCCTTAAGCCAATTTAAGCGCACAAAAACACACATCCCTATGACTCGACATCGAGTTCGTGACTCGACATCGAGTTAATGTAAATCAGAACTCGATGTCGAGTCATTGTGACTCGACATCGAGTCATCAGAACTCGATGTCGAGTTACAACATCCGATTCTCTCACTTATTATAACCCAACTATTTTTAATCTTTATATTTTGTAAATGGCTATTTTGTATCATTTCTACATAATTATAACTAAACAGAATGTGTCCGATTGTGTATTGTACAAACAACAAACAAAATATAAACAACTCGTAATAAATAATATTGTGAGGAAAGGATCTTTTTCCTCTCTAACCTCTTTCATTGAAATATATGTTTACTCGGCAAATTACGGGTTGATACAAATGAATCCCTTATAACTATGTCACACCTATACCATATATTTCAACTACTTTTTTGGTGACCTCCCGTTGACTTGGATAGCAACTTGGACTCCATCCAATTGTTGAGAAGCAACCTCCGTTACTTCAAAAAAAAGTAGCGGCTTGAACTCCCTTTAAGTGTTGTTTGTGACCTCCGTCACATGGAATAAACTACTCATCGCGAGTTGTTGGAACAACATGGATCGAGCCTTTTTTTTCTTCTTGAATGGCTCAAAGACTTAATATGAGAAGACACTAATATAAAATATAATCGAATACAAAGTGCACAAAATCCACACTCTAAAAGTGTTGGAATCGCGTATATTTATAGACTCTAGCCCTAGGAATAAAATGAAACTTGGTAAAAGATCTTATTGACACAATTTTCTTCTTTAAAGAGTTTCAAATCTTCATTTAATGCTTGTGGTTGATTGTATACGTTCTTCCCTTCCAAAAGTCATTTAGATCTTCCCTTGTATGATAATAGTATATTCTCACATCTTCACCATGATGGGAAATATCTTTCAAGTCAACTTGCCATACAAAGGTAAAAAAATTACATGATATTCTACAAGATGATGCTTTTATGGCAGATCACTCCAAGTTAGGGTTTACGAATAAGTTTAAGTCTTCTTCTCCCCCAAGCGGGAAGTCTTCTTAATCTTCTTCTCCCACGATTAGAAGTCTTCTACTAGGAACATCCCCGCACATACACAAATGTTAGACGGACCCTCGGGGTTGCCCAAGGAGACCCATCCGACGTTCAAGTCAATATCGTATGCGAGAGAGAAAATAAGATAATAAATGAATGTTGAATATGAGATTATGAAATTACGAGTCGAGATACTTAAAAATGACGAGGTTGGACCTTTACATATATAGGTAGTAGGCCTCATGGGTCATGTAGGAGAAAGTAGCATGTATGCGATCCGGATCCTTTGGGGGTTATTCCATCGTAGCCCATTGATTATTGGGCAATTAATAAGATTAATCTAATATATAATTGAATTATATATTATTAATAAAAGGACATTTTTAACCCCAATATAAGCCCCCAACTTGATGCTCGGAAGTATGGAGCGATGAGGGAGCTAAGCGATATTGTGTTTGACTTGTCTTGATCTAATTTCCGGAATGTAGAGATAGGAGCAATTGAGTGTCTTGCGAATATGTAATATGTTTAGGAGTTGATATCTTGAAGAGGGTGATGTATACTTAAAAGGAGTGGTCCCCAGAAAAAAGAGAGGTTCCCGGAGTGCGAGAGCCCATGAATTGAGTTTCTTACATGTGACGAGTCCCACAGGACTTAGCCTTTTTGGACAGAAACATATTTCTTATGAGTGAGTAGTCTTCATGTAACTTGAGTGTTAAGGAGAATGTCTATGGAGAATTAAAGTGAGATGGACCAACTAGTGAGAAGAGAGATGAGAGTCCGGGAGCCGGGAGAGCGTCCAGAGCGCCTCCCGGCGTGCGGAAAGGCACCATTTAGACACCCTCCAATGGGGAGGGTGGTGCGCTCCAAGGGCGGCCCAAGCCCCAGTCCATTATTTCTTGCGTATTTCTCCATCTTCTCAAGAGTTCTCTTATATTTTTGGGCTGCATTTTAGATCTCGACCTCTCTTTACTTACGCTTCTGGGGTGGGGCATCACCAATTAGTCGGCTTTTAGTTATGTTATTCCATTTCGACCTTTGCCCATGGGCTTGGTTATTCTCTCTCTAGCCCTAGAGCTATGTCTTGTTGGTGAAGGAGTCGTCGATGCGGACATTGGCAATGAAGGTGAGACCGATGGTGCGATCTTTGCCAAGGAGGATGGAGTCCCTCACGTTTGATTAGTCGATAGTTATTCGCCTAAACGACTTTTGTGGGCTTGCTTTATGCACTTGGATGTTTTTCTTGTTATTTCCTTAGAGATGTTTCATTACCCCGAGGGGGAGGATGATGTTCCACCGTTTGATATTATGCTTACATTTGTGCTTTTCCTTATGCATATTTGCCTCTCTTTGTGATTTACTCGTAGTATTCGCATATGATATTTTGTCCATGGGGAGTTGTTCGCATTTTATGTGGAGATGGATCATTCCATTTGGGAGAAAGCCTTAATTCTTATGGATTGACCGGAGATGTTTGTATGAAGGTCATGGGGTGCCCTTTCACGTCCCAAAAGGGGCTTGAGACGCCCTTCCATATCATTAGGGTTCTTTTTTGAGCCTTTATCTTTATCATTTCTCCGATCGCGCATTCATTCCTTCATCGCACGTGTTAGCATTTATCGTTTTCTTTTTTGTTGCACATTTTAGTGATGTTTGTGAGGAAGGAAAATTTACGAGGACCGCATATATCCCTCCTCCCATAAGAGAGCCATTCCCCTCTAAGTGCGCCGAATGAGGTTTAATATACGAGAACCCTCCCATGAAGGAGCCTCTCCCCTGGGAGCGTCGTAAGAGGTTTATTTATGAGAATTCCCCTCGTGAGGGAGTCTATTCCCCTCAGGGAGCACCGGATGAGGTTTATTTATAAGGACTTCCCCGTGAGGCCCCTCCCTTCGGGAGCGCTGGATGAGGTTTATTTATGAGGACCCCCACATGAGGAAGCTTCTCCCTAAGGCAGCCCCGAAAGAGGTTAAATTAACGAGGACCCTTCCGTGAGGGAGCCTCTCCGGTCTAGAGCGAGTAGCATCACTAGAGATATAACTCTTCCTCTTGTAGCGTATATCATCACTAGAGAGATAACTCTTCCTCGAGCGTGTAGCATCACTAGAGAGACAACTCTTCCTCATAGAGCACATAACATCACTAGAGAGATAACTCTTCCTCATAGAGCGCATAACATCACTAGAGAGATAACTCTTCCTCCTCGGAGCACGTAACATCACTAGAGAGATAATTCTTTCTCCTGGAGTGCGTAACACTACTAGAGGGATCATTCTTCCTCCTGAAGTGCGTAGCATCACTAGAGGGAACACTTTTTCTCTTGGAGCGCGTAGCATCACTAGAGGATCACTTTTCCTCCTGGAACGTGTATCGTCACTAGAGGGATCTATTTTCCTCCTAGAGCACGTAGCATCACTAGAGGGATTAAATTTCTAATTAAATCCTGTGGATCCCTTGAAGAGACCCCCTCTCTCCGGGAGCACCGGAGAGGTTTATTTTTATTGAGGAAAGTGCCCAAATGATCGTAGATTGCGGCCATATTTGACAATTAATCTTGAAGAGGGGAGAATTGGTGAATGCAAGAGCTAGCGAGGTTTGCGGCTCCTAAAGTGGTGTCACACTCTCACTGCTGGTCGGGGAGCTTGCTCATCTTCAACGTGGCCATGTAACATTCCCGAGCAATCTTGATATCTCCAATAGTCTCGCCACTCCGGTGTGTGGGAATTTTCACTTGAGATGAACCGCGAAGGGATGGCCCGAGAATTGGTTTAAGCTTGGCATTCCCAATATCATATTGTAATGAGAGGAGCATCCACAATGAGAAAATGGACCATCTTCGTGATAGGGTGTGGGGCGTCTATCCCCAATATGAGTGGTAAGTTGATTTCGCCTATGGGCATGATCACTATCACGATGGAGATAAGGATATATATCTTATTATCTATTAAGATTATTTTATTAGGTTATTTTATTATCTTTCAAGAGTTTTCAATAGTTAGGAGTTTTATTGTTGTAGGACTTTAATCCTATAAATATTTGTTTTATTATTATTTTTAGGGAGGTTGAATTTTGATATTAATAAAAACGAGGGTTTTCTCTCAATTATTGTCTCTCTTACGGTATTCTTTGTAGAATCAACGCGTACGAGGCGGTTAGTTTGTGTTTAGTTGTTCACGCTTCTCCTTGCATCGGTGTTGCATCGTTGGTATTCAAAGACCGATCACGCTCCCGAACCATGTTGTCGGCCGAATCCACAATGCATGAACGACATCGCGCATATCCATCGCCAGATCAACTTGCGACAAAACAATTACATATAAATGCGCATCCAATTTCAAGAAATCAAGAGGCTTGTTGAAAAACAATTGCTTGGTGGTTGTGAGTTGTCTGCGATACTATACCCATCCATTCATCCCATTGGAAACCAATTCCACATACATGAATGTTTTATTCTCAAGTGATATTGAAGATGGTGGATACGATGGACCACCAATTTTGATGAGGAATATGAAGACATTATTCCGAGGTTGGCTATGAAAAACCTCCGCAATTTTGACGAGGAGAATGGTGGCTATGATGGCCACCGGTTTTTTGACGAAAAAAAATCGCAATTATGATGACCCACCAATTTTCGATGAAGAAATTGAGAATGTTGGTGAGGATCTTCAATGTCCAATTAAAGAGAAAATAAGTAATGACTAGACATCATGGATAAGGAACACAATTCATGATGGATGCTTTCTTCAAATTGTTGTTGTCCCTATATTCAAATCAATGGCACATTTTAGATTGGTTCGATGGATGCAATAGAAATCAACCATGATTTTGGCAAAGTGGGGATGATTTTCTACCGTTCGACCTGGATTATTTTATTATTGATCTAGTTCACATATATTTTATTCATCTTGTTTTTCCATCTCGTCCTCCTCGTGCCCCTCCATGGGTTGATGATTATTTTATTTATGATATTCCCTCCGATTCGAAGACAAATCGTTTCGACCCCGGAGAGAATGATGGTGATAAGGATAGATATCTTATTATCTATTAAGATTATTTTATTAGGTTATTTTATTATCTTTCAAGAGTTTTCAATAGTTAGGAGTTTTATTGTTGTAGGACTTTAATCCTATAAATATTTGTTTTATTATTATTTTTAGGGAGGTTGAATTTTGATATTAATAAAAATGAAGGTTTTCTCTCAATTATTGTCTCTCTTACGGTATTCTTTGTAGAATCAACGCGTACGAGGTGAGTTTGTGTTTAATTGTTCACGCCGCTGCCGCATCGCTATCTTTCTTGGATAAGCATTTCTCTTGGGGCCTTTAGAGGTCATGCCGATGATTACAATCATATGAATATTATTTCTTTGGTGCACAACTTGTGGCAGCACAGAGATTTAATGGAGTTTTTAATGACTGATTTGGATGAGATTCATCCTTAAGATATTGCATTCTCTAGTATTGTTATGCAGCTCCCATGAGGTGGCCAGGCGCGCCCAAATGTGGTGGTGCACTTTGTTTTGTGCGGGCTTTGCGGCGGCTCCTCAACTACTATGTTTGTTAGGTACTCAATCTTAGTTGAATCGTCGATTCGAGAAACTTGGTTGATTTAAACTTGGTCTTTCTGAGTCCTGTAGTCTTATGTTCCAAGTGTTGCGGGAACCTTCTTCGCTTTGCTGAAAATTTAGTGTCATCTACAGGAGTTGTGCCCATGTCGCTTCATTTCACTCATTGTAGTATGTTGAAAATGTACTCCATGGTTTCTATTTTATGGACTTCTGGAAATGATGTTAATGACTCCCACAACATGTGAGTCTCTCTTGATATGAGTTTAGTTGGAATATTATGGTCTAAGTATTCATTGGAGATCTTTTTCTTCATTGCTCTTCACGAGATGGGAAGTATTGACATCTCTAGGGAGAAGTTTCACCGATATAGTTGAATGAGTTATGTTTCCACTTTTAGACACTTGGATCTCTAATTTATGCACGACTCTCCGAGTGTCCTCGAGGCCTATATCCATTTCTCTGAGTGGCTCGATTGTCACATTGGTGTGACAATCGTAGTCTTCACTACTTGCAAATAACCTTGTGTTTCATGCTAGAACGAAACATATTGAAATCGGATGTTCATTATATCGAGAGAAAGTTTTAAACAAAGAAATTGATGTCGAGGCATGTATCTTCCGAGGATCAACCAGAGACATTTTCACTAAGGCCCTTCCTCTCACTCGATTCGTTTTTTGTGTAGCAGTTACCTATTGGATGTGTTCCTACCCTAGCAACCAATCGTGCCTTATACTTATCCAAAGAACCATCTCGAGTGAAATTTGGTTCTAAATACCCATTTGTTTGAAATGACATTCATGTTAGGAGAAAAGGGAACCAACCGCCATGTGTTATTAGCAATGAGAGCATCAAATTTTGTTTGCATTGCAGACTTTCCACTTTGGATCCGATAAAGCTTGATTTGATAAAAGGCTCTAAAGAAGGAGAGATAGAAACATTATAAAGCTTGGGCTTATGGATACCAAGTTTAGACCTGGTAACCATGGAATGAGTGTCTTTGAGAGGGTATGATAGGAGGAGATGGAGCGGTGAAGGGGGTGGAGTGGAAGAAGTGTGGAGAAGAGGAAGATTGACATGGAGGTTAATGCCATTTGGATTTGAGACATGAGTTTCAATGGGGGGAAGCGGAGATGAGGGAGATATGGAAGTAGAGGAAGTTGAAGACCGGGATGTTGAGGAGATAGGATTAGATGAAGTAGGAAGAAGAACAGGATCCTTTGGACCTTTACATATATAGGTAGTAGGCCTCATGGGTCATGTAGGAGAAAGTGGCATGTATGCCGGTCCCGGATCCTTTGGGTGGGTTATTCCATCGTAGCCCATTGATTATTGGGCAATTAATAAGATTAATCTAATATATAATTGAATTATATATTATTAATAAAAGGACATTTTTAACCCCAATATAAGCCCCCAACTTTGATCTGCGGAAGTATGGAGCGATGAGGAGCTAAAGCGATATTGTGTTTGACTTGTCTTGATCTAATTTTCGGAATGTAGAGATAGGAGCAATTGAGTGTCTTGCGAATATGTAATATGTTTAGGAGTTGATATCTTGAAGAGGGTGATGTATACTTAAGAGGAGTGGTCCCCGAAAAAAAAAAGGGAGGTTCCTGAGTGCGAGAGCCCATGAATTGAGTTTCTTGCATGTGACGAGTCCCACAAGACTTAGCACTTTTTGGACAGAAACATATTTCTTATGAGTGAGTAGTCTTCATGTGACTTGAGTGTTAAGGAGAATGTCTACGGAGAATTAAAGTGAGATGGACCAACTAGTGAAAAGAGAGATGAGAGTCCGGGGAGCTGGGAGAGACGTCTAGGAGCGCCTCCCGACGCGCGTGCGGAAAGGCACCATTTAGACACCCTCCAATGGGGGAGGGTGGTGCGCTCCAAAGGGGCGGCCCAAGCCCCCATCCATTATTTCTTGCGTATTTCTCCATCTTCTCAAGAGTTCTCTTATATTTTGGGCTGCATTTTAGATCTCGACCTCTCTTTACTTCGCTTCTGGGGTGGGCATCACCAATTAGTCGGCTTTTAGTTATGTTATTCCATTTCGACCTTTGCCCATGGGCTTGGTTATTCTCTCTCTGACACTAGAGCTATGTCTTGTTGGTGAAGGAGTCATCGATGCGGACATCGGCAATGAAGGTGAGACCGATGGTCGATCTTTGCCAAGGAGGATGGAGTCCCTCACGTTTGATTAGTCCGATAGTTATTCGCCTAAACGACTTTTGTGGGCTTGCTTTATGCACTTGGATGTTTTTCTTGTTATTTCCTTAGAGATGTTTCATTACCCCAGGCGAGGATGATGTTCCACCAGTTTGATATTATGCTTTCATTTGTGCTTTTCCTTATGCATATTTGCCTCTCTTTGTGATTTACTCGTAGTTATCGCATATGATATTTTGTCCATGGGGAGTTGTTCGCATTTTATGTGGAGATGGATCATTCCATTTGGGAGAAAGCCTTAATTCTTATGGATTGACCAGGAGATGTTTGTATGAAGGTCATGGGGTGCCCTTTCACGTCCCAAAAGGGGCTTGAGATGCCCTTCCATATCATTAGGGTTCTTTTTCGGAGCCTTTATCTTTATCATTTCTCCGATCGCGCATTCATTCCTTCATCGCACGTGTTAGCATTTATCGTTTTCTTTTTGTTGCACATTTTAGTGATGTTTGTGAGGAAGGAAAATTTACGAGGACCGCATATATCCCTCCTCCCATAAGAGAGCCATTCCCTCTAAGTGCGCCGAATGAGGTTTAATATACGAGAACCCTCCCATGAAGGAGCCTCTCCCCTGGGGAGCGTCGTAAGAGGTTTATTTATGAGGATTCCCCTCGTGAGGGCGTCTATTCCCTCAGGGAGCACCGGATGAGGTTTATTTATAAGGACTTCCCCGTGAGGGACCCCTCCCTTCGGGGATTTGGATGAGGTTTATTTATGAGGACCCCCACATGAGGAAGCTTCTCCCCAAAAGCGACCGAAAGAGGTTAATAAATGTCTTAAAACAGACAAGGCTTGATTTTGCTTTTAAAGGAAACAACCAAGTGAACCTGGTATAATCATCTACAAAGTGAATGTAATATTTGAAACCATCAATTGAAGTAGTATGAGCAGTCCCCAAAGGTCGAGAATGCACAAGCGAGAAAAGGTGCGAGATGTTTTAGTAGGTTGAGACTTGAAGTGTTTCGATGTAATTTTCCCATTTTGCAAGCATCACAAAGTAGGAAGAGAATTATATTGAAAAGGAATATGTAATTGTTTCATCACAATGGACAAAGATGCAATTACATGGATGGCCAAGTTTTCTATGCCAATTATTTACATCGTAGTACAAGCTAAAGCAACAGGAGATACAACCTTTTTATTGGAATTAGAAGAAAGAAAAAAGAGAAAATCTAGAATGTGAGAGATGAGAAAAATCCAGTTGATAGAGTCCATCTTTAAGATGCCCTTCCAACAGGATCGATTGTTGCTTTTGTCGTTGACAAAACAAACATTATGATGAAACTCAATGAGAACATTGTTATCATGAGTGAATTGAGAAATACTCGAGAAGATTTTTGTAATTTGTGGAACATATAGGATATTATTAAGAAACAGAGATTTGGAATTATTTTGTGAAGCAATGGAAGTGGAACCTATATGAGAAATAGGAAGTTTAGAGCCATTACCAACAATAAGCTGATCATTTCCATTGTAGTCAGCCTTAATGGACAGATTCTGAAGATCTGTGGTTATATGATTGTAGCTAGCTCCTTTGTCAAAGTACCATTGAGAATCTGCGAAATCTCGGATGTGCACGGGAACGAGAATGCAACAAAGCCTGAGGATTAGAAAAGTTGCCAGAATTTTGAGTATCAAAACCTGCATCAGAAGTGGAGCCATTGAAGCTTATATCAAATCTTTTGAAACACTTCAATGTTGTGTTCCCTGACTTGCCACACAACTAACAAAGATGTTTACCAGAACCTCTAGCAAATCTACCACCACGACCTCCTCTGGCTCGAAAGGATCTATTACCACCCCTGAAATTCACAGATCCACGAGCAAAACCAGCTAGATTTGCATTTGGAGGAGTATGAGAAGGATTAGAGGTAGAATGCTGTAAAGCCATAACATGAGATTGATTGTGATTTTGTAACCTCATTTCATGTGTGTGCAAAGCAAATTGAACTTCTTGCAAGTTAAGACTATCAGACTTTGTAGTCAAATTCACAACCACTGAATCATACTCAGGACCAAAACCTCCAAGGATATATAAACACAACTCATCATCAGAAATCAAGCAACCAGCAGAATTTAAGTCATCAGCAAGAGTACGCATCTTCAAAATATAATCATTGACACTGAGATCACCTTTTTTAAGAGTTTGCAGCATGAATCGAAGCTGTAAGGATCGAGCCTTAGATTGAGTCAAAAGCAGTTGGCAAAAATTGTCCATACCTCATTATTGTAGTGCATCTACTAATATGCCCCAACATTGATTCACTAATGAGATGTTAACATCCAACTTAGTAGAAAGCGATCACGCCCGACCTAAAGTACATACTCGGATTGAGTGTAGGACGTAGAAGCTTCACCGAGACAGAGAATTGCGAAGGAATAGGATCGGATCAAGGAGAATTCCTTCAAGCCATGCGCACGAACCGTGGAAAGAATCTGTAGTTTCCGGGCGATAGTTACTACGATCTAATCGGATAGAAAGAGGAGTGAAATGCGGAATAGAAGCTACAATAAAGATAGAGAATCCATCGGAAAAAAAATTTTCACGGAGAAGACATCGGAGATGATGCCGGAGCCCGACTACGGTTCCGACTCATGATACCATATTGAGATATAAAGTGATGAATGACATTATGAATTGATGATTGAATTGTGTTTGTACGAGTTACATTTATATAGAATGGAATGAGAGAGAGAGAGTTAGTTATCATGTAGCTAACTAACTAACCTCCTAACAACTAACTAACAGATAAAACTAATTTCGTTAATTCTAACTTCATACTCTAACATTCATGGTTCAAATTTCTTCATCTTTGGTGTCTTCTTCTTCTCCAAAGGGTTGAGCATTTGTTTCTCCTTCCATGTTGGGATGTACTTTTCCAATGATTGGAGATTTTGTGGAGCTTTCTTCAATTGAGGAGGGATCGTCGTGAGGTATTCCGGGAGTTTTGCTCTTTTATAAGGTGTTGCTTGCTCCGGGTAGCTTTACTAGTGTGGATGGCTCTTGACTCTTCTACCGGAGTGCCGATCGATTGAGGGCCATTCTTCATACAATCGTAGTTGTGGCCTACTACGATAGAGAGCCCTTATGAGGGGTCTTCATGCAATCATTGTTGCGGCTGCTCTGGCAGGTGCCCTTATGAGGGGTATTCGATAGTCAATGGCGGAGCGAAGAGATATCTTCGAGCGGCTCGAGAGTGGTATGATGTCTTAGACCATTCCGGTAACTTCACCGAGTTGGGTAGCTTCCGGGTCCAACAGACTTATTCGGTGTGCGGAGCCCTTCGGAGAAGGAGCTTGGGGAAGGGAAATGAGTGGGCAATGGCACCCCGTTGGGCTCTTGAGTTGTTGAATGGCGCCCCTATGGAAGGAGGGGTTGTCTTCGTGTCTTCTCGGTGATCCGGTTTATTGCTTGGTGTTCCTAGCTTTGGAGTTGACGACTTCCACGAATAACTTCATGAAGTCTCATGATAAATTTCCTTCCTTCGCTTTTTTACTTGAAAACGATGAGCAATGGTCTTAGGATGTTTCTGTTGATGGAGAAGCGTACAAAAGCAATACTACACTGTCCATCCCGTGATTGATCCAAGTGGGGTTGATTGAACCAAGTCAATGCAAAGATTGGTTAGAGTTATGCAGAACACTTTGATGAGGGAACGCCTGTCATTGTCGTATAGATCCGCCGCCGCGTAGAACTTGTTTAAGTCCTCTGGGGGACCTCGGTCCCATCATACTCCAAGAGGTTGGAGGTCTTGATGTTCGAGGCAATGGCTCGGCCCAGGATGGCGGGGCCGGTGGCGTTCCCTGGGGCGGTGGTCCGCGAGTTGTCTGGCTAATGTTTACCACCTATGACTCTTCTGCGAGCATGTAAATATGGGCGGGAATATTGGGCTCCATCATTAGCTTCTCTTCCGGCGGAGGGCATCGCCTCTTTGATTTTCTCCAAGTCCTTCATTTCTTCTATTTTTTTCGAAAGTCGGGGTTTTTTTCGATGAAGCTTGGGAGAGGTCTCCCCACGGCTTCGTCGTGGACTAATTCCTCGGATCGGCTCGGGTAGCTTCCTTCGAGTAGGGCTTGGAGGGCTTCTCGCATCAAGCAAACTTTTTCAAGGCGGAGCCCCAGAAACGGGGGACGCCCCTCTTGCTTGTAACAGGGCGGCACTCCTCCAAGAGGAGAGAGCGCCCCCTTCTTCCGGTGGTCGTTCCTCTTCGGTCTCGACTTCTTAACTGCGGCTTGGGATTCGGCTCCATGCGCTTGAGATCGGGGTCCGCATCTTCATTTTCTTTGGCTATTTCCCACATACGACGCCATAATGATGTTATTTTTAGGGTAGATAACTCCAGTTAGGGTTTTAAGTAAGTCCAAATCTTCTTCTCCCCAAGCGGAAAGTCTTCTTAATCTTCTTCTCCCACAATTGTAAGTCTTCTCTTTGGAAACTTGTCTGCACACACGCTAACGTTAGAGGGTGCGAGGATTGCCGAGAGAGGCCCCTGACGATCTCAAGTCGACGATTGTCACGAGAGAAAAAATAAGACATAAATGAATCTCGAATATGAGATTATGAAATTATGGGTCAAATACTTGCAAATGATGAGGAAGAACATTTATATCAGGTAGTGGCGCCCGTGGTATGTAGGAAAAGTGACATGTTGGTATAAGGATGGCTTTTGGTAGGGTTATTCCATCTCAGTTCATTGATTATTGGGCAATTAATAAGATTAATCCAATATCTAAATTGAATTATATATTAATAATAAAATGACATTTTCCCTCCAACACTACATATTTTTTATTCGGACAATTTCCATAAATAAGAATATCCTGCAGATTAATAAGGATAATCAACAAAACTTTTTCCACTCGTCCAGAATTGTTTATCATGTTTGCACAAGTACAAAGTTGAGTATTTATCATTTATTTGTGACAATGGGTACAACTGAAGTTGACATAAAAACAAAAAATTGAGACAATAACTAATATAAATAGGGTGTGGCAGTGGTGGACCATTTCTTTCTTGCTAGGATCTTGTGAGGAATTATTCAACCAATCTATTTTTTGAGGAATTATTCAACCAATCTATTGATTAGTAACATATAGTTGAAACCCCTCAAAAAAAAAAAAAACATATAGTTGAAAGCATATCCCAAAAGCTGCTTTTTATATGGTTTTTGTTTCCTGATTTCTTCTTTCCAACCTTAACAAATCTTAGAATTCCTGATTTCTTCTTTCCAACCTTAACAAATCTTAGAATTGTACACGATACTTATCTAGCCAAATAAGGTACCCCAAAGTTTTAAAGAAATTAAAAGAAGTTGGGATATGTTGTCTTTAATATTTTGGAAGGATGTAAAATGTTTGATTCTTTAAATTGAAGTTAGTAATTTCTTATTTTTCAGAACAAATAATTGCAATTTTAGTCCCATAACTCTTACAGAGTTGACAATCTTAGTCATATAATTTCTTAATGTGACAATTTCGGTCTTAACGAATTTACCCTTTAGTCAAAATAATTTTAATACAGTCATAGGTATTTCGGATATTTAGGTATTTTGGCTAAATGACAAGGATATTGTGGGAATAAATAAAATATTGAAACACTCAGTTGAGACCAAAATTACACAAAATCAGAAATTGTATGATCTAAAATTGCACAAATTAGAATTATGGGATCAATATTGTCTTGATCTTAAAAGTTTGTATTGTCACGGCGGTTTACATATTAATATATTATGAATAAATGACAAGTGTCTTATCCTATAAAGAAACAAAAATTTAGACAATATATTTATACCAAATGTAGTATCTATAATCTATTTAACCTTTTTTTATACCTTTTGTTTCACAGCTCACAGTAAACAAGCCTATGTTTAGAAGACTAATTCACCATATTAATAGATTTCAATATCTATGCTCTGCATCCAGCTCAGCTCAACTGCTCAAGTATAGACAGTACGGTGAGGAGCTAAGACCTTTTCATACAAAACGACGTTAAAGGAATTTCACTGTACTTGTGGCATCACTCAGATTTGGTCACTTGTAAACAGCCATATTCGATTATAATATATCCCAGCCGGCCTCTCTCTCTTTATATGTTGTATATGTATGAGAAATAATCACAAAAACTACCTTGAGGTTTAGGTTTGGCCTAATTACAAAAAAAAAAAAAAAAAAAAACCAATTATCTTTCAAAATGACAAATATCCCCTTACCACATTACAAATGCCCCTTGAGGTTTGTAATTTTCTAGCAAATAACCCCTACTGAGGGTGTAATTTCGACAAAATAAACAAATACCAAGGGGATATTTGTAATCTTAAAAATAACTGGATAATTTTGTAATTAGTCTAAACATTAGGGATATTTTTTATAATTAAACCTATGTATAAACATGGTCTTGTGTGTTACATATTATCAATTGCTCTTAGTATCATCAACACCAGTCTTGGCATTCAAGACATGGCCAAAGGTCCCAAACTCCGTCTCTCTTTTTTCTCAACTCAATACAAATTTGTCGTCCCAAAGATCCATCTTCACTTGTTAAAACCCCTTTGCCAGCTCTTACATATTACAACTCCGTCGACTCCGAATCATTAGACATAAAGTTCCCTGGCTTCCCAGACCCTCCATCGTCCACGCCAAACCACCTCTCGACCAAACCCAATGCCGGCCCATCAAAAATCACCCCACTTTGCTATTGCAGTCATTCAAAATCATGCACAATGCATATTAATGCTATTAGGCAAAGGAGTGTTAGGACACGAAGATTCAAACGGTTCGGTTCAAAAGATTGGAAAGATGGCGGCATCATCATCACAGCACCGGAAAATGAGCCCCGGGAGGAAAAGCCGGTTTTTATGAGGTTGGAGGATAGAAAAGTGAATCAGAGCTTTGTTGTGGTGAAAAGGTCTGTGGATCCTTATAAGGATTTCAAGAAGTCAATGTTGGAAATAATTGTGGAGAAACAGATGTTTGAACCGAAAGAGTTGGAACAGCTCTTGATGAGCTTCCTTTCTCTGAATTCAAAACTGCATCATAAAGACATCTTAAAAGCATTCACAGAGATACGGAAGGAAGTGTTCTCTGGGGTATCAAACTAGTCTTGGATTTGAGAGTCTATCAGAGTGTACATTATTCTTTATTTGTATAATTTGTGGGTCAGAGGATATGATTAAATTATGTTTGAGTGTTGGTGTGAGCCAGGGACTTCATAACCATGAAGTCTGAGCTACTAAGAATAGCTATGTGTTGCTATTTCTAATAAGATTGCATATTTCAGATGAAAAAAGAAAAGAAATTATTAAGCTCAATGGTTGCTGAAAAAGAAGTTATAAAAAAGTTGCTTGTTCAATAAAATTTTAGATTATTGAGAAGTATTTTTGTGCATCAAGTTTCTCGTTAAGAGTTGATTAATGGAATTTCAATTAGAAGTATTGACAAGTGAATATGAACCATAAGATTTTTTTTGTTACCAGTATAATTTCAATAAAAGTAATAGACATTTGAGGTCATTTTAGCATCAGTTCTGTTTTTGCCGTGAAAAGAGAATAACAAATATGCACGTGTACAATAGTACCATAGATATATCATTCAGAAATAAAAATAAGAAACCTGATACACCCATAATCAACTGTAAGACAGTAAGAGTGCCTATGTAACAGGGAAAATGTTCAACTAATTTATGTCTTACAACAATTTGCTCTGCCAAGAGTTAAAATTTCTACCGCCTACCAACTTTCTAAATTGATATGAAATTCTATGAGAACCAGCAATAACTGAAATACAAGGTACAATAGGCCATGGGGAGCCGAGATCCTACATCAAAGACAGTCGCAAAGGAAAATGGTCTCGGGCAGAAAATTCATTATGCAGTTACAATGATCATTGATCAATCAAATATACAGGATATAACCATACAATTGATACATGGAACAATACATAAACTATGGTATATAGGACAAGAATTAGTACCCAGTGACCACACAGTCCTGATTCTCTAGCTGAGCATCAAAGGTATGCATAATTGCTTATTCGACAAGTGTATAAGATGCTATTGCCTCAAGACTAAATTGAGTGGGCTTACTGTTTTACACCATCGGATACAGGAGAGCTCACACCAGCTTCAAAAAATTTGACATGGCATAGCTTCCCACCAGCTTCATCAGCAAACATAATCTTTTTCTTCTCCCTTGGGACAACATCTTTGGAAGCAGTGCCGTCATTTGGAGTCAATTTCTACAGTGAAGAGGAGGCAATATAATCAAAATCAGGAGATGTTTGAAATCAAGAAACCCAAATACTGTTCCCTGTCTATAACTATATGCCCCTATTTCCTTTCTTGTCACACACAAACAAAGTTCCTATTCCATATAAGTTTTTGTCTTTCCGACAGTGATGTTACTTAAAAGTAAGTTATTTTTTACTGTAATGCATATGGAAACTGACATTTTAGGGTAAGGGTACTTGATATTTCAACATCTTCAACTCTCACCAAAAGTTTATCGCCCCCCAAAATTAAAATTCCAGCCGTGAATCCAAGAAGTAACAAAAAAACAGAAGAATAACAGAATGCACAAACCATTATTTTACAAAAACGTTTGCAGTCCCTGGCCATCATGGATAACCACTTTCGTGCCGCTTCCTCCATTTTTGTAGCACTATTAATCACTGATTTTACCTGTAAAGAAATGAAACATATTAATCCAAATATATACTGGTATTCTATAGCTTGTTAAATGAGAATGCTGTTTAATGCAATTTCAGAAAACTAAAACATGCGCATACAAGAAGTGCCGACATGCATTTAGGAATAATACCAGATTTCCTGGTACTATATTAATTAAATGGGTACCCAAACACAGAATACCAGCATGGCCTTCTTAAACACAACAATATAAAACAGCTTATCAAGTGTTTTTCATGTTTGACAAAATAAACTGAACAGCAGATGCATAATGCTAAAAGTTATGATACTGATGTACAAATGCAGGAGTTTCCTATAAATAGCACTATTTTGAAGAAAATTGAAAAACATATCTCCACCATTGATAAAGCAGAAAACAAGGTACAAAAGAAAGACCAGAAAATGTTACTTATGACAACAATAGTCCATTATCATCAGCCTTCTGGCCAGAAACTTTGTAGTTTCTACATTCTCTATTATAGCTAAGAATGAAATAGGCTCGGAAGATCTCCTGAACTTCAGACCCATGGACAGAACTGCTAAAAGTCAAAGGCAGCCTGCTTGCTATGTTCACATACAAGTCACTTGAAAATAGAAGTGGATCCTAATTGGAATGTCGAAGACGGCAACAATTGTCTTGATCTCAAGGCTGGTTACAAGTTCTTCTCTAACGCAACATGTGGCAGCTCCACTTGTATGTGTGGGACTCATCACATACATATATGAAGTTAAATGCAGCACAAGTTCATTATAACTCCCTTAAGAAATGAAAGTGAATGCAAATTTGGAAAGGAAAGTCCTATTTTTTTCATGCAGACTGCTATATGGTAAGATGATAAGTGCAGAATTAACAAGCAAAAGAGTAGATGCAAATTGAGAGAAATGTTGGTTTGGTCTCATCGAGAGTGTTCTGGTGCCAGAATCAATTTGTGTTACATACTAGAATATGGCACGGTAATAGAAGCTTAAAGCAACCATAATTGCTCATTTTTAAGAACCTACACATGCAGCATACATACCTCATCTGCATCACTCTTCAAGGAAACATTGCGATATGCTTCAAAAAGCAACTTTTGTTCTACAACACACTTCATGGATTCCAACTCATCCATCAGCTTCATTGCAAGAGACTCCATGTCTTGCATCTGCCTCTGTGAGAACGCAATAGCACTTTCAGAACAACCTTGAATCGATGTACATTCGGTACTGAGGTTAGGTAGGATGCGGGTGAAACGAGGACCCTCAAGATTGAGTTTCGGGTTCTGTGATTTCTTTATGAGATGTCTGGAACTTATGATGACTTTTCTCTGGCTAACATGCCCGTGCCCTCCATGATTAACAGCTGTTTTAGCATGCTGGATATCTGATCTAGCAGCAGACGAAGCCTTCTTCCTAGTTTCTTTGTCAAAGGACTGCCCCTTGCGTTCTGAACCAACTAAGAACATTGAAAAGGATGATTAAGGAGATAATAGAAATGAAGAGGAAAAGAACAGAATGTTTATGACCTACAGATATTTCTATTTATACTTTTCAGGCAATACTAAAGAAAGCAAAAAAAGAAAGAAAAGAAAAAGAAAAGAAAAGCCATGAGAAGAGATAAATATTTTGTTTTATATTTTAATTTTTTATTTTTCTTTTTTTTTGGGGTGGGAGGTGGGGAGTATATGGGATGAAAGGTTGCTGGAAGTGTTCCTTGAGAAGAGATAAATATTTTGTTTTATATTAGCATCACTCAAAATCAATTCCATTGAACACCACAATATCACATCTCACTGTTGCTGCTAGTACATCGTAATAACATTTGAGGAAAAGCTTGCCAAATTTCAACCTCAGGCGATCGCTTTCTTCCTCTGTTGCAGTTAAAAGAACATCACTATGTCTATGCATATGCTATATTTGATATTCTTCTAAACAAGTCTTATCATTAAAGTACTATTTGATCAACAGAATAGGATTCTTCAAATTTGATAATGCATGGAATACACATACTTTTACATCATTCAAGAAATGTATGCATTTCACTTACTACATTGGTCAACGCGCCGTTTAATAGTTCAACCGAATTCATCGCCCAGCATAATTGCTCTTGAGAAGATGGAGAGATGGCCTGCAGTTTAAACCATTAACCTTAAATGACTCCAGCATATACATGTAAAATTAAACTATATTGCCGAAACTGTTTCTAACCTTTCGTGTTGAAAGAAGCCTTTCTGGAGGCTGACGAGGTTCTGTTGTTGAAATCGTGTCAGGACTGCCAAAACTGTGGTTCTTTGGAGAGGACTGAGTTTCTGCATTAGCGATTGGAGATGCTGAAGCTTGCCTCTCCTCAGAATTCAAGATTTCATCCTTCATATTGCTTCCGCAAATCAAGCCATTTTTGTTAAGTTATCCAAGGTACATGTTAATGGGTCCTCGTCACCAGCTATGGTATCTTTCATTGGAACTAAATTGTCATCAGTCTTCAAGGAAGTAACAGACTTTTGGGAGGAGCTGCAATTCTTGTTAGGGGTACTCGGAGAATTATCTTGCTCATGTGGCAAATCTGCTTTAAGATTGTCCTGAAACTGGACCATATAAGATTCATCGCGAAGTCCAATGCACTCAATGGTACAGTCAGTAGCCATGTCAAGAACTTGGACACCAGAATTACTACTTCGCTCGGATACCTCTTCCATGCTGGACGAACTTCTAGAAAGCATACAGACATCATCAGAGGGTGAACTTCCGGAACAATGTGCCTCACCAAACTCTTTTCCCTTCTGAATTGTCAAAGGAGGCAAATCCAGAAACTCATGGCAATGCAGTGCTGGAGTTTCTAACTTAACACTCATGCCATCTGATGGAACAATCACAGAGACGGGCTCAATGTGCTCTAAATGATCGTACGAAATCTCATTAGTAACACAATTTTGGCATTCTTCTGCAGAGAATAGTGGTTCTCTAAGTTCAAGCTGAACTGTCATCTTCTGAATCCCATTTGATACTTCACCACCTGGACTTGGTTCCTCATTGTTGCAAAAGGATGAGTCATCAGCAAAAGAAGTTTTTCGTTGGCTTTCCAATTCCTCAGCATCATCCTCAACTTTGGCACAAACAACTGGAGCTAAGTCACCACCTACTTGCTGGGAACCTTCAGAAACAAGATTCAGCTCGGACTTAATACAAAAGGCAGTGGTTGAGGAGGAAGCAATGCTTCCCTTCATCCATTTCTTTTTGGCCTTTGATCTCCTTGAGTTCTTTGATTTCCAATTGATAATGGGCTCATTAAGATCGGATTCATCCTCCACTGGATTTTCATTTGTATATCCCAGCTTAGAATGCTCCTGACTATGACCAAATTTTCGTTTCTTTTCCTGGAACCTTTTGTTAAGCTGTTTCAGTGTAGTGTGATCACCCAAATCATTATCCAAACCATCATCAGAGTGGGGGACAATTTCATCTTTTTCAGATTTTATTTCCCGTAATGTTCTATCTACCACTGGCAGATTAACATCGGATTCATCTTCCACTGGATGTTCATCTGCATTTGCCAGGTTAGAATGCTCACCTAACTTCCTTTTCTTTTCTAGGAACCTTTCTTTAAGCTGTTTCAATGTGGTATCATCATCCAAGTCGTCGTCTAAACCATCAGAATGGGGAACAAACTCATCTGTTTCAGGATTTATTTCCCGCAATGTTCTATCTACCATCGGTAAACACGGAACTTCACGTTTGACATGTTTATAGTCAAATACTGAACCTGCATGCATATTACGAGACTCAATTATAGGAGGTTGCCGTAGTGTTTTGGTATTTTTACCCTCGTATACATCATTCAAAGTCTTAAATAAAAGAGTTTTCCTTCCACGAGAATTTGTGTTGAGAACTTTAATCACCGATCCACCTCTTATAGCTCGTATGAAATGTGCATCACCACATCTCCTTATCTCCATTCTTGTTTCCGTCTTGCTATCTCATGTACTTGAAGCAGCAATAAGTTTGCGATACACCAATAGTGCAAACGAGTTCAACTCAATACCAAATATAGAGAATATGCTGCCAAATTTGACTACAAAGGAAAATGGAAGTTAGCCTGTTTGTATGAAGACTGCCATATAAATTTCTTTTTCACAATCTAAATTACGGAAGCTGGAAAAGGACCAACAAACTACAGTAGCAAGCACACAAAGTTTAATCATCGAGCCAATGCATATATCTAGACATGGTTAACATGCAAATGTTAGCTGTGCAAAGCATATATATCCATAAGTAAAGGGCCACAAATTAAGTGTTGTAGTCAGCTATAATAACATTTGTCCCAAATAAAAGCATTCTCATTACAATCCATAAAAGAAACATTAAAAACTGGAAGCTTAAATCAATAAGGGAAAGAGCACATAATCCATAGTTCCTGACATTCATGTGACCACATTCCAAAGGAAACAAAATAATAATAATAAAATACAAGAAAAATAACATGGACGCCCACCAAAAATCTAAATCAACTAATCAATCAAGATCTCAGTCAAATTGAGAAGAAACTTGAAAGTATGCCTCAGCAGTTCCAGACGACCAGCGTGAATGTAAACTGAAACCAGATATGAAATTCAGTGGAAAAAAGCATCACCAATTTTCTGTTTTATGAAATGGTCAAATAGAATTCTTCAGATCTAGTGCATTGACTAATTTAAAATGATAAACACACAAGTTTCTGTTAATTGAAGTACCACGTGACAAACAAATCTAAAACTGGTGAAAACAACTTGAGATTTATTCTCAAAAGTTCTAAACTATACGCATCTATAACAAATTTGCACAAATAAAGGCGAGAACCTTGACATTCAAGCATTCTCCTTAGTCTTACAGAAACACAAAATTCAATAAGCTATGCCGTCGCCCGTCTGTCGGAATATGAAATGAAAAAGCAGGCAGACACTGAATCGAGATCGGTGGCTAAATCCTAAGGTTCCGCGATAACCTAAACTGAATGAATGAAACTGAAGTCAAAATTCATTAACAAATGCAATCCCGGAAAATGCAGGAAAAGCTCACCTTACGCTAAGCCGCGAAAACCACTGAGAGAGAGAGAGAGAGAGAGAGAGCGAGCGAGCGAGCGAGCTAGTGTTCAGTGAAATTTTAGGAGTATTAAACATTAGGGGCTAGGTCTTTGTTACCGTGTAATAATCTCGCGGCAAATAGCTTGGCGGGAAATAGGGATTTGTTTATTCTGAAATCCCGTGGGCCCCGGTGGCGGCAATTTTGTTGGGGTGAATTTTGTTAGGGTGGGTTTGTTCGATGAGATCTCGCATTCTATTTTTCCTATTTCACTAATTATAGAAATAGGCGGTAATTTGAGGACGACACGATGATTGGCCAACACAAATCGCATACTAAATTATAGAGTTTGGTGGGACTTATCTGGTTTGGGTAGTTATTGAACGATACGATAAAGGCAGCGATAAAAATTGGTCATGTCGAGCTAGCACGATAAACATGATAAGGCACGATATTTTTTAATTATTAGTAATTACTTATTTATATGGGTAATTTACTATTAATTAACTATTTGTACTTGACTTTTTTATTAATTAATTAAAATATATGTTCAAGTATAAAATATAAAGAAAATAAAAAATCATAAGCTTTATTTTTAACGGGCTTGAATTCGGGCAGACGGGCTTGCCTAAATAAAATTGACTATTTTTCTTATCGTGCTTATTATATTGTGTCGTGTTTTTCGTGTTTTTATCGTGTCGTGTTCGAGCTTAAATTCCGGGCCTGTTAAGTTTATTGTGTCGTGTTCGTGTTAAGGCTTATCGTGTCGTGTCGTTATCATGCCGGCCCGGTAACGGCCCTGCACGAACGATTTGTCAGCCCTAATTATGACATAATCTTGTACATGTGTTATTCATCGGAGTGATAGAATATGAGTGAAATAGGAAGCAAGTGGAATAGAAAATCTCAAACCGAGTAATACGGTAGTCGGCAAGGTTAGGGGACATGAATTGCATTTTTAAAAATAAAAAAAATGAAAAAAAATCGCCATCTATTGTTTCAGGCACAAGTTTGGGTTAACAGTTGGTATAAAGTCCTAGGGTTTTCTTTCTTGGAGAAAAACTTTGAGCGACTCGTCATGGTTACCCTCGTCCCACGTCTTTCATGGCTATCCCCCATGATCGCCTCTTCTCTCCCCTTCCTTTTCCACCCATTTCCTTGCTAATTCTCCTTTTTCTTTTGGTCTTTTATTTTTGGTTAAATCTCACTTTGCCCCCTTATACTCTACTTGATTATCACTTAACCCCTTGTCTTATCAATTGTATCACTTTACCCCTTATACTCTTAATTAGTATCACTTTACCCCTTATGCTTTTAAGATATTATTTTATGCTCATATACTCAAAAAATCACCATTTTATCATTACCTATTAGCAAAATTATTTTATAAGTATTTAATATTAATAAACTTGTATTTATTTGCTAAATTAATTTTCACAACTTGATTAATTAACGCTTAATATTAAATCTATTACATTTTACATTTAGTTGCTAATTATTTAACTTTAATATTAATCCCTATTAAATTAATATATAATAGACTATTTCTATTAGCTAATACATTTATACTTTTTAATTTATTTTTCATCATAATCTTAAAACTATATAATATATATAATACAAATTTATTAAAGGTGTGAAATATTATTAGTAATTTTTAAATTATTGATTCAATAAATATAAATAAAAACTATGTTAAATAGAAAAAAATAGTCATTTTAGTGATTAATTTTTTAATACAAAATATTACTTTACTATATAATACATAATTTTTAGATTATTATTAAAAGAATATATGAATATATTAGTTTGCATAAAATAACATACAATATACTTATTTAATAGGAACTATATTAATTTTAATAAATAGCAAATAAGTTTTCCAAAAATATATATATATGTATTTGGTCAAATTAAAATAATAATATGAATAATTAGGACATTTAATAAATGAATTGGGAGATTAAATGATATTTTAATTGTATAACGGGGTAAAGTGATACAAATTGGTAGTACAAGGAGGTAAAGTGATATAATTGTAAGTACAAGGGGGTTAAGTGATATTCAATGAGAGTATAGGGAGGTAAAGTGAGATATACCCTTTATTTTTTCTCATTCTCTCACGCTTTCTTTGTTTGTTTTTGCGATTTCATCTCCTTTGGCGGCTGTTTAGTTATTTGCTCTCGCTTTGGTGACTCGGTCTTTCCTACTCATTCACAATGCAATCTGCAATTTCCATGGAAGAAACCCTTGACTCCCTTTACGCCCGTCTCTCCCTCGCCAAAGATGAAAAATCCAACATCGACGGCAACTTGACCTTTCTTGACTCTCCGGATATTACTCATAGCCTTGTTGGAAAGATCATCAGCCCGCGGATTATCAGTTCCGATCAAATCTCATCTATGTTTAAAAAATTGTGGAACCCTAAGGGATCGTTTTCCTGTAAACCGCTAAAAGATAAGACAGTTCTATTCTCGTTTGGGGATATCGTCGATCTAAAGAAAGTTCAACTCGGGGCCCCTTGGTTGCTAGACAAATATCTCATGGTTCTGGAAATGGCCAAATCAGACATGGTTATATCCAACCTCGAGTTCGATCGGTCTCCTTTCTGGGTTCAAATTTTCGATCTCCCTCTCGGCCTCATGTCGAAGAACTTTGCGAAAATTGCGGGGAATTCTATCGGATCATTTATTGATGTTGACTGTGATGCATCGGGTTCAGTTATCGGTAAATTTCTCCGTGTTCGCGTGGAGCTTGACTTATCCAAATCTCTCTGGAGAATTTTTCAGGTAGATTTTCAGTCACATAAAATAATGGCGATTCTCAAATACGAAAGATTGCCGAAATTTTGTTTCTTTGTGGGAAAATTGGTCATGTGCTCAAGGATTGTGATAATCACATATTGACTGCCCCTCATCAGAAAGATAATATTGAGTATGGTAATTGGATACGGGCCACTTTCTCTACATATCCCTTCTCCATTCCTCGCCATAACAATCAACCCGCTCATCCCCCATTTACCTCCAATCCTTCCTCCTCACAAAACCCTCCAAGTCACGACACAACACCCCATCCTTCAACTTGACTTACTATCCACACATATACCAGCCCAATCCCACCAAAATCCCCCACAGACGCCCTACTTCCCCTTCATTGACCTCTCCAACCCCACCGGCCCCCCATGCGCCCCTATGCCTTCAATCACTACATCAACCTCACAACCCTTCTATCCCCTTCTCGGCTCCTTTCCACCCATCTCCCCACTACCAACCCGTCACCCAACACTACAAATAACACCCCACCCATCGACCAACACATTGATATACTTGACTCTGCCTCCTCACAGCGCCGCCATCATCCGCAGTCCTTTCTTACACATGTTCTTATATATGCTTTTGGATTCCCGCCCGTAAAGCGCCCCGAAAATTCACAGATATCGAAACAAGACCCCAACTACCTCTTCATCTAAAAAATCCCGCACCCCACAAGTTCTAAACGTAAACTCTCCCCCTGGCTTGATAGCGATTTCCTCGAAAATATCAACGTTGAAGTCATTGGTATCAAAAACAAAACCCCTAAACTCCGGCTCGTTGATTCCCACACCGCGCCATCGATGATTCTCACTCGGAAAGCATTAATATCAACGGCGGAGGTTGGTTCGAAAAACCAACCCCGCGACAACCATGAATCTTGTAAGTTGGAATTGTCGGGGCTTGGGAACCCCGAACAATTCGAGCTCGCGAAGTCATTCGCGACAAGTTGCCCCACGATATTTTTATGCGACACTAAGTGCAATTCACTAGTGATCGACAAATTAAAACCGAACTTGGGTATCATGGATTATCGATTGGCGCCACAGCGGTCGGGTGGCCTTGCCTTTGCTTTGGTGCAAAAATATTCAGGTGTCGCTACGTATTTTCTCTAGTTGATTTATTGATGTTGATGTGATTTTCTCGGGCCCACCTTCCGAGCCACCGGCGTTTATGGCGAGCCAAATGTATCCCTTCGCGCACTTTTTGGAATCAGTTTTCCAATATTTCCTCCCCTCATGATCATCCGTGGTTATGTTTCGCGATTTCAATGAAGTTCTTTCGCAATCCGAGTTCTGGGATCCGCAACCGAAAAGGCAAATTCAAGCTTTGAGAGATGCTTTATCAACTGCTCCTTATACGATATGGGTTTCCAAGTGTAACGCCCGATTTTACAAAATCAAAATAGTCGACTTTTATGGAAGCGTTATTATAAAACACGAGTTTTAACAAGATAACTTAATAAAAATTAAAAATTTAACTATAGATAAATACGGTCACATTACAATTTAAATATTATCATAATATTCCAAGACATAAAATAAAATTATTCAAATTCCAAAATTTAATTTTGTCTTCATCCATCACCCACGTATCTTGACCCGACTCATTTGAAAAATTATAAAAATGAAGGGTGAGCTTCACTTGCTCAAGAGGGACCAACTTTTGTCAATACATAATATAACATACAAGCATAATCGTTATAATAAAACATGTAATTCCTCGTAATTTTCTCGACTAGCCGTTAATAAATTTAGTACGGCCTAACCCGAAGATACTTTTGATCCGGACCTATTTACTATTCCCCGACTAGTTCATCTCGCATATCATATATAAATGAAAATACTCGCGTAAAACATTATATAAAGACAAGAATTTCAAAATCCCTACCTCAACCTCGATATTTGCTAATCCTCGTAGAATATAAAAGTGATTATTCTAGTCCTCGTGATTCTCGATTCCTACATATGTTATAAAAATATAATTAATAAAATTATTTAAGAAATTTGAATAGATTAGAAAAGAATCGAAAGATTGGAAAGAAATTAGAAATTTGGGTTGGGGGCTTGAAGAAAAGAATAGGCTTGGTCAATCTCTCAAATTAAAATATCCATCATATACTCCCCAAATCAAGCACACAAGCTCTTAACATATCCTCTAATATTTGTATCGTCCTTTCAGATTGTCCATCTGTCTGTGGATGATAAGTTGTGCTGAATTTCAATCTTATGCCCATTGCACTTTGCGAAACTTATCAGAATTTCGATGTAAATCTTGTATCTGCATCGATACATTAGACACCGGTACTCCATGTAATTTCACTATCTCCTCATGTAGATTTGAGCATATTGTTCCATATTGTACGTCATTTTGACAGGTAGAAAATGAGCCGACTTAGTCAACCTATCTATCTATGACCAAACAACCTTATTTCCTTTAATTGATCTCTCAAGTCCTACCACAAAATCCATAGTTATATGTTCCCATTTCCATTCTCGGTATTTCAAGTGGTTTTAGCAAAACGAGAGGGTCTTTGGTGCTCGGCTTTTACTAGTTGACAAGTCAAATATTTCTCTACAAAATTTCTAATATCTCTCTTCATACTTCTCCACCAAAATATTCCCTTTAAATCTCGGTACATCTTTGTACCCCAGGGATGAGCCGTGTACGGCGTACAATGACTTTCTTCAAGAATTTCCTTCCTAAGTTCCTCTTCCTTAGGAACACACAACATCCCTTCATAAGTTAAAGCACCTTCGTCTGTTAAAATAAGCCCCTTAACACTCCTTTTGGGCTCGTTCCTTCATTTTGTTCAGAAATTATCCCGATGTTTAGCTTCCTTAATTCTCTCCTTTAAAGTAGGTTGCACCACTAAAGATGTTAATATCGCTTTCGTACTCTTTGGTGGTACGACTACCTCAATCCTCATTTTGGCAAAGTCCTTCACTAGTTCTTCTTGTTCGGTTATTAAACACGATATTTCTCCTTTGGTTTTACGACTTAGAGCATCAAGAATGCATTAGCTTTCCCCAGGATGGTAGTTGATGGTACAGTCATAATCTTTAACCAATTCTAGCACCTCCTCTGCCTCATGTTCAACACATTCGAGTAAACAGATATTTTAAGCTTTTGTGGTCGGTGAAAATTTCACACCTTCCTCCATACAAATTATGTCTCCAAATCTTTAAGGCGTGAACCACAGCAGCCTAGCTCCAAATCACGTGTAGGGTTGTTCAATTCATGTGGCTTGATTTTGCGAGGCGTAGGCAACCACTTTGCCATCTTTGCATTAGCATGCATCCCAATCCTTATTTAGATGCGTCACTATAAATGACAAATTTCTTAGAAGGGTCGGGAATTGTCAAAACTGGTGCTAAGGTCAATCTCTGTTTCAATTCTTGAAAAATTTCCTCGCATTTCTCTGTTCAAATAAATTTTTCCCCTTTTCTAGTCAGTCGGGTCATGGGTCCAGCTATTTTCAAAAATCCTTCGATAAATCTTCGATAATACCCTGCTAAACCCAGAAAACTGTGAACTTCACTCGCATTCTTAGGAGCCCTCCATTCATTGACTGCTTCGACTTTAGTTGGATCTACTTCAATTCCTTGAGCAATATTCACATGCCCAAGAAATACAACTCGATTAATCCAAAATTCGCACTCTTAAACTTTGCATACAACTTTTCTCTGCGAAGTGTCTCCAACACTACTCTCAAATGTTCTTTATGTTGTTCTTCATTCTTAGAATACACTAGTATGTCATCTATAAAGACTATGATAAATTGATCCAAAAATGGATGGAACACTCGATTCATCAAGTCCATAAACACTGTTTGTGCATTACTCAATCCAAAGGCATTACAACGAGTGTAGTAATGCCCATAACGAGATCGAAGGCAATCTTGAATATCACTTTCCTTAATTCTCAATTAGTGATATCCGGATCTCAAGTCAATCTTAGAAAAAGTACTAGCACCTCTTAATTGATCAAATAAGTCCTCGATTCTTGGTAACGGTTACTTATTCTTCACGAGATTCGATTAAGTTCCCTATAATCGATACACATCCTAAGTGACCCGTCTTTCTTTTTAACAAAAGGGCTGGTGCTCCCACGGGAGAATCACCGGGTCGAATGAACCCTATATCTAAGAGTTCTTGTATTTGCACCTTTAGTTCTTGCAACTCTTTTGGTGTCATCCGATAAGGTGCCTTAGATCATCGGCGCCGCTCGGTACCAAATCAATTGAAAACTCAACTTATCTATCCGGTGGAATTCCGGCAATTCCTCGGAAATACATCCGAAATTCACGGACAATAGGTACATCTACGAGGTGACGCGTCTCCGTCATCGAGGCGATCGAGTTTACCAGATAACCTTGGCAATTTTCTTTTCTCAACATCTTCAATGCTTTCATTGTCGTTATAACTTTAGGCATATACTTGAAGACTTAACACCATAGAATTTTATCTCATCAATATCGCACAATCTAAGTGTTATTTCCTTCTCCCGACACTTAATGTCGGCGTTGTACTTGCTAAGCCAATCCATGCCTCAAATTAAATCAAAATCTTTCATCCCAATAACATATAAATCGCTTCCAAATGTTTTCCCCTATATCCAAATTTACACCTTTATCCATGGAATCGTAGTTATTGAATTCCCGGAAGGTAAACTATCCTCAAGATATTCATCTACTTTAGCATTCTTATACCCGATTATGGCATGAAATTTAGCGAGATATAAACGAATGTGACGCTTTTGAGTGTCAAATAGTGCTAACGCGGTATTCTACGATACGATTAACATACGTCATCACACCGGGTTCGTGCGCTTTCTCTTGGGTCAAAGCATACATCCGAGCTCTTCCTCCACGGTCTGGCCATTTACATTCCCAACATCATTTAAAGAGGACAATTAACGGTCATATGTCCTGGCTTCTTACACTTATAATATTTTTCTTTTGACCGGACATTCGCCATAATGGTTTTTCTTGCAATTAGGACATAGCGGCCTATTGTTTTAAGTATTTGGGGGACATTCTCACCGGTCCTCCCGCTTATTCTTGTCGATTTCCATTCTTATTTTGTTTTTGTCCCATCCCACTTCCGCGAGGATACCATAACCGGTTTCGACCGTCGTAAATCCTCAACCAGGCTTGCCTCTATTTCTTGTGCCCTTTTTCACCATCTCAAAGATATTCCAAATCACCCGGCGGGGCGGATCTTGGACAATTGCGTTCGTAATCCCCTCTTAAACCTCAATGCCTTCTTTATATCGAGTATCAACCAAATGCGGCGCAACCGAGCTTAGTTGGTTGAATTCTCATTCATACTCGATCCCAGTCTTGTTCCTTTGTTTGAAGTTCGAGAAATTTTGTCTCTTTTCGATCACGATACGATCGCGGGAAGAACTTGCCCATGACAACCTCCTTGAACTCATTCCAAGTCAATGCATCTCGTTCCTCTTCGGTTCTAGTTCTCGATATCCTTCCCACCAATGATCAACATCCTCAATTAGTTGAAAGGTGACACATGTGACTCTTTGCTCGTCGGTGCATCCAATGAGTCGGAAAACTCTTTCTAAAGATCGAACCATTCCTCCACAATAGATGGACCATCGCGCACGTTGAATGTAGGTGGGACGATAATGGCAAAACTGTTCGATCCTCGTGTTGCTATTATTGTTATTATTTTGCACCCTTTCGAAATTCGGCAAGTACATCGCCGAAGCGGGAGCATTGGCTTGATTTCCAGCCGATTTGATTTTCATTGTTGGCTTGATTACCATTTTCATTTATACGGTTTCTACTCGATTACGGGAGCCATAATCCTACAAGTATACAAATGCTTAATTAACATAATAATCGAATATTGAGTCTTACTACAAACACAATATAAGAAAAATAATCGTGGACAGGATAATAGTAGTAGCGAATATTAGATTTTCATTCATAACATTACTTCAACCCTTTAAAAAGGATTTATATGGATTAGTAGAAAAATAAAGCATATTTTTAATTAAACAACTCAAAAGTTCGACCCTCTTCCTCATTTCCTCCTCATTCGGATCCTCCTCTTCATCTTATTTCATGGCCTCAGTTACACGGTCAATCCACTTTGCAAACAATCTTTTAGTGAATGCCCCATAGTCAATCTTGAGTGTGTAATCTTGTGCGTCATACTTCACCATGGTTCCACACAAATATTGACCTCACCCTTCCATTTGGGTGGCGGCGAATCAACTACCTGCGTGTAGCACCATGCGTCGACCGGAGCACCACTCAAAAAATGCACATCATACCATTTACGATGCATTTTTACCACGTAAGTTCCTATGTTATCGCCATCCCGATTTTGTAATTAAGGTAATTAGTTAGCTCGTTCGAGATATTGTTAACTCTCCAACACGCACCACTTTTTCTAGCGGTGTGTCTTGGTGGCGACATCTATATTTGTAGTCGTATTAGTTAAACATCAATATATATATTTTTTACAAGGCATAAATTATTATCTAACGAATGACATAAAATTGTATGATTTACATATGAAAACATGTATTACAATTGGCATATAAAAAAGAAATTAAATGGCATGAAATAAAATGGCATAATAAATTAAGTCACATACCTTGAGGTAGTCGGCTAAGATATGACGGTGATGGATGACTCTAAATTATTTTGTTTAAAAAAATACATTTTTTTACAAGTCTACAAAATCACGGACCTACTACGATACCACATTGTTGTAACGCCCGATTTTATAAAATCAAAATAGTCAGAGCTTTTATGGAAAACGTTATTATAAAACACGAGTTTTAATAAAATAACTTAATAAAACTTAAAAATTTAACTATAGATAAATATCGGTCACATTACAATTTAAATATTATCAAAATATTCCAAGACATAAAATAAAATTATTCAAATTCCAAAATTTAATTTTGTCTTCATCCATCACCGACGTATCTTCACCGACTCTTTAATCCGAAAAATTATAAAAAATGAAGGGTGAGCTTCCTTGCAAGAGGGACCAACTTTTGTCAACACATAATATAACATACAAGCATAATCGTTATAATAAAACATGTAATTCTTCCTCAAATTTTTCTCGTAATTTCCTCGACCGCCGATTAATAAATTTAGTACGGCGGCTTAACCCGAGGATACTTTTGATCCCGGACCTATTTACGGCCCCTGACTAGTTCATCTGCATATCATATATAAATGAAAATACTCGCGTGAAACATTATATAAAGACAAGAATTTAAAAATCCTACCCTCAATGATATTTGTTAATCCTCGTAGAATATAAAAGTGATTATTCTAGTCCTCGTGATTCTCGATTCCTACATATATTATAAAAATATAATTAATAAAATTATTTAAGAAATTTGAATAGATTAGAAAAGAATCGAAAGATTGGAAAGAAATTAGAAATTTGGGTTGAGGATTGAAGAAAAAAATAGGCTTGGTCAATCTCTCAAATTAAAATATCCATCATAAACTATATTCTTTCTCTCTCTTCCTTTTTTTTCTCCACTCACGGCTGGTTCTTGTTTTATCTCTCTCTCTCTCTCTCTCTCTCTCTCTCTCTCTCTCTCTCTCTCTCTCTCTTTTTCTTTTCCTTATTTATCTCTTATTTCTCCTTTTATCCTCATCCTTCTTTTCTTTCTCCCCCACTCTCTACACGTTTTTTCTTTTTTTTTCTTTTATGAAATTCTCTTTCTCCCAAATCGCTCTCCTTCTCACTCTCTTTCACACCCATTCTTTTTCTTTTCTTCCACTAACACATCCTAACACACACACATATACCCCAGCCTCCCTCATCTCACGCCCACCTCCTTACACACACACATGCACACCAACACACCTCACCACATCACTTCAAACAAATTGTGACGGAGAATCCGAAGGCAAATGACATTTCGGTGTGAATGAGTTTGGGGCTTTGATATTATATTTTGGAAAATGGAAGAAAACTAAAAAAATCACCTTAATTCTTGAATTTTGAAAGTTGTGAAAAAACAGAGGTGAGGTATGCGAGTTTATATAGGAAATTTTTGATATTTAATCTGATAAACTTCCTTGCAATTTAATTTGGAATTTATGATTTTACCTCTCTTCATCTCCTTTTCATTAAAATTAGGGCTTTTCAATTTATAATCGAAATTCTGCATTTATAATGATTAATTATTGATAAAAATAATATTATAATAATATAAAAATAGATTAATAAAAATTAGAGTTAAAACCCTAAATTGAATCATTTCTTTAATTATAGAATTAGGGATTTGAATCCCCAATTGTGAACCCTAATTGAAATTTTTACCCCCAATTTTGTGGATATTACACTAAGGGTCCCCATTTACGTGGAACAGACTTCTGGCTTATCCCCTATACTCACCGTGCACGGCTCGACCGTGCCCTTTGCACCGATCCTCTCCATAACCTCTTCCCCTTCAAAATTGTCAAACACATCCCTACCATATCTTCTGACCATCATGCTCTTTATATCCAACTCACTATTAACCCTATTTCCCTCCCCCGGCACCGACACTCTAAGCCATTCTGTTTCGAAGCCTGTTGGATCCAGAAAAAAGAATGCGAAAATGTTATCAAGGAAAATTGGAACTCGGATTTGGATACTCTCCAGGACATGCTTCACCAATGCTCTATTGGCCTTATGAATTGGAGCAGACATTTTGTGGGAAATATTAATGAAAAAATTAAGGAAGTAAAGGCTCAAATCATTTCCCTCCAGAAGGGTGTTATCACGAGTGAGACAAAAATAAAATTTGGGAATTGACATGCGCTTCATGATCATCTACTCTATCAAGAGAATATCAGCGGAAGCAACAGAGCAAAACAACACCGGTACTCCCCGGGAGGGAGATCGCAACTCATCTTTTTCCATAGACAAGCCTCCTCCGCCGTGAAATTAATCACATCTCACTTACTCAAGGACTCTCACGGTAATCTGCACCGATGACCTGTCCCTCGAGTTCATTATCACAAGATTATTTTAGAAACATCTTCTCATCATCTACCCCTAATTCCATGGAATTGCATGCGTCAAGCGTTTAGTCGGATCTCGGGTTACTGCCAAGTATGAACGAACAAGCGGCCGAACCTTATAAGGAAGACGAGATCGTCAAAGCGCTCAAAGATATGCATCCTTTCAAATCACCAAGCCCCCGACGGTATGAGTCCTATTTTCTTTCAAAAAATTGGCATATTATTGGTAAAGATGTTACCTCATCTGTTTTAAAATTTTTGAATCATAAAGTTCTCACGCCCGAACACTAATTACACGCACATTGCTCTTATTCGAAAATTAAAAATGTTGATTTTATGGCTCATTTTCGTCTATTAGCTTGTGTAATATCTTGTACAAACTAGCGTCTAAAGCCATAGCTAATAGACTTGGTCTCTACTCCCTATTATTATTTCGAGTCTCAATCAGCATTTATCCAGGTCGATCTCATCATGGATAATATTTTGGTGCATACGAAAAACATCATTACATGAAGTCTAAGATTTCGGGCACAAACTAGGTCTCATGTCGGTTAAACTTGATATGAGTAAAGCCTTTGATAGGGTCGAATGGGCCTTTTTGCGATTATGGAAGTCTATGGGTTTACGTAATGCATTCATTGAGCTTATTAAAGCGTAGTGTATCTTCCACGTCAATTTTCCTTCTTTTAAATGGCATATCTTTGGTCATTTTTGACTCTCCTTGACGGGATACGCCAAGGGGATCCCCTCTTCCCCTCTTATTCATTATTTTCTCGGGAGTGTTTTCTTGTTGACTACGGGTTCTGATTTACGGGAAAAATCACGGCATTGCCACGTCTCGGCATGGACCTCGCATTTTCACCTT